>VZTB01000696.1:1100751-1369489 GCA_013397245.1 Thryothorus ludovicianus
GGGAGGAGCGGGACGAGCCCCGCGGGGCGCGGCGGAGGCTGGCGCGGTGTCCCCGGCTCGGTCGGGGCTCCGCGCGGGTGCTGGCGGCTCTGAGCGGGTCGTGGGCAGGAGAGCGGCGCCGCTCCCGCCGGGTGATGTTCAATCACCGGTCCTGACAACTTTGTTTTCCCGTCTGGCTTGCCAGGGGCTGGGAGGAGGCGGCGGGAGTAGCGGCTGTCACGCCGAAAGTGGTGCGAGCCCTGCGGTCTCCCCTGACGCCCCTTCCTCAGACCGAGAACAGGTACGGGCTGGCCGCCCGCAGGTGGGTCCGTGCGCTCGGCTCTACGAAAGCAGAAATTCGCCTTCGCTCCGCTTCATTCTTCCTTTTGTTTCCGCAGCTTGATTAGAGGGAGCGTTAGAGATTATTAGAGCAAATAACACTTTGCTTTAACTATAATGGATTTATTTACTCATGGGCCCTCTTTTTGACGGCTGTCACTGCCGTTGGGTTTGATAATATTGCGTAGAGCAGTTTCGTTAGCATACAATGCAAAAAGTGCTTGCTGAATGACATGTTCCAGGTATCTTTTATTCTTCCTTCCGGGAAGGTGGAGCTGGAGCTTACAAAAACTATAACTGTTTTTGAAATCTGTATTTAGTTGAAAATACAGATTTATCATTTACAGCCCATTGGATGAAGGTGCGACATATGAAGCCTGTTTCGTTTTGGGCTGGCATTTGTACTTTGTAGGAGCCCATTCACTTGCTCCTGTGTCTTGACCTTTCAGATCAGTGTAGATCTTTGCTTTACAAAAGATCTCCTTTACAGTGTAGAACTTTGCCCTCTGTTATTTTATACTGTGAAGTTTAATGGGAAGATACTTTGTAAAATCTGCTGTGAACCACATTGTGCCTTACATGCAGACTTCAATACTAATGATTATTGTTTTCATGCTTTTGAGTCCCCACTGTAGGAAAACTAAGAGTGCAGAAGATGGTGGTGTAATCCACACATGAGATAAATACTATATTGGAAGTAGTTTTGAAATATTTTTGCTTTCCTTTTTTACTTTATATGGCCTTATTAACTTTGCAGTTACCATGATATATATGTTGATATATATTATGGTCAAAACCACATTATAAAAATTAGAAAGAACTTAAAAATTGTGTCTTTCACAGAAATTGTGATGTCCTGGTTGTGTTGAAGACAATGGTGACAGTGCAGTTACTGAGGCCACCATCTCACCCAATCTAGTTGAATTTGACAGCCTATGCTTTCCCTAAGTGGATGCAAGTGATGTTACTTGTAGTAACAATTGCAGTGTACCTAGTGCATTTCTTATGTGTTTCTGATGAGAGAGCCTTGTGCTCCCTCCCTCAAAATTTAGAACTTTCACAAGCTGTAAGTTTATAGCATCTTTCAAAATTGGAGTGCATGAAAAGGAACAGAATTCTGCAAATGTTCTTACCTGGTGGTATGAGCTTCCAGCCTGCTTCTCTTAACTATTCTCATTTTTTCCCTTTCTGCCTTTTCCCCCTTCTCTCCCCCTCTTAGTACTGGTTTTGCAGTATGTACTGTTCTGCTTTTTTTTTTCTGTAGCCATTACTCTGTTCTTCACTTTGCTGTGGGTTATGTCTGTGGTTTCTCCCTAGCCTGTCTCCTTGCTCTTCCCTGCTAGTTTCTGAGCTGCATCTCCTTTCACTCAGCTCTGTGTGCTATACCATGGAGTTGAATTGACTAGAAATGCTGGCAGAGAGCACTTCAGAGAGCAGTCTAGCTATTTCCCATCTGCTGTTTGTACACTCACAACTGGAGCAAGGAAAGTAGAAACAACACACACCAAAGAGATCTGAAAATCCATATCATGTTTTGACCTTTGTAATAGGGAAAGTGAGATTGAGATTTTAAATATGTATTTCTCCTTATTCTACTTGGTGGAGTTTGGCACCAATTTGAAGCTAGTTTTGGTCAGCATGAAATTGTATTTCTTCATGACTAAGTGACTGCAAAAGTGTGTCAAGTAAATAATTCATCAAAGAAAGTTTCAATTTACTGAAGCTCCTGTAACCATAGTGTCTGTGGAGAGATGTCTTGCCAGCTGAATCCAAGAGTGGATGTGCTTTCTCACCTGAGTGACAATGCTCAGTAAGCTGGCCTGACAGGAGTTTGTGGTGCACGTTTGGCTTATGAGAAAGGAGAGAGAGCTGCTGGTCTGTACTGACCAGGAGCTGTTACTTCATCCAGAGAGCAGCAAGACTGGGCAGGGAGCCATGCTGGAGGGGTTTGATCCAGGCAGCAGCTGGACTTGGCCTGGCTAAGGGCCATGCTGGAGAGGTTTGATCCAGAGAGCATCTGGACTCATTCAGGAGGTTCAGACCAATCCCTCAGTGATAGAGATGGATGGTCTGGTCAAGAGGAATTAGATTCCAGTGTGCAGTGGGGAAGTACGGTTCTCCTCAACAACCCTGATCATTTGAATGGCATTGCTGTGTTATTGATAGCAATGTCCTTTCCTGCATAAGAGTAAGAGGATGTGCATGGATGTTTCCAGGAAAGGAAAAGAAAAAAAATCCTAGGCACTATCCTTGACCTGTAAGTATATGTAATCTAGACAATCTTCACAGCCACAAACTAATCTTTTTTCTTATCATTATTTCCTTTGTTGTTGGAGGCATATTTGTAACCATACATCTCCCAGAGAATCTCTAAGGCCCTATTATTCTGTTGCCTTGCAGTATTGAAAGCTAATCTGTTCTTTTACTTCGAGTAATTCTTTTAAAAGGATGAAACTGAAGGATGAAAGGATGAAAAGCAGGGGATTGGATCAGACTCTGTTAGATATTTAGGCAGCTATTATGCGCAGCAGTTTCTAAATACATGGTGACCAGGCACCTGAAGTTCTCTGAGGCTCTGTGTCTTAGTAAATAACCTTGATGATGTGGTTTGTCTCTTACAGGTCATTGCTTATCCCTTTTTCTCATTAAGCATTAGGCTAACTGGGGCAATGTGGCTGCCTCTACAGTGTGACTTGCAAATTTAGTCTTGGGCTTATTTCACAGCCTGCTGTGCCTCCTAGTAGAGTTTCTTACTGAGAAGAAAGGCCACTGCTAGTAAGATACATCTAGTAGTCCCCAGATTTATTCATGGAACCAGTATCATTTATACTGCAATACTATGCTGTCCAGCAAATTCTCCTATCTACGCCTCATACCATCTTCTCAATTTTTAAGTTGTAACTTAAAAATACAATTTTTATTTTCTTAAGCCAACAGTTCAACCAAAAAAGGAAGTCTTGCATTTTTCCTTTACCTTTAGACCTTTTTCCTTAACCTTTAGACCCTTGGTCTTCCCTCACGCCTTTCCTTTCTCCCCAGCTGTGTTTGTGCAGGCATATTTGTTTGTGTAGGGGTTGCATTAATAGTAGAACAGAAGTACTGCTTTGTTTATCAGGGGAAAATGAAAATAGTAAGAGAAGCTAGGTAGTATTTTCTTTGTTATGAGGCCCATGGTGTGCTAGGTTAAATTTAGGTAGAAATTCTAGCTCCTATTATACTACCCAGAAATATGTAGCAGATAAATAATGCCAGCTCCTGCAAAGGAAGTGAAAATAGCACTATTTATGTATACTTTATATAGAAGTAACAAGGCAGCAGTACCCTGAAGAACTGTCCACCATTACTCTGTTACTCTGTGTTGCCAGTTTTAAGACGTTCACTTACTGTTTCTCTAGCTTGCTTTCTGTCTTTGCAGGTCCGAGGCAAGCGCAGTGTAAAGACCAGTGGGGTAAATGAACAGTGGGAGGAAGTGATTGAGGAGCTATGAGTAAACAAGTTAGTATTAATACAGTGTTCCATAGTGTTGATTTCTCCAATTCCTCTCTCAGCAGCAGGTCTGTATGCAGGCCTAGGAAATAAACAGCTATGCTTAATTAACAATGCTACAGAGACCTGTACATTCTGTCTCCTGTCCAAATATTGCATTCAGGCAGTCAGAAGGGGAAGAAGAGGCAGGCTAATACCACAATTATGGAGTAGCATAGTATATTGCACAAAAAAATTGCTGTGGTTTAGATTAGTCAGCAGTGGGGGTGCATTTCACTAATTTTACTACTCTCTTAATATTTTGCCCCTTCATTCCCAAGTGATGCATGCAGACTATTTTAAGAGCATATTTTGAACACATGCCTCATGTATTAGTTCTATCTAAATGAATAGGTGTTCAGTTGAAAGCTGCTGCCAGAACACATTTGTGTTCTGACAGTGGTGAAAGGTTTCCCAGACTCTTTCTGTTTACTTGGTCCAAATGAAACTGCTCTGTCATTCTATCATGTGCCCTTGTAACCTGATTTTAATTTAAGTACCTTATTCTTTTCACTTCACCTACTGTGAGGCTCTGAATGTTGCTTGTCATGTTACCTGTCATGCAGTTTATGGATTTTATAAATAAAAAGTATCTGATGTTATACATAACTCTGGTGAATGCACTGGAGTCTTTCAAATAATTTAAAAATGCTGTTTGTGTTAAAGACTGGATTTAGCATTCCTTAGATAAGCAGTATCCTGATAGGAACTTGAACAAAGATAGTAGAATCTGTCCCTTTTAACAGTTACTGTGATTAACGTTTCAAGACAAATTCTTACTCCTGTGGTTTGATAAAGCCATTTTTATAGTCTATTTCACCAAGAATTTAAATTGTGTATTGTCTTATTAATCAAGGTGTTGTGAACTTTAAAAACGTCACTATATTTTTCTGTTTAATTTGAAATAGTGTCAAAGACAGCACTTAAGAGCACCCTTCCTAGGAAAGTGTGGATTGTGGGTTTTCTTAATAGTATTCAACTAACAGATGATGAGATTCAAATATAAATTAGTCCCTTCAAGGGAGAAATGAAGACAGAAGATATTCAGATTCTGGATAATGTTATTCAGTGCAGTTTTGGTAGAATGATAAAAACGTGCAATTTAGCATATGGAAGTTATCCTTTTCAGCAGGAGATGCTCAGCTGGACCATTTTTAGAGCTCTTCTGCTGCTTCAGACAGACAAGGGCAAGAAGCTGTAGAAAAGAGCAACAACTGGTTCTGCTGGGTGTGGAGTGAAGAGCTCATGAGTGGGATTTTCCCTTACTTTCAGTGTGGACTTACTAAGGAGGTGAAATTTTTGTCGCTTTCACTGCTGACAGACGGTTCAGTTCTGAGAAGTTTTGACTATCTCATCCCACATTCTTTGTTTCCACCTGATTTTGAGGGATTTCTAGAGGAGTGGCCTTTCAAGCTTCACAATACAGTGTAACTCACAGCACCAGTTTTCCTTTCCCCATCTCCCCTTTTTTTTTATTTCCCTACTATTCTTCCATCTTATGCCCATCCCATTTTCCTACTCTGATAACTAGAGTTGAGTTTGATTTTGTTTTTAAAAGGTATCCTTTTGTTTTCCCTGCCTGTACCTTGTACATTTCTTGTCCCCCAGAATGCTGGGTTACATGACATAGCTCTCTCTGTCTGGTGATTCCCTGCACTATGTTTCCCTATTGTCTCAGGACTGAATGCAGGAGCAGTGAAAAGCCTCAGGACAAGAGTAATAAAAGTACTTTCCATATAGTTTCTGTATTTCTTATTCTGAAGGTGGATTCGATACTTGTGTTAAACAATTTTGCAGTTTGAGGATCTGCTGTCTTCCTGAGAGCAAGATATAGAATAAAAACGTGCTGATAAATATGGCACATGGTCTTAATCTACTGTGGATTTATTAACGTACAGATGGTGTACTTCCTGAGTTCCTAGAATTACCATAAGGAAGTATGTGGTCCTCAAGCTGTTCATATATGATTAAAAAAACCCCAGTTTTTCAGATTTGGTCCAATAAGATTGGCTTTGAGAACATCTAAGCCCTAAGGAAAATACAGCTGAAATTTCCGTGTATCATCAGTTTTATGAGTTCAAGCCAACAGAATGTTTCTACTTCAAGTTCTCATTTAGCTTAATAGTTCATGAAATTAGTTGAATGTAGCCTGATACCTGTGTTAGGCACATTATTGATTTCATTGCAGAAGTTGTAGTGCTGCTCTAAGTAGTGAGCAGAGACTGTCATCCACTAGGTCGGTCAGGTAAATTCATTTAGTGGTTAATGTTGCCTTATACAATTGTTTGAAATTAGCAGAAATTTAATCTGAGTCTGATGTCTGCACAACTTTGCCATGAATAATGCAGTAGAGGTCTGGACTGCCTCTTGCACACCCATTTTTATCTAAATGTAAAAAGATTTTTCTCATGTGAAGCAGAGACCACTCTGACAGTGAAACAGAAACTCAGAAATTTAACTTTTAATGGAATGAGTCATTGTTTTACATCTCTTGCAAATAAATTGTTTTTATTTTGTACCTTTTGCACCACAGTAAAGAGCCTTGAGTAAATTTTATGAGTAAAAAGCCACAGAAGAAGCATTTTGGTGATCTATCATGTGGCTGTAAAAGTGATTGTGAGACTTTAATGACAAAACAGGATAGGGTTTTATTTTGTTCTTTTTTCTCTGACTTCCTCTTTTTTGAATTTTTCAAGTCTTGAAAATGAGTGCATAAAAAACAATTGGGTATTAAAAAATGAGGGAACTTGCTTGCATTAATCTTCTGAATTTAAAAGGACTAAAGTCTATGGAGTAAAGCTTGTATTTGAGAGAATATTATTCATTGCCCCACACATATTAAGACATAAATTAGGAAGCTGTAAGGACTTGTAATGGTTGTTTGGACAGAGTTGGTGCTCCACTGCTGCCTGCACTTCCCAGGGAGCTGATCAAACCTAACTGCCTGCTCTGACTTGGTCATGCTGGAGCCTTCACATGTTAGACAGGGTCTCTTTTGGCCAGCCACTTCTCTAATCAGCATCCAGCATCTTAGATTTGGGTTCTAATGAAAGCCTTATTTGCAGCAGGCTTATATCAATAGTGGGGTTTTTTTGGGTTTTGGTGGGTTTTTTTCATTTGTTTGTTTGGTTTTTTTTTCCTTTTCTTTAAGATGCTGTTAGCCATTTCTCTTATTTCAAGCTGCAGCTGCAGAATAATCATTTGAGGTTGCTGAGTTAAAGAACCAAGAGAGAGGAAGCATGATGTAGTGCTAACTAAATTTGTTTGAAAACGGGAAAGGGCATACCTGGTTGTTCTGCATAGACAGAACCATTCAGACCAAGCTGCAATAAACCTGTGTACATAAATTTTGTAGTCAGAATATTTGCTAGCACTTGCTAAGTGAGGTCTGCAGTGTTCTTAGCTCTGAACTGTGTGCTCTGAGAGCCTTCAGCTATTTATATTTCACTCCTTGAGAAAAAGTGAGATAAAGAACTGTATGCAAAGGCAGCCAAGGAGCTCTCAGTAGGCAGTGCCAGCTGTTTCTATCTATTGAAGTCACTGCAGGTTTGTATTGTTTTGTCTTAGTGTTGTCCTCAACAAGAGGCATAACAGACTGGATACTTCCTCAGGGACACTGAGTGTATACTGGTACTGGGAAGAATTTCTTGGTGATGGAAAGAAAGGAAGAGGGCTGTTCTCTCTCCTCTGCAGCCTACATCCTGTGGGAATTACTACTAGGGGTGACTGAGGCTCTAGAAAATTCATGGGTAATGGGAAGAAAAAGAAAGGTGGTTTTTTTCCCTTCCCGGTCAGCTATGACCATGACAGTCAGTTCAGTAACAAAATAAGCAAGCATTTATTCTTCCCTTTCTTTGCAGTCAGTCTTCTCATTTGAAGTGTTTAAGAAGAGAAAGCTCAGGAGAGACCTTATTGATACCTGAAGGGAGGGCACAAAGAGGATGGAGCCAAGTTCTTCTTAGTGGTGCTCAGTGTCAGAGCAGAGGGAGTGGGCACCAACTGAAACACAGGAGGTTCCCTCTGACCATCAGGCCTCACTTTTTCACTGTAAGGGTGACTGAGCACTGGCA
This sequence comes from Thryothorus ludovicianus, assembly GCA_013397245.1. Lineage (NCBI taxonomy): Eukaryota > Metazoa > Chordata > Aves > Passeriformes > Certhiidae > Thryothorus > Thryothorus ludovicianus. Next base: position 1,108,665 of record VZTB01000696.1, read on the forward strand.
CAGGCTGCTCAGGTAGGTGGTGGAGTCTCTGTATCCAAAAGCATCTGGACACAGTCCTTGCTCACCCTCTCTAGGTGGCCCTGCCTGAGCAGGGAGCATGGACTAGATGACCTCTAGAGATGCCTTCCAACTTCAGCCACTCTGTGGTTCTGTGGCTTGAAATGACATCTTTCCCAAGCAAGGTCTTCATAATCAGCTTGTCAGAAATCTTTTTGCTAAGGAGTCTCCATGTTGTAGCAGGTGAAGGCAATGGAGTTTTGGTCCTTGTCAGTAAAATCAGTGATGGTTCAGAAGCACAGTGCATTGTGTGCAAAGCAGGAAGGCCCTTTCTTTGTGTGGGAGTGCCTCTGTACAGAGATGTTTCAGTTGCTCTCTAAGGACAGCACACACCGTCTCTGTCTTCTGTGTTTCTACTTCTGGTTTGGACAAATAGGCTGCAATGTCCAAGGGCTCTGTAAGCAGTGAATCAGTGGAAAGAAGCAAAAAGGAGGGGGAAGCAGCAGGGAGGCACATGGTGAGGGCCTGGGAAGATAATGCCAGAGTTAAAATCTTTACGATAAATGGCAATCCAGAGTGGAAGCCTGATGTTAGAAGAAGATGATTGTATGAGATTGGACCTAGATACAGGATGAACTGAGGTGAATGGAGTAGGACCTTGATACCTCAGTAAATTACTAATTTGCATCTCAGTCTTCTACAAGGGCTGCCCAGAGCAAGAGGACCACACAGGAGTTTGGTGAAAATAAGACGGGAATTAAAGATCACTATCTGGCACTTGCCTTGATTCCTTTAACAAATATTTGTTCTTGCTTTGTAAATAAAGAATAAACAAGGCAGAAGTATTATGCTTGAGTCAGTAAGCTAAGGTCAAAGTACAAAGATCCATTTCACCTGTGGTGTTTCCTGTATATATTGCATTTCATCAACAATTTTAGGAAATCACATCTGCTAAATATTTTACTAGTGAATATTTTAAATATCTTCAAAATGTTCAAGACTCTTTCAATTTTTTTTAATTGCATTTGCCAATTACAGTGTAAAGTGGAAAATATAATTCAGACTATGAAATAGGGTTATTTTAAAAAATCAAATATGTTATAGTCCCTAGCAGCAAACTCTCTTCCTAGTAACAGGAGCTTCACAATAGAAGTCCGTAAGATTTGTTTGGTAATGTTTTCAGCTAAATCAATGGTTATTAATCTTATTGTCATAGCAAAGTAAATGTGACAGCATTGCTAGAATATGTTCTCTCTTTTAAAGCTTATTGCTTTTTCTCCTCCTGCTCCCTTTTAACAGAACAACTCTTAATAAAAATGGAATTTACCAGCTTGAACAGGCTTCAAAATGTAAGGCAATTCAGGACAACATTTTGTCATCATCTATCAAGAAGAAAAGGTAGGTGTTTGCTGTCCTTTCTGCTTTATTTGTTTTAAATAGCAGGGTAAAAGATTGTGCTTTTTTACATAATTCTTGGTTTATTAACATGGAGCTGCGCAATAGAAAATTGAATTTGTTCAACCAATGCTTGCTGCATTTTTTCTTTTGCATGGATACGTTCTGTTTGAGGTGGGATTTTAAGTTTATTTTCACAATACAAGATTTCTTCTTGTTAGTTAGCAAAAAAAGTTTCAAAAATATTAAGTAGCAGTGTGGAGTATAATTTCACTTTTGTGTGTTTTTTCCCTGGCTGGTGAACACTTCTCTGTGCTATAAGCAACTTTAGTTAATGATTCTGTTCAGCATTGTTGACTAGAGTAAGTTTGGAAATGTACTGGTATAAAGACTGGCTGGTTAGTTGAGTGATTGCTTTATGATAACAAGTCCACAGGAAACTAACAGTCCAATTTTAGGCACATTGAATAAAGCCCCACCCCAAATTAATTTTGTGTTTCAGCTTGCTATTCTGTGTTTTTCTAGCATGAAGAAAAATCCAACATTGATATGAGTCCTGCTCAAATTCCTTGTCACTTTCCAAAGTGAAAAGGCAGGAAGCAGCCATTGTTTTTGACACACAGTATCTTTTCCTACATGGACGCACCAATAAATAAAAGGATACACCAATAAATAAAACATTGTAAGTGAGAAGGGCTTTCCATTAGGACTGAGTTGCAGCTTTAAATGGATGATGCGATGCTTTCTTTTAAATTGTGAGCTTCCCTCCCCACTCCCCTTCATTTAGGAAGAGAAATGGAATGAGAAACAAAAGAGGAGCTAAACATAATCATATACCTTTGCCTATTCAAAGTACTGGAGGAATCAAATTTTCCTTAATGCCAAAACATTAAATGATGATTTGAAAGCACATTCTGTCTTTTCTTCCCTCCCCCCCCACCATTTTATTGCATATAAAGATCTTTCACCCCTTTTCACATCATATTTCTAGCATTTTGTCTTTTTTTTTGCTCTCCACTTCTTTCAGCAACACTATCATTGAAGTTTCATCCTTTGGAAAGGTGCTAGACCACTATGTTACTGATGCACTGATAGTAAGAGCTGAAACATAGACTGGCAGGGGTTAAAGAATGAAACATAGACTGGCAGGGGTTAAAGAATGAAACAGACTGGCAGGGGTTAAAGAATGCAGTTGACTGCAAACTTGAGTGATTAACACCAAGGGAAGGAAAAGCAGTCACTGTATTGCTTTCAAATCCACTTAGAGCAATATAAATACTGTTTATCACATGCTTTGCTAAGTTTTACAGTCTTTGGAGATGAACTCTTCATATTGAGAACATTTTGGAGCTGAGATTATGGGAGAAACTTTACAAAGCACAAGATCTTTATTCTGTGGTTAAGAGAAAGAGGTTGTACTATTTAATGAGGCAGAAGATGAGTTGGGCAGGTAGGAAGAGGAAAAGATGCTTGGAAAAAAGAACCAAGGAGGTGCTTTTTCTCATGAATATTTACATCTATTGACCTTCACTGAGAGGAGCTGCAGGAATTTTGTAGCTTTTTCAAGGTGTGACCCCAAGGTGTTACTGTAGTATGTAAATGCTTTATATTGCAGTTCTAGGCTTGCAGGGGCATTCTGGACACTCCTTCCTCTTAGGTTGGAAGAAAGAGAAAAAAATCAACCATTTGAAGCTTGTCAAATGATTTGATAATAAGAAATGCTATGTAAGTGGAAGTTATTATAGCAAGTATGTGCTGGTGGTGATAAAGAGCCTGAAATACTGAGTTTTGCTAGCAGTTTTCCATTTTTATTCTAGATCAAGCCCTGTGTACAATCTCCTGAGGGCTTATAAAACTGATATTTTTCTTGGTAATATTGAAGAATCCAGAGAGAAAATAGAGCCTCCCTTTATTTTGCATTCCATGCCATAGTTTTTCTTTTTTGTTTGTTTCTTTCTTGTACATAAACTGCCAAGTAGAAATGTGTCCTTCTTTCACTCCTGCTGCTCAGTCTTCCTTCTAATTCAAATACCTTTTTTACAGGTTGGTATTTAGTTTTAGCAAATAAGCAGTGAGACTGCATCTATGTGTTCTGACATTTTACCTGTTGTCTCCATACTACCTTTACACTTTTGTCCTTGCTGTTGTCCTTTAGGTATGTGCCAAAAATTAGAAGATACTAGTACTTTGTCAGTGCTTTGAATGTGCATAGTATTTCCACCTTATCCACCGTAGTTAAACACAGAAGGTCACTGCTTACCTGAAAAATACTCTGGGGAAAAAAAAACAAAAAAAAAAAACCTTCCAGGTGTTATTTCTCAGGCAGGCTCATGTAGTATAAGGGAGTTTCCTAGGACAGCAAATTATTATAATGGTTGTGGTGCAGGTGGTAGACAAAAACAGGACAAAACAAAACATGTTTCATTCATTTTCTCTTCTCAGCTCTGTAATTATTGTGTTGTCCAAGCATTTTTATAGCTCAATTTACCTGAGCTTTTTTCAATCTTAATAATAAAACCCTTTTAGCATCAGTGAGTATATGCTGTAGGCTCCTGGGTACCAGTGGAAATATATGTAATGTGCCAGCTCTTTAAAATGGAACAGTGGAGAAGATGACTGTCTGGGTTACAGTAGAGTCATGAAATAATTCCCTGATAGCCTGAATTGATTCCTTGGAGAAGTGAGTCCCCAAGCCTCCTTTACAGAAGGAAATGCTAAAATTTGCTTTCTGAGAGGAAAACAAAGTTTTCTGGGCTGTAAACCCAGCTGCAGTAAATCCCAGAGCTTCATGTCAAGTTTTTAAAAAAATATTTCTATGAATACTGTCTATATTGGAGTTTATTTCATAGAAACCTTTTATTGGTGTGAGCAGATGCCTTGCAGAGCTGCCACAGTTGGGAGCTCCTGACCCCCAGGACATTGTGCTGGGCCGTCTGTGCTGCCTGTGACACTGTGCCAGCTGGTAAAGACAAGTTCTGACAGTCCAGGGTGTCTTTGTAAGTCACAAGAGGAGCTAAACTGGATGCATAGGGTGAGCAGAGGTGGTTTCTGACTTGTAAAGACCTGGAAATGGTGCTTTTCTATGGGAGCTAATGAGCTCAGATACCTCTGAGCAAGAGCAATTCCTTCCAGTAGAGACAGATGTGGAAAGGCTGTGGTGTTCCTGCTTTGTAATTGGTATTTTTACCCTAAGTGCATTTTCTGTTACAAGTATGAGAAGGCCCTTACAGTTTCTGACAGTAAGGGCCTCTGTTTCCTATGAGGTCTCAGAACTAGCACTATGGATGATGCTTTCATTCTTTTCCCTACAAATATTTCCCTGTAACTTGCTAATAACTTATCAGTATGTGAGATTTCTTTCTGAACAGATGGTAATTTTTTGTTTCATTTCTGACTCTGATCTTCATCTTATCAATGTCTTTAGGCTAGAATTTACTTTTTCTATATTTTTTCTCCTGGATAACAATAGCCAAAGTAACTCTTCATAGTCTGTTATCCTGTTAATGTCTGGATTTTTTCTGTGAGTCCAAGCATCTAAGACTGATTTCTTGTTTAGATTAAAGAATGAAAGCAGATGAGTTATTCAACAGCAGAATAGGCTATTTTGGTCTTGTGTTATCTCATCTTCAGCCCACAAACATTCCCTGCCCTGCACCACTACTGACACTTGTCTGACCCCGTGGTGACTCAATTTAGGTATCAGCTTCAGCAGGAAGGTAGTTCCATTTTCTCTGTCTGCAGTTCCAAAGCTGATAGCACACCAGCAGGCAGCTGCCAAAATAGGAGGGCCTTGATGCCTACTTGTCCATTTCCATCACTCTTTACTTATACTGGCTGTGGTGTTAGATGGAATCTTTCTCATCTGATTTAACACAATAAAGAAGAAGAAAATGTATATGCATTTCCTCTTCCTTCTGGATAATTTTTTTGCCCTGGTAGTAAAAGTGGCCTATGAAGGCATTTAACAAGTGCAAAACCTGGCAAAAGAAAAACAGAGATGGGGTCAGGTACCCATAGTGACACAAGGGAGTTGGACTGGAAGGAGGAAGAATATGCTGTACCAGGTCAGATCAGCTACAGCTGCAATGAAACAAGGTTTTTTTCTTTTCCTGCTTCTGCTGATTGAATTGTCTTGAGTTGTGAAGGGCTCAGTAGAATTAGTTTAGTCATAAACTTCTAGTTCCATTAGGAGTTTGCTAAGTTTGGAGGATGAAAATTTTATAGATTGTCACAGGTGCAAACTTGAGCCAGAGATCAGTTTTAATGCAGCATTCCTCTTAAAATTATAATTTATTTTTTCATGTGGAAATTGGACGTGATTTTACTCAGGGTAGGATAAATAAGTTACCTTTAGCAATTGCAGTACTTCTATGAAGCAAACAGTCTGTTTCTTTCAAATGTGGAGCAGAGAGAAGGAAGCTTTCAGGTAATTGACCTCTGCTGCTGCAACCACCAGAATGTTTTTATATATTGCTTTTTATCAGTTCTCACTCTCCACTTAAAAAGTGACATTTCTTGCCATTCCAACTCTTGCAAAACTGTTCAAAATAAACACTTCTAAGTGACAGCTTGAATAAGCTCATGATTGTTTGGGTCAACACTAAGCTATTTTTGTTAAAATAATACGAGTTAGATCTTGTATGGAGACTTGAGTCCCATAGAATTTTAGTCGTGGCATCCATACCATCCTTTCTTCCTATTCCCCCAGTTATTATAAGTCAGCTATCATTTTTTAAAAAACATATATTATGACCCAGGCACAAATGGGAGAAGTAGTAATGGTGAACATGAAAGCAAAAAATGTCTTAATTCTTTTGACTTGTGTGTTACAAAGTATTTCACTTATGAACAAATCTAAATCTCTTGAATGGGTTTTCAAGAGCAGAGAGCTCTTTGGTTATTTGTAGCAATGTTAACAAAAGTTAGGGATCATATAAAATAGCAGATTGGTTAATTTTAGAGATAGTTTAAAGAAAAGCTTACATCTGTAAATATTGATCTATTGTCTTTAGATGACTGAGCTTTGGGGATGCTATAAAATAAATGAAAGAAAAGGCATAAAAAGAATTATGTTTTATTTTCACCTGCAAGAGCCACTTTTCAAAACACTTTTAAAGTTTAAACCACCAAGTACAATAGAATTATTTATATTATTTTTGAATTTTGCACTTGGGATAGTTTCTAATAACTTCAAAACATTTATGGTCAGTTATTTAATTTGAAACTAGCACACTTTTGAAAGTTTCTGAAGTTCAATAGGATGCCAGTACTAAGAAGAGATGTTTAATAGGTCATGCTAGTTAAATGAGGATAGTGCTGTTACAAATTACAAAAATAAAATAGGTCATGGAGTTCTAAAAGCAATCTATTATATATGCACCATGCACATTATTATTATTAATACATGCATAATTTTAATGTTTTTAGAGACTGTTTCTAAATATACATACATATATATTCTAGTATTTGATGTTGTTTCCTTTTTTAGATATTCAGAAGATTATTATCTTCACATAGTTACAAAACTGCAGAACTGCACCTGGGTAAGGAAACCAGAAGAATCTACAAAATTCAGGTAATTTTCATTGTCTCATTTAGAAAAACTGTTTACCCTAGAGTTTTCTAACAAGCCATAAATTTAAATATTCCCTTTTAAACAGATCATTTTGTATTGCTTGTAGTCATTTCTATGAATCTTTTAATGCTGGGGCTCTTCTTGTTTATTGAAATTCAACTGTGCAAACTGAATAGAATAAAAGAACTACAGAAGTAATTTCATCTATCTTCACTATAATGAGTAATAAACTGACTTAAGTAGAATGAATTAAAGTATTCCTGGCACAAACCCTACAGTATTAAAAAAAATACTGGTAATATTATTTTGTCCATCTGAACTGGGACTCTGATAAAAGGCTGTAATGAAGGCAGTGTATTCCTTACCCTAAGACTGTATTTCAGAAGTGCCCAAGGCACTCGTTAGGTTTGTCACTGCATGTCACAGCCCCTGAGCATGACAGCACATGATTCCATCTGTCCTTTTTTGGGATGGCACAGAAGGACATGCTCAGTAGGGATGGTGAGCTCTGAAAAGCCTAAACTCTCATTTGGAAATCATGCTGGTTTTAGAGAACAGCTTCACTGTGCCATCCCTGTTTTCTCCATGGAAAATGCTCTCTTGAATTACATTTTTACATGGATCAGAATTAAAGATCCTGTCATGATTGTTAAAAATAAATAAACCCTTCCAGCTCTTTGGTGTTAACTAGCACTGAGAGCTTAATATCCACATGCTCAGCATGATGTCTTTGGAAGAAATAGTTCTGGAGAGGGGAGGGACAGGATAAAGGGTTTTGTGCAACATAAATTGCTGTGTTTGCTGTGTATCACAACTGTCTAATGGTGTTTCTCAAAGCTGAGGTAGGAGTATACACAGAGTTAAAGAAACTTTGCATAGACTCAGACAGGCCTTAGCTGTGCACAGAGCTATCAGCATGATAAGGAGCTGTAAAGCAGCCCATTCCATTTCAGAGCAGCCAAGTGTCTTGTACAGACTTGACAGGAGATGAAGCTGCTCTCACCTGCTTCTAACCCTTCTACATCTGGGCTTTTTGTTTTCCAATCTATTTTTTTTTAAACTTCTCTTCCTTCCAAACAGACCGGCCACCATGCACAATCTACTGCTTCTGCTGTACTGTGTGTTGGAATCAGTGGCACAGTAGCCACCCCTTGGTCCAGCCTGACTTCTTCATTCATTGCTTTTACAATCTCCCCTCCACTGGGCCAGCTTCTGCTTCTTCTAGGCTTTTGGGAATCAAACATCCAAAAACATCATATAAGACTGGACTTTAGGTACAGGATACTTACTGTTCCTCATGCTGGCTTTGTCTTCCAGCAAGGAGTGTGGGTCATAAGTTGTCAAGGTGGGTTATGCAACCAATGATCAAACTGGAAAAATTCAAAAGACAAAATTGTGGGATGCACTAAGCCACCAAAAAAGTGTGGACTGTATGTGCATTGAGGCGATCTTACTAACTTTAATTTAGCTCAAATACCAAGCAGAAAACTTTCTTTCAAAATCCATGGTTCAGCACAGGCAGGACAAACTTGTTACTGAATCAACATTCTAGGGCACTGCTGTTATGGTTTCCTTGGTTTTTAACACCCAAACTAGCTGGAGTATTAGCTAGTTCATATGTGCATAACCCATGCTGTAATTCTGATGACAATACTATATATTCTGTTCCTGAAATTTGATCTGTTTGGATGTCATCAAATATTTCCATTGATATGACTAAGGACTTTGGTGTAGGGTATTGTGAATGATTATTTTACAAAAGATGGGTACTTTTGCATAAGTCTTGTCTTCCCTTTCTTTGTTCTCAGTCTTCTCTACTGTTTTTTAGAAATAGGATATTCAAATTTTACAGTTCTCTTTAATCCATGACCATACTGGAGATGATCAAAGCTTTTTTAAGGCTTAGCAGTTGGTCAGTAGAGTCTTTCAAAAAAAATTTTAAAAAGAAAACCAAATTTTATATAAAATTTGCTAACTAAATCTCCATGCTTACAGCACTCCCAGACTTATATATCAGACTTAAGACTGCAACTAGCTTTGGAAGGGCACTTAAGCTGAAAAATGATGCATAAACAGAGCTATGGGGAAGAAAAAGTTTCTAGAGTTGTAGTGAAATAAATTAATTAATAATCCCTGGGCAGTAGATTTCTTCCTTTTTCTGACTTAGCCTAGTGTCAGTAATAGCTGTGTAATACAAATATTATACAGTCTGAAAATCTCATTAAGTAGGTAGATAAACACAACCATTTGCAGAAGAGGAAATTAATCTCTGAGGGATTGTGCAGCAGGAATTGGGTACTACAGCCAGCCACCTTCAGCAGGAGAAACTTGAAGCTGCCTGTGTCACATTATTCACCTGCCAGTGCCACCAGAAGTCTGCATGCTGACAAGACTGCAGAGAAGCTGCTTGACTTCTTTTCCTGTTTGTCCATCTGTTAAATGGAGTGAACACTTAGATGCTTCTCAGGCACAGTGTCAATTTTATGACATCTCTCTATTATCCTGAAGTTCTGAAGAGCGGGCATGCATATTTATAAGGGATTTAATGTCTTATGCTTCAGGGCATAAACTAACCTCTAATTAATAAGGTTCAAGAACAGCTTCTCCTGGGTATTTAATTTTTCAGAGAAGCTGTCCTGTGTTTTCCTTTGCAGCTTTTGCTGTTGGCTTCTAGTGGAGTAGAGGAATATGTGATCTAAGCCAGTAATTCCTGTGTTCCTAGAAGACAGCACTGTGTGCCAAGGAGTACACATCCGTTCTCATTTTAAGCTGCTCTCCCAGCAGATCCAGGCCAAATAAAAGAATATAAATTAGAAGTGCAGTTCAGGAAAGAAATACTCGTCTTTTTATTTGGCAAAAGGGTTACAGCTGACAGCCATGTCTGGCACAAACTGCAGTGTTTTTGCCAACTCACTGCTGGAGAGCAGAATGCAGGACTCCAGGCTTTCCCTCCACTACCTGGCTCAGCTCCGTCATGCAGCTGTGCAAAATGTGTCCATTTGTTGTCAGAGGGCTGCCCTTTCCTAAATGGCTCTCTCTAAAGCTGCTCTGCTGTGCAGGCTCACATGCTCTTGACTAGGTTGCTATCTGGCAGTGCTCACTGTTTTTTGATGGCTACATGAGGTTTGCACGTGCATTTCTCAAAATCAAGAATAGCCAGGAAGCAAGCACAAGCCACGATCTCTTTAATACCTCCCATATCCACAGCCACTCTTCTGTGGTTGATTTTTGTCCAGACTCTGTCAGAGAACAAATCTCCTGGAATTTCACTTATTTTAGTGTCTGTAATGATGACATCAGCATTGCCAGATATAGGCTGCCCTCAGAAGAGCAAGTGCAAGCACTTGGTTCATTGCTCTTGAATTCTAGTTAAGATTTATTGTGCCACACAGTGGTATTTGTCAGCCATTGTTAAGAGAGTGGTGTAAATAGCATCCTGCTAACAGTGATTTTAGGAATCTTCTCCAACATTTACTGCTAGGGACAGGTAGAAAACTATTTTTATTCAGACTTTTTCCTTTATAAAATTTGTCTTCTCTTGACATTTTTAAAATTTCTTTATGGCTCTTCAATCATCTAGCATCTTTACATTATGCCTTTGTTTCTAAGCCTCCTGTATTCTTCCTCCTTTTCCAGATTTACATTAGCTCTAACTTGTTTTAGACATAAAAAGTCCTTGGATTTCTTGTGTCTAAGAGAGAAACTTGGTAGAAACTTAGAAAAGTAGGGGAAATAATCTCACAGCTGCCTGGAAGGGTCATCCTTAAAGCTCTAGGAGAAAAAAGCTGTACTGGGTAGCTCCCTCTGTAAAGGATCTTCTCACTACAGTCAGCAGAGTCTCGAGTTCCCTAGGTAACCTGAATATTAATTATTATATTAGTATTCTTCAAAGGTTTTCCGCTTTAAAGAAATATTTCATTAATGCAACAAATTACAGAGCCCAATTAAGTGCAAGCTGTAATTGTTTTTTACACCTCCACATCTCTCTGCTTTACAGACTTTCAAGCTTGATTTACTTTCATTTGGGCTATATGCTAATGGTATCAAATAATCTGCAGGTTTTCAAAATAGTTGCTACTCCAGTCTTTGCAGAAAGCTACCAAATAGTTCAAACAGGCTTCAAAATGAGGAGGGAAGGGTGGGGCAGATGCTGTGTTTCAGAGAAGCCTCTGAGCATTGTGTTTCTGGGCTGTCTGACTGAGCTTGAAGCCTGTCAAAGCAATGCAACAGCACTTCCAGAGTGGGATCACTCTGGAACAGTGAGCTGTGGGAAGTGGGCCCTCTCCCCACAGAAAGACCATTCCATAATGCATCTCATAATGAAGGGAGAAGAATATTCCTTAGTGTAAAACATAGTTTTAAAATTCCTAACATTACACTGCAGTCTAGCTGGGAGAATTCTGCCCCCAACCAAAAGATTTTAATTTACTTTTAAGAAAGAAACATTACTACTGAAAAAAAAGAACGTAGACTCTAAAAAGAAGTTAAAAGATCAATCATTTTCCTAGTCCTGTTATTTTCCCTCTTCCTTTTTTTTTCCACTTGACCTCTATTAGCCTTTTCCCACTTTAATATCTCTCTCAAAAGTGTGTGTTAAACATTCCTGCAGATTATAGAATACCACTTCTTGAAGAGATTAGTTTTGTTGCAATCTACACTCTAACCCATGTAACAGTATTGCTTATCACATCTGTGTACTGCAATGAACCCTAGCTGAAACAAAATAAAACACACTGCAAGGTCAATTTATGCTTATATAACTTTCCCCACACATAATCAATAGCTTTTCTAACACTAAACAGATCGATATTTCTACTGTAATCTCTGAAATCTTCCTGTTAACAAAAAAGTACACAGAACACAGACTGCTGAGCGATTAAGAGTACATTTGCTGCACAGATTTAATAGATGATATGTAAAATAATGAGTATATATTCAAAGACATATTTTATTTCAGGTGAGAAAAAGATGGGTAGAGAGATAGTAATTAGTGACAGATTGAAGAAATGCTTGAATCTTTTAATTGGTCTACAGACTATTATATACTTTTCTAAAGGATGGAGGATTCCTATAAGGAGAATTTAATTTTGGATCAGTCTGAGCTAATTATGTCTTCATGGCAGACTCTTTAAATAGTCTTTGGTTTGAAAATTTTATTACATGTTTTACATATTCAGCCTTGATTTTAGATTCAACCCTTTTAGCTTTCTTTGTCTTAGACATTTATGATGTTACTTCATTATAGACAATTCAAGGGCTGTCAGTGTAGCATTCCCCTTCAACATGTTCTGTTTCAGATATCAGATTTAACCATTCTTTTCTTAAAGTTTGGAATATGTCATAATATGCTTCATTGCACTTTGATTGACACACTGATTGGCAAGAGCCTGGAGAAACCTGTATCATTACCTAGAGCCCCCAGTGCAGTACAATAAGATAATTTCTTGCTCATTATAAAATATTGCAGCAATGGACTTAGACAAAAAGTAGTCTTCCTGTTTGGGGTTGTGCCCTTGAAATTTTGCTGTTATATAGTGGAATTTTTTGTGGATTCTTCTACTGTCACAACAGTCAGCGGTATGAAACCTCAAAGTCTTTGATGTCTTCACATGTACATCACAATAACTCTCATGAACTAATGATTATAAATATCCAAGTTAGGTAAACAATTAAAACAAACTTAACAAACTTTTGTACTTGCTCATTAAGCAAGCACATATTTTTTTCTAGTTTGTAGTAACTCATGGACTTTTGTCATTTGAATGCTTTGCTCTTTGTTCAAATGACCTTACAAGCTGTGCTGTGAAATCCACTTAGCTCAGAGGAGATACAGCTTTAAATATTTGTTAGGTTCTCTGTTATGTGATGGTTTTGTGTCTAGGTTAACTGAAAATCTGCAAGGAGCTGCATCTGTGTAAGCATTACTGGTGTCAATAATGTGCAGGTGCTTTGTAGGAGGACTGATATGATACTGTTTTTGCAAGCATTCACTTTATAGATGTTTGTAAATTGTAACTTAAAATCAAATAGATTTACACAATTATTGAAAAAAAGTTTGTCCTGATCACTGTTAAAATACTCCAGTTGTTGAAAGTTTGCACCTTGACTAGGCAACCTCCTTCAGTATGTTTCCTAATACTGAACTTAAGCTTTCTTTAGAGCAAATTAAAATTATTTTCCTCACTCTTCCCACCATGGCGTTAAAAGGACAGTTGAGCATCTACTATTTTTAGCAATGTTTTGAATATTTTGATACTTCTGCAGTGTCTATCTCCATCCATTTTTCTTCTTCTCCCACCCCAGTTTAGTCCAATGCATAACAACAGTGAAATATTTCACACTGTTCTCAGCAACGACAAATGCCCTCAGGCCACAGATGCCCAGGCACTGGTGTGTCATACTGAAGAATTTTCAATGGAAAAAGTTTGGTGGAATGGGAAGGTTTTAAACTCTGCAGAAGCTTTTTACATAAAGACAAATTTCACATTCATTATAGATTCCTCCCATATCACTCAGAGTAAGGGCAGTGCTGGCTTTTGAGCCAGCTGACAGAGTCTGCTAACCCTTAACTAACCAGTGATTGTTTTAGCCCCGTGGTTGGTCCACACTGAGTTGTTGAAGGTGTTGAGATGTTTGCAGTGTCTTCAGGATGTGTGCACACTGTGACTTGTCAGCAGGCAGGTGCAGCCTGTACAGAAGGCCCAGATCAGCTAAAATGCAAACATTCATACTAGCACAGAATCAAGGTAGCTTATTTTGCTGCTCTCTTGGCTACAGAGAAACTGCAGGAACTGCAAAAAAAGTATATCAGCATATATAGAACATGTGTATTCTACTAAATACAGTGGATTATCTGTATGAAGTGTTTGTTGTGCAGAAAAGTTTGGAAATATGTAATCAAAGCAACAGCCCTCAGTTACTGCCATCAGTTCAGCATAGAAAAACTGCTATAGCTGCTATAGCAGTTGAAAAAATAACATTGGCTTGTCTCACAAGCCAAAACAATTTTGGTAACTTGCTTCAAGAAACCAGGGTTTTCGTAAGGTCTCAGCAGCCATGAAACTGAAGAAATTACTTGGATGCCATAGGTTCAAAATTCTGTACCAACTGATCAATAATACAAACTTGGGTCCTGCAAAGGAAAAAATTCAGTGAAAGTGTATGCTGAAACACAAAAAATATTCTTCACTTCAACTGTGTATGACTGTGTTGTCTAATGAGATCAAAACTTCCCAGACAAATGCAACAGGCCCCTCTGCCTAGGTTATTGACTAAGATTTTTGTGACTGTACTTACTCAGTCCTATGAGATATGTATTAGCAAAATGGTGTAGTCTTTTTCCAGGTTCTGATTTTGTTCCTCACTTAATACAAGTGGCTGTTCTAGATAATGCAGTCAACTCCCTTTCTGCTTATCTTGGCATAATAAATATCTGTGTTTAGAGTTATGCCTCAGGATTTAAAAATAACTCTTAGATATCACTCAGCTTCCAAATTCCTGTAGGAGAAATGTTGGAGGAAAAGGCTTCTCTAAGTGAGAAACCGTCACTAATAACCTCTGCTGCAGAGGAGATATTTTCCAAAACTAATGCCCTACAAAACCTGGGTACTTTGACTCAAGCATCGCCTTCACTCTGAACTTGTCACGCCATGGCTGGACCATAAACACCCTTTGTTCTAGGGCAACCCTGCAGTCTCTGATAAAAGCTGGAATTTAAACCTTCTTCCTTTAAGGTACATTCATGTTCTGAAAGGTATGAGATGAATGCTGAGCCTGTATAGCAGCATCCTGTCTTCCAAGAACTGCTTCCATATCTCAGGGTTTTTCTCAGTCAGATCAGACAATGTGCATCACATTCTAATCCAAAAAAAAAAAAGAAAAAATGTTACTACTGTTTGGTGCTGTTATGATTTTTTCCCTTGTTTTTTATCCCACCATCTTAATTTTCCCTCTCCCCAGGTGGAATGATACTTGGGTTAAAATGTTGTCTTGGCTTTGCAACTCCTCAAATAAAGCCCTTATACGATACATGTGTTAATCTTAGGAAGTAAATGCTCTTCAGTGAGTCCTCACCTCCTGACAGCCCACATATGAATGGCATTAATACTCTGATGAAACTACAGTAATAGATTGCTTGAACTGCTCAGTCTCTACCCCTTCCTTAACATGTGCTCTCAGCTGTAGATTACCACGTGTCACAGCTTGCACAAAATCCTGTGTGAACAGATTGCTGAAGACACTGCCATGGGTATTGCTGTCTGCAGGTTACTTGCATTCCCACTGGAGTTCTGTACAGGGATGCTTGAGCACAGTGGGATTCTGCATCATGATTTGATCTAAGTAAAATGCTTCTATTGTTACCACCAAATTTTTAGCATGAATGCTCTAAGAATATTTGTCATTACTCAGTATCTATTCTCTTGTTCTTAGTGTGTTTCTGGACTAACTTGGCTCTATTTTACTTCCTCAGTGAATCCATAATATTAATTTAAACTGTTACTTTCTTATTAATTCTGTATCTGTTTTTCTTCTGCACTGTTTCTGCTTTTATTGAAACACTTGTTCTTGTGGAATGAGTAATAAAAAGCAAAAACATGTCATCTCTATTAATGAATGGAATCTGTTACCAGTTTGCCTTTTCTGGTAGCCATCACACACAAAAGAGCTGTTTTGCTAAAGTTGGCAAGACTATTCTGGCATTATTCCTTCTCCTCTGAATGTCCGGTGGTTGACACAGATAATGTTTAGGCCTGCTTCATTTAGCTTTAAGAAAATAAACAAGGAATCCCAGTGCTGTAACCTGGCCAGGAGAGCAGAAAATCGTAGCTGGGCTCATCCCACCCCTAGCCAGGAATGGGGCAGCCCTAGCCCAGGCATGGGCACCTCCCTGGGAACAGGATGGACACAACTGGAGACTGGCCCTGCTGTGGCATTGCTGAGGCAGTGACTGCTGGCTCTGGAAGATTGAAATAGGGCCCTGGACCCTAGACAGGATAGGGGCAGCCCCAGGGTTCAGGGCTGTAGCAAGGCATGGTGGTGCCCGCAGGACCTGACAGTGAGATCTGAATCTTCTTTTTGCTACAGTATTTACTAAGACTGAGAAGAGCTGGTTATAGCAAAAAGTGACAAGAAAGAAAAGCAAGTGTGCTCCAGTCAAAAAACACTGGTTCAATAACATCCAGTGTTCCCAGACATCATCATTTGACTTTACTGCCTTACTGTACCCTTATACTTTGCCATATATTTAAAATAGGACGCTATATACACACAGAGCAATTGTTTCCACCATGTGGGTATCTCCTGACCACAGAGCATAGCTGCAGTTCCATCCTCAGCCTTGGACCTGGTGGTTCTCATTGGCCACAGATCTTCCTTATCCCTTAAGGTTTTGAGCAGGGCAGAGGGAATCAGCATGTTTAGGGAGTGGAGTCGAAAGCAGCTTATGGAAATCTGAACCCTACTGGTTCCTCTCTCAGGAGTGACATTTCCTGGTTACTCTCCTAGTGTGGTTATTTCAGATCTGTGCCATCCTGCACTCAGTCTTTCCCAGTGTTCCTTGTACATCTGGGAACTTTGCCTTGGAGGAGTTATAGAACTCAGTGTTCAAAATGGGTTAATATATAACAGGAAGCCATCTGACAACTGAAATGGTGCTTTTCTCTTCTTTCTTTCTTTCTTTCTTTCTTTCTCTCTTTCTCTCTTTCTCTCTTTCTCTCTCTCTTTCTCTCTCGCTTTCTCTCTCTCTTTCTCTCTCTCTTTCTCTCTCTCTTTCTCTCTCTCTTTCTCTCTCTCTTTCTCTCTTTCTCTCTTTCTCTCTTTCTCTCTTTCTCTCTTTCTCTCTTTCTCTCTTTCTCTCTTTCTCTCTTTCTCTCTTTCTCTCTTTCTTTCTAATCAAACCAACCTTCACAGGTTTCTCCCCCCATTTTGACCATTTTTTAAAGAGAATTGAGATTGCGAATTATCCCACACCTGTTCATTCTCTTCCCTGTCTTCTAGGAAACAATCTTTAGATTCTTCTATGTGCTGGACTATGCTTCAGTTCCACCAGAAACATTAAATTATTATTATTTATAATAATAATTAACTTTTTCTATTTATATTATTATTATTCTTGTATTTTCTCTGTCCACATTTTTGATAAAGTGAAATGAGGCAACTTCTTTTAGCTGTCTCCTACCCCATTAAACTCAGCTCACTTTCAGGCAGATTAGGTTTCCAATATTTAACTAGTTTCAACAATTTATTTTTCTTTACCCATTGAAACAGTATGAAATAAAACTTTTCGATTCCTTTGGCTCTAATGGTAATTTTTTTTTCTTCTCAATTAATCTTCAGTGTGGTATTTTCAAAATTCTGGGCAATTCTGTTATGTATTTTTTTCTCTAAATTGTTAGTAGTTCTCTTAGTATCTCACCTAATGAGAAAGTTGTGTCCTAGCAATTGATACATAATGTCTGGCCATGAATATTTCAGCTTTACAGCCTGAAAATCAGATCCTGTGGAAAGAGAGAGGATGTTGTTGCCTAAAGCAAAATGAATTATAGTGTTTTGGGTCTGATTTCAAAGGTCTGATGGGGATTTTCATTTCACTTTATTTCATTTCACTGTTAATAATATAGAATGTGTGCACACATAATGTTTTTATAAGTTTAGTGGTAACAGAAATTGTGAGATGACAATGCCTTCACTCCCACAAAAGGTTTGAGTGAATCCCTTGCATTTTTATTTATTTAAGGACTTCTGCTAGGTGTTTTGGGGAGCAGCTAGGCTTTCTTCTTTATCTGCAAGTTGTGATGTAATTTATTTAACACCTGTAGTACTGTGCACAGGAAAATGTTAATGAACAGTTGTAGAAATTAGTTATAAATTCATTGGCCTGCAACCATCTAGATGTTCACTAAGTACCACTGCCAGTACCTTCCATCTCTATCTCTTTTATTTCCTTTTTTTTTTTTCTTCTTCAGCCTTCTAGTTTCTTACAATCACTTGTTCTATGTTGCCAAAAATCACATTTTTAATTCTTTGAGGACTGAAGTCCCTCAGTGTTTCTATGCTAACCCTAGCAATTAATAATATTGAGGAGATTGATCACAAATTTTGCTCAATGGGAAAAGGAGACCAAGACATAAAAACAGTTATCAGTTCTTGGTCTGATTAGTTTCTGAACATTTGCTGTGAAAATGGACTTAGCAAAGCAAGTCAAAAGAAATGAAATAATAGAATGTTAATATAGCCTTTTGCTGATAGTTAATTCTCACTGGTGTTCATTGGTTGGGTTCTTTAGCACTGCTTTTCTGCTTATTTGCCTGTCTTTGAGCAAGTTTTGTTTGTTTGTGTATATGCAGGTCAGAATTAGCATCCTGCTGTGATGCAGTTCACAATTTTATTGCTTCTCAAAGCAACAGCCCACTGGGAAGTAACATGAGTTATGAAGTGGACAGTAAAAAGACTATCCTCATTACAGAGGACATTTTTAAGATGCTGCCCGTGGTAAGAACTGTATCTTTTTCTTGTTATTATAATGACAGTGAATGTGTTTTGGGTTAGTAGTTGAGATGCCGTGATTCCTCTGGAAGAGACCCATCTGCCCCTTGTATACACTTTATGCATTTCTTTATTGACCTTGAAAGGTGGATTTTATTTTTAGCCTTCCTCTGCAGTGGTAGAGGTATTTACAGATATCATAGATTGGAGGTGAAGTTGCTACAGAACACAAGTGATGCCTGTCTTGGCAGCCAGTTGAATTCAGGAGCAAATACTCTGAGAATGTTTGCCTTGCTTTTATCATTCCCGTTTTTAAAGTCATTTCAATCTCGAAGAACATTTCATATTCCTCTTATGCCCATGCCATTTCCAGTGCAGGCTTGGACATGTAAGTTATGAATGATATTTTGGTGGTAAACCTGATACAGAATAGCATAGAACATAATAGAGTAGAATAGAGAAATTTCAGTAGGAAGGGACCCACAATTATCACTATGGTTCAACTGCCTGATCAGTTCAGGGCTGACCAGGTTAAAGCAAGGTCTAAATGCCTCTTAAACACTGATAGCTGGGGACACCAACCACCTCTCTAGGAAGCCTGTTGTTGGTAAAGAAGTGCTTCCTAATGTCCAGTCTAAGCCTCCCCTGGTGCAGTTTGGAACAATTCTGATGTGTCCTATCACCGGATACAACAGAGAAGAGATCAGCACCTTCCTCTCCACTTCCCTTCCTCAGAGAGCAGTGATACTACCTGTTCTTTTCTCCAAACTTACAAGTCCACAGCCCTCATCCACTCCTCATAGGACATTCTTTCCAGTCCTTTCACTACTTTGTTACACACTGGGGCAGGGCAGAAACACGGGTTGAGAACAGGAATTAGATTTTGTACCTCAGGATTACAGTAGATATACAGGATCTTGAGTCTAGACAGAAAGTTTGTTTTCTTGAAGCTAAGAGAGCGTGGGAGCCCTCTTACCTATCTCTGGAATTCTTGATCTGTGAGATCCCAGCTGCCATGAGTCTAGTTCCTCCTAACAATGCTGTGAATCAGTCTTTAGCAACTTTGTTGCAATAGAGGATATAGTGATTCCAAGTTTAAGCTGGAGAAATGAAAAAGTAGTATGTTCTATATGCACATATACATGCTAAGATAGCCAGAATTGCCTGGCCATTGTGGTCTCCTACCATCCTTTCAGAATTGAACAAAATATTTGAACAGGTTACTTTCTACTATATTGCCAGGCAACATGGTTTGCCACTTTCCTCACACTTTTTTGCCTTGTTCACAACAGTGTCCTTTCTTGCTCTCTTTGGGCAAGCTGATGAGAGAAGAAAGAGGGATAATGCTTTCCATAAGCAAGTTTTGACTCACTTTTACAACTGGGTTTAATTTCTGCACTCAAAGTATCCCAGCTGTTGGGCTCTGGTAAATGTCAGTGCTCCCACAGCAGAAGAGGTTGAGCAAGATGTATGAAAAGTTTCTGAGACTGGGATAACAGCCAGCTATATTAACATAAACCTAAATAGCCAACAATTTGCATTAATTTTCTGGGTTGTGAACTGTGCTGGCTCTCAAATGGATGCACTTAGCTCCCACTCAGCTTCCCCACTGCACAACAGCAAGCTGTAACAAGAGGAGCAGAGAGGGTCAACAGCCAGAAGCAGTCATCTCTTCAGTGAGGCCTCACATTCAAAAAGAGTTAAGTCAGGGCACATCATTATTCTTTACAGCATCTTCAGGTTCCCCTAATGTTATTCTGTTTCAAATGCAATTGTGTGATGACAAAAGTGAGGAGAATTTAAAAAGTTACCTTCTATTACCTGAGAAAGTAAATTACTATTTGACAATACCCTGTTACAGGGCAAAGGAAAATGGGTGAGTTTAAACTATCTTCAGTATAAATTAGTTCCTTAGCTTGTTAAGCTTTCAATCTGCTACTAGACAGTTTTAGTGTTAAGTGTATTTAAAAGGTACTCAGTTTTAACAATCCAGTGTTATTCTCTCAAAGTTCTGATAGCAGAGGTAACAGTTCTCTGTCTGTTGGTGCCTATTTTCTGCTCTTAGCTGTCCGGGTTTGACAATCCTGTCTGCTAAAATGAGGAATGCTTTTACTGGGATTTATCAGATTAAACCTGCAAGAGAAAATAGACACAAAGAAACAATCAAAACACTTATAAAGAATTGGGTGCATCTTTTTATTTGTTTGCAGTCTTCTCCTCTTTCAGTCTATCCCTTCAAGAACTGTGCTGTGGTTGGAAATGGAGGCATTCTGAAAAATTCCAGCTGTGGAGCTGAAATTGATAGTTCTGACTTTGTGTTCAGGTAAGAGCTGCTTCAGCTTGCCAAAGTGTGTCCAAAATTCTAAAAACTTGGCAGGATTGGAAGTGTGCCAATGCCAGTTTGTAGCAATGAGGAAGGATCTTGACAATTCTTTATTTCTGCCTCTTTAAGGATACTTCTGCTTTGTAGTTTTCAGAATGCTGCTTTCTAATTAAAGAGCGGGGTGGGTGATACATGTGTGATCCGTGATTGCTGAGCCACCTCACAGTGATGTTAAATGTGATTATCTGAGAACCTGACATTTCTGGTCATTTAACATCCTTTAGGAGACTGATATTAAATATCACATTTATATCTCTGGTTTAACAAAGCATTTACTTAGCCATAGTCAGGCTCACCCATGTAGCTACTTAATTGCCCTGATGTTTGTTTCATCTGTTACTAATTAAAAAAATCAAGCATCTATTTAAGTAGTGTTTTTAATCTTGCTGGATAGACGGGGAGAAAACCAGATGCATTCTGAGTGTAATTTTGCTCACTCTCTCAGTATGTGACTCACAGTTTGTAGTTCATGAAAAGAAACAGCAGCAGAGGGAAGGTTCTTTTCTTGGTGATGTCCAAACACACAGCATGCTAATATTTGGGCTTTTGAAAATTAAAAAAAAAAGTGTTTCCAGTTAGATAACTTTTAGTAAAAATGGGAAGTCTTTGTACTAAGATGCTAAACTTACGAAGTGACTGAATTTTAAAAAATGCTTTCTTTACATTTCACAGAAATCACTGTTTCTGCAATAGGGCAAGTTATGCTGTTGTTAGAAGACACAGCAGAAGACTTTGAGCAGAAATGCATTGTTTAGGCAAGAGGAGCAATATTTCCTGGCAGCCAGCATAGGGCATTCATAGACTGGGATTTTGACTGTGCTCCTTCCTAGTTTGTGATACGATTTACGAATATGAGCTCTCTGTGCCCTATTTTAACCATCTGTACAGTAGATTAAATATCTTTACTAGAAGTGCTGTAAGCCTTATTTAATATTTGTAAAGTGCTTATACATCTCTGGGAGCCATTGTGAGTGTCATTTTGCAAAAGAGGAATTTTCAAATAATAACTGTGAAGCATTTCTGGTGCACATCTGTTTAAGCAAATGTTTCTCAATTTCAGGTGTAACCTCCCTCCAACCACAGGAAACATTAGCAGAGATGTTGGCAATAAAACAAACCTTGTGACTGTGAATCCAAGTATCATAGCTCAGAAGTGAGTAGTACTGCAAACCTGTTTCTGTACAATGGTGTCTAATTGTTTGATATGACTTAGATTTTCATGGAAATCCATTGGGATACCAGCATAGAGAGTAGTGCATGTGGATTACCTTATTAAGCCTTAGTTTCCATGTAAAATATGTACTAGTCTAAATGGAAATCTTCTAAACCTGGCCTTTTTTGTAGCATAAAGGAGTCAGCAATACCCAGATTAGTAAGAGCCTTGGCTGATACTCATCAACAATTTATGACAGAGTAAAATTGGTGATTGTAAGCCCAAACCTCTTTTTTTCCCACTATGAGCCTCATGACCCCAAGCATTTAGAAAGGAGTTGTAATCATAAATCAGGAAAGCCTGGAAATGTGTGTCTAACTCTGTCATCAGGACTGTGAGCATGTGTTCTTAGGCAGTGTGCTTAGAGGCTGTTCTAATGAAGGCTCTTTCCTGAACGGAGGCCCAGCTTCTGTAATCCATGTTTTCAATTCATATGAAAGCTGCTTGCTCACACACTTTTTTCCAAGCAGAGGTGGGGGTTTTTTCACCTTGATGAAAAGAAAATCTAATAAGGCCAGCCTGACTAATCTGACATCTTCAGCAGGCTAGAACTGCAGCTTATCTTTGAAAAGGGCTGCTGTGCCATGTTATTTACTGCTTGCTAATCTTACTGTATCTTATTGTCTGTCACAACTGCATTGTCAAAAAGACAACATAAGGCAAAGCTTTTTTTTTTTTTCTCCTTGAAAGGAGGAAGGAAAAAATACAGTGAGTACACAGAAATAACACACGTTTTTAATTGATTCAGGGGTATTCATATTCATATTCTGCAATGAGAACTATGTTAATGCTTACTCAAACTTTCTGACTTTAATGAAGACACATTATTGCTTCTCCAAAACTAGATTTAGCTCACTGATGTTAGCGGGGCTGCACACGGATATGAGGAAGGGAATTTGTCCAATGACTCAGCATCCTTGGTGACTTCTGACCTGATTCACAATTTTTCTGGGCTTAATCAAAGTGTTCTGCCCCAGCTGCACTCATTTTATAGCCAAATTAAGTCACACTGGAGTTAATAGAAGTTACACTGAAGGAAATGGGAGCTAAACATGTGGGAGGATTAAGAGAAGGTTTAAGAGGACTTTATGATTTAAAAAAAGTATTTATTTAAATACTCAGAGAAAACTGTAAATGTTTTTGAAGAAGAAGCAGGACATAACTTGGTAGCATTTAGCAGAATCAAGTTTGTTTCTTCTCTCAGAAGACCTGTTCCAACATTTTTCCCTATAATTTCTAATTCTTTGTTTGCATACTGGCTTAGTCTGTTGTCACTATTGTTAAGGATAATCAGCTTTTGAACTGTGTTTGTCAAGGTGTAAAATGTGGGTGAACTGTCTTGGAGAAAAACACAGTTTTTATGTGTCCTAATTGAACTGAGCTACACTTCTTACAGTGTCAGAGCTGGAAAGTAGATTGAGACACTGTTGAGTTATCCAGGTTTCTAGCCAAGGAAAAAATAGAGATTTGAATTCTGTCCTGTAGGCTCAGTACTTTACACTGAGTAAAACCAGAGAAAATTCTTGTAGTGGAAGCCAGAAATCCACCATTCAGCCACTTTTCCTAGACATAGGCTCAGGCATTTCTTGCTTGTTTTGGCTGTGTGGCTCTTGCATGCACAGAGGTTCAGGGTCAACAGGAGGGCCTGAGTCTCTCTCCTTCATTTTGTTTCAGTCTGGTGGTAATGGCACTTTTCTGGGAAGCAGAAGCTGTAAGTTTAAACCCCTTCAGGTTGAGAAGGGGTGTATCACTCCTTGCACTAATTTAGTTGTGCAAGAGGTAACTCTTCCATGAATGTTTTGAATGGAAATGGCAGTGGCTGCTGTCCTCTATTTCAAAGTGTTGCATGGGAAGAGGGTTTGAACCTGCTCGAGTTGTGAAGAGAAATGAAACCAATTTTTCCGGCTTCTGCTGGAGTTGTTTGTAAAAAGTGGACTCTGATAGCCTTTAAAAGGTGAAAATACATTGTTCAAATAGACAACTACCTACAAAAGAGGACTCAGTTCTTCCAGTCCCTAAGGGAATGGAAGCTCCATATATTCACGTAATTCAGAAAAGTCAGATCTATAGAGGACATGAGCTGAGTGACCCCCTTGCTTGCATCACTTCTCAGATAACTAGGGAATTTCACTAGTCATTATTTGGGAGCATAGAATTATGCAGTCTCTTTGTTCTTTGTTGGGGACTGGAAGCATCTGAGAATAAATCCTTACCATTTGTGAAGTTAGAGCTGTAAGTATTTATAGATCTCCACGTGTTCCCTTTGTAGTTGAAGGACATAAACAGGGATGCCTATATTTTTAGCTATTTTTAAAGTATGTTTTGCATTTGGGCACATACTAATATTTAACATTCCAAGACTGCTCAAATGCATCCATGGATTTCCACACAGGGCAGACAGAGATTTTGAAGAGAGATTTTTGTATATCTGTTGATGTAAGAAACACGTTTCACAAACACATACAGCATGTTTTGTAGTGCATGTATTTTTAAACAGAGAAAGTATGAGCACAATATTTTTTTGCATTCTTCCTAATTTTTGGAATTGATCAATTCTGTAAACATGTCCAAGTCTCATCAGCAGTGAATTTGATCTGCTTCAGTATCTCCAATTCAATCCTATGTAGTGTGTTCTTATCATACAATAGTTGGATTTTCATAGCTGCACATATGACAACTTATAATAGAATGATATAAATTTGCAGTGTAGACTGGCTGAACTGCTGCAGCAGAGTTCATAACACATCTCTGCAAGTGCAATTGTGCTGTTCTGGTGTGTAATGTTTGTATCAGTTCTACATTCCATTCCATTCCCAAAATTTTGTGCTTTGCAGATACAACAAGCTAAATGAAAAGAAGGCAGAATTTCTGGAAAACATTGCGGTCTATGGAGATGCTTTTCTTTTACTGCCAGCATTTTCCTTCAGAAGCAACACAGCCACTTCTTTTAAAGTATACCACACTCTGAAAGAGTTCAAAGCCTCCCAAAGGGCAATATTTTTTCACCCCACTTATCTGAAAAGTCTTGCCCAGTTCTGGAGAACTAAGGGTGTGAAAGCCTACCGGTTGTCATCTGGTTTTATGATCACTAGTGCTGCTCTTGAGCTGTGTGAGAATGTGAAGCTCTATGGCTTCTGGCCTTTCTCAAAATCCACAGAGAAGATGCCAATCAGCCACCACTATTACGACAACCAGCTGCCTAAACCGGGTTTCCATGCAATGCCCAAAGAATACAACCAGATCCTTCAGCTTCATGGCAAAGGCATTTTGAAGTTGCAGTTTGGTAAATGTGAATCAGACTAAAAAGGTAGGTCCCATTCTTACCACATGAAATGTCTTTATTTCACTAATGTGCTTAGGGAAAACTTGTTCTACAAAGTGTGAGTCTGTTCTTCCTTAGAGAGACATTCTACCTTATACTCAATGACAGTTGTATTCCTAAAGAAGTGAAAGATTGGATCTTTCTGAATAAATATGTATCACAGAGTTGAGAAATGTTTTCTAATTGTGAATATTAGATGGGGAGCGTAGCTAAGTACAAATTGTCCCCATAAATCATAGTCAATCAGAAGTCTCCTTATCTCAGATCTCTCCTCATCTCTGCTAACTTATGTTTGGTTTGGTATCAGTTCCCAGGTACCAACCTCCATTAAGAATTGCTTTGTTAAAGGCATTCACTCGTGATCTCCAAAAGGAGGCACCTAATCCTGGCACAGCCTTTCCAGGTGTGTACAGAGTGCAGAGTAAGGATTGTTCCATGAAGGGGAAGCACACATCTATGGCCCCGTTGCCTCTTGTTAGGTAGAGACTGGGGCAGTGTTTGCTCAGAGTCAGAGCAGCTTGTGGGCAGCAGTGAGGGAGCTGCCTTCCACTACAGCAGATCTTCCTGAGCATTTCACCTTGAGGCAGCTCAGAATCTGGGAGTTACAGGCATAGGATGAAGTGTCATTCCTTCTCTGCTCTTTCTGTCCCAACCCCTTGGATCTCTACCTTCTGTGTATTGCCTCAGAGAAATGCAGCACAGCCTGGCCTCTGACCTTGAGCCAATTTACTGTGTACACACTAGAGATGGCTCTGAAAAGATTTGTCTGCATATTTTCAATCTTGATTTGCCCTGTTGACAAAATATGGCCAATTTGTATAAATACTTCATCTTTTTAGCTAACTCAGAAATTCCTGAGCTCACAATACTGTTGTCAAAGTCTACTTTCACAGAACTCTATTTTACCAGGGGGTTCAAGTTAATATAATAGTAAGTGAAGTGTACAGTAGAACTGCCATTGTACACTATATACTTTAATTGGAATGATGTAATCTCACGACTGTATTACTCAAGTTAAATAAATAGCATCATCTTGTTGAAGCCAGAAATTTCAAGCTTAAAAGCTAAGGGCGCTTTTCTTCTGGCTAGGTTCTGAAATGTATTTGAAAATAGCCTTTGTTGATGTTTAGAAAATGTGTTGTCAAAGATACATTCACACTTAGTTTATCATCAGAGAATGCTAAGTTTTAAAATAGCAGATTGTTAGTACCAGCAAGGCACAATTTTATTCCGTTTCAAGAGGTTTTTTAAGAAATAGAAAACTAAATGGCTTTCAGATTATTAGAATAACATAAAACCTGTGAGAAGGGACCTTGAGTCTATATAGTGTATCCATTCTCCTAGTCCATGGCAGAAGATTACCTAGGAGGAGTTGAATTTTATGTATATGCGGTTCCATGTGGCTAAGGTATGCTTTTTTTGCTTGTAAAGGTTGCAGTGTATTGGAAAGGTTAAGAAATACATAATGTATTTTTTCTTAGTGGCTAAGCTGTTTATATCCAGAAGTTTCCATTGTATTTGCTATTCCTATAATATAAATCATTGGAGACATACTATGTAATTTTAATTGTAGGCTAAGAAAATGAAAGCCAGCTCCTTAGAAATATTTACTCTAGAGAGAAGCAGATAGAAGCCACAAAAATGTTTAAGTAGCTGTATGTGTTAATTAAATGCTGTCCATGCTTGACAGACTGAAAATCACTTGTGGCCAAATTTGCCAAATAAGCTGTAAAGAAAAAAAACCACAAGAAGAGTAAGTTGTGCTGCCCTAATTTACACTTATATTTACAAAGAGAAAACCAAATAAATGCTTTCAGTATGAGCTACCATTCTTCTAGTATTATCAACTATTAGAGATAATTGAAATTCTATAATGAGTATATTTTACTGAAGATGACCTTTTCTAAAAATTGAACAGTCTCCTTTCTCTTTTTAATTTCCATTTCATGCTCTTCTCCATGTTCTTTCTTCCCCCTTAGTGGGTAGCTGGAGGTTCCTCACATCAGTGGGTGCTCACAGAAGGCTAAGGCAGAACCTCCCACACACATTACTGGGACACAAAAGTTTGCTGCTGTAAATGTGAAGTGAAGGAAGCTTCTCAGCTGGGAGCACCTACAGGGAGAGTATAATTGCATCCCAATGAATCATTTTTTGCAATATTGGTCCTAAACACCATCCTTGTTGTTAGAAAGGTGAATTTTTGTTACTGAATAGAGAGAGTTGTCAGATATGAGAACTCTGTAGAGTCCCACAATGTGGGAAATTCTGCCTTAATATCCTCTAGTGTATCTTTATGATTATGTTCAACAGGCATGTACAGGTTGTCACTGAAGTTGGTGCCCACCTGTCACAGAGGGTCAAACAGAAAATGCAGCAACAGCAAAATCTTGAAATATAATTAATGATCTTTATTATTTTGTATTAGATTAGCAAATCATTTTTGCTATGGCCTTGTAGCTAAAGGAAGTCTTATTTGTTCATTTGTTTAACCTAATAAGCCTGAAGGGCATGTCATTAGCTTCAAGTAAAGGTTCAAGGAGGGGAAATGACCTGATTCATATTTAAAAATAGAAAAAAAAATTGATTAGAAAAATTGTCAGATGATAAATTAATCAGACTGGCATAAATTTGATTACCCAGAAGCCTGGTTAAAATGCAAATTTTGTCTGACCAAGAATCTGTTAGGTTTCCTGTTTGCTAGGAACAGACAGCAGGGCAGATGAGTATGTGTTGCTTTGACATACAAAACAGTAACGTTAAGCATCTGCTCAGAGGAGTCAGTCAACACAAAATAAACACAGAAAGGAAGAATGAAACTGAGACTCTGAGCCTAGGGAAGAAAATAGTGCTCATTTGTCTGAGCAGAGGGAAGGAGGGAGGAGGGTTTAAGCAGAGGTGTGCTGGTGGTTGGGAAGTAAGAACTACTGAACTCTCCACTGCATATCTTACCTGGAAAGTAAAAAGTAGGCATGAGTTTTTTAACTCCAACCAAACCATTAAATGTGATCTATTTCTGACAGCAGCAGTGACTCCTTCCACTCAAGGTGGAGCTGCCAGAGCAGCATCCTGTAAAGCAGGGAGATGCCTGCTTACTTTCTCAGGAACTAACATCAAAAATAATAATTTTTTTCCAAACTCTTTCAGCGTGTGATATTTTTTTAATCTTGAAATTTGCTGCAATCCAAGTAAGTGGTAAATACTGTTACACATAACCTATTTATAACTGTAAAATGTTGACATGGGCTTAGATTCTGTTGAAATTCTTTTATGCGTGTGGTGTCCCAGTGTAGCTAGAGAAATAAGAACTAATACATAGTTCACTTTTAATTACCTTGAGCAAAATGATACCATATTTTAAAATAAGAACACCTCCTGTCAGGCAGCCAAATTGCAGACTATTCTTGACTTGGGTAAATATTATCCAACGTGAAATTATTAGATATTGAAAGAAAGGTTTTCTGCCTTAAAACCCCTGCAAGTACAGCTTTTAAGCACACACTTTGCTCATGTATTCAGTGAATTAAATTTACATGTTAAGAGTAATGTCAGTAATTAAACAAGTGGAGATTAATTGTTTCTGGTTTAGTTAAAACCTACCAGAATAGAAAAGTAGAGATTAAATCAAATTAGAATTGATGTCAGATTTCAATTCAAATTAAGAAGTATTTACATATCTCAGAAGGGTTTTGTTTTAGTTTTCCACAGCAGAACTATCCTGTTGAAGAAACAGAATAATTGCAATCTCTGGCAATTTCAAAATATGAGTAATATAATTTAGAATATATCCATGTTCAAATTAGCAGTGGATGTGTTCCTATAAAGATACTGGGTAGACCTAGCCTTGGTTAGCTTGGAAAGCCCCAAGAGTGTGGAAGGCTGAGTGTGAGCAGTTCTGGGGGTGTGCACATGGAGGAGTCCTCCTTTAGAAAGAGCAGATGCTCGAGTTAGAGCAGGGGTGAACATTCCAGCTCAGCCAGGAGAATTCTGACAGCCTGTGATTCTGTGTAGCAATCTCACAGACTCACAGTCTGAAATACAGATGAAAAGCTGATGCAGAAGGTGTAATGCATACACAGAAGACTAAACTATTGGTTTATTTCAAGTATAACAAGCAGTTTTTCTACTATACAAGAAATACCAATAACATATTTTATTGTTTTCATTTCAGGGTGATGATCCTAAGGATTTGTGTGTATCTCAGCAGTTCGGTGTTGGATTTGATCTGATGTGATTTTGTGAGCATTAAACTGCATTATTACAATAGAGAAATATTTTACACTTGAGTAGAAAAGGGAGTGATTTTTTCACACAGTAATTGCTCCATTTACAAATTTTGAGTGATTATTTTTTAAAATACAAAGTAACAATTATTTGGAAAATTCTGAAACTTCTTACTGCTGGTTTAATGGTAGCAAAGCACAATCTCAGGATGGTGGCAATATGTGACATTCATCATGTTTTGCTTCTTAAAGGATCATTAAAATATTTTGACATAAGATCTCTGGTTTTGTTGATATCACATGGTATAGGCAATAGGCTCTGTGTGGTGGCTGCATGAGTGGCAGTGAATGTTTTCAATTAAGAACTTTATCCTGTAAATACTGGCATTTGTCTAAGTGAGAGAAGTGATGAGAAGAGCTGCAGAGGAGTAATTAATTCAGAACCATGTCATTCTTAGTTTGTCCCGGGGTGCACAGATGAGAAAATCCCTCAGGTCAGAGGTAGTTAAGTGGTTTATGGGCTTTCATTTTGTGGGCAGTAAGTAGTGCTGTGGATTTAATGGGCTTTCATTTTGTGAGCAATAGATGATGCTGTGGATTTAATAGGATCACTCATATGAGTGATGTTAATTCTGAGAATAAGCAAATGAAGGACTAGAGCTTTGTAATTATTTATAAACCACTTTACTTGCTTGTGTTCCTGTCCAAGGTGCAGTTCAGCTCCAAATGAGGACCGTGAACCTGGTTCTGCACTACAATCCCCAGAGTCCTGGTAGGGCATGACTTTGCACATATTCTTGGTAGTCCAGCTCTGTGTCTTGGCTGATACATGAGATGGAATTTGCATTAGAAAGATGATGGATACCAAGTCTGTAATTCAATTCTTTTTTCTTGTAGTATAGCTTGTATTCATATGTGACTACAGATAAAGAAACTGCAATAAATATTATTAGAAGAATGTTCCTCTTGCCATCAACCCCAAGCTCTCTACACCAGGATGCAGGAGAAAACTGATTACATTCCCCTAATTTATAATCTATAAAGTTTTCTTTAAGTTTTCCGTATGGTCCAAGAATACATGTGGAGCAACATCCTGCAGCAAGAAAAAGTGAAATATCAGCCCAGTGTTAAGAATAATCTTAACATTTAACAGGAGCTTTGACAAGCAGTTGTACCCTGACTTCTGCTTCTAAGCTTATATGTTCCCAACCAAACAAGCAAACAAAACTTGAAAATTGTAATAACCAGATTCTGTTAAGGGTTTCATTGACTCTTTTGAGAGTCCTTTGAATGGTCAGTTCAAAGATAGAGTCTCCTTTTATGGTCAGATACTATCAGGTATTTTGTTTACTAAAATTGCTTTTGCTACTGCCACATTAAATCCCAAATAACTGATTTAAAGAGCATTCAGTATTCTACTCTTTGAGGATTATGTCACCAAAAAAAACCATTCCCACTTAAATGAATTGAATCTTATGAAATAAGGTTCAGAAAAGCCTTTTAAATGTATACTTCATAAGAGCATTACTGTATTGTAATATTTGAAAGCTTACCTTGCAGAAGTTTTATAATCACATAAACACTCCTGGAAGTATTTGAATCAATGATTATGGTTACAGGTCTGTTGATTGAGACATGTTCAGCATCTGAATCCATTTTCAGGATAATGATATCAGAATCCAATATTACTCCTACCCAAGGAGCAGTGTCCATAAATTCTGCCTGCAAATATCATCAATGAAGTCCATTTTTGAAAATAAAGGGTTTTAAAAATATATATAGTGCTTTGGAACAATAAATGATGCCACTAATACACATGTGGACCTCTGAGTGTCAGTAGAACCTTTAACAGAAACAAAGAGAGCAGAATTGAGCTGATGAGTCCATCTGCATTTCCAGCTTATGACTAGAAGAGGAGAGCACAGGGGTTTGATTTACTCTGATCTGTTCCAGTTCCAGCACCACAATCCACATTTTTTCTTCACTGGCAGTGAGATTTTTGCTATTTTCTGGCCACATGCATCTGCTGCTCATGTGCAGAGAGCTGGCTGCTGCAAAAACCTGCACCCACGTTACAAGTGTTATGGATGATTGCCTACTGTAACATCCTAGTTATAGATCAAAGACAAATTTGCTCATTAAAGAGAATCTCCTCTGCTATAAATCACTCACGTGGAGTGCTTTTAATAGAAGCTGTGCAAAGTGATGTTGTTGTCCTTTGGCTGATGCAAACAGCCGAGGTTGAGGAGAACCTTGCTGCATTTCATCCAGACAAAGGCACACTTGTGTTCATGTAACGACTGTAACTTATTCCAGTCTAGTGTAGAGCAGCGAGGTGATCTTGGCTGTGTAGCAGTTACGTTGTTTTTCTTGGGGAAAATTCATACATTTTTACAGGTTCTTAGATTGTATCCAGAACAATTGCAAGTGCTCTATGTGCACATAGAGATAATGCAAGATAGCTCATTGTTCAGACTTAATTCAGTTAACAACTCAGCATAAATAAAGGGGCAAGAGCTGGTTGTGTGAAATAGAAGATGGGGAGAGGAGAAAATGAAATTTATTTGCAGAGAAGAAACAACTTTTTTCAAAAGCATTTGTTAGTACAATGTTGCACTGTCTCAGTGAATAAATATAAATGGTGTACCATGACACACCGCAAAAGGCTGAGGGTACTGTGTGTTGGAAATCTTTCTGTGCTGTTATTTGAAACACACGTGTGTTAGTAACTGGAAAGATCATTAGAATACCTTTTAAGAGAGGCAGGTTTAGCCAAAAGGAGATCTGTTCCAGCTTCCTTGATGAAAAGAGGTCTTTACTGAAGGAATGTGATGTAGAACGCACAATTGAGAGCAAATGGAAATTTCTGTAGTATGGAGCACTGTTTTAGCATTTTAGCACTGTTTCCATGAAGTTTAAACTTGCCAATCTTCCACACTCTCAAGGCTCTCAGTGATTTATGTGGTACACAGGGCTGATAAGAAATGCTTGAAGGAATTGTTGACCTTTCCTACCCTTTCCTACATATGCTCTTAACTCTCCATACAATAAAAATATACTCTATTAGACTTTAGATTAAGATCCTCAGGCCTGGCTCCAGACATGAAGTTAGTATGAGATGTCAGTTACATCCTCTTCACTCTACAGGGGAGCAGACCTTGTACTCAGCTTTATTATAGCTACTGGTGCTGTGTGCTGGGTGGCTGCGTCGTGTTCATTTGGGCACAGGCTGGGCAAGTTAGTAGTGGCATTTCTGCATCATAGGGTACCATCAGATTGATCAAGACTTGGTGAAGTACACTCACTGTGAGAAATGATGTTTTCTTGGGTAGCTGAATACATTATTTCTCATTTATTTTACATCTGTGCCAGTTTAATAATAATAAACATATTTTGTACCTGGCTGGGAATGTTTAGGACACTTTTGAAAGACTGAGCCAGCTTCAGTTTAAATTAAGGATTCTTGACCAAAGGTTAGTAAGGACCTTTTAATTCCCTCTATTTCACATCAGGAATATTCATTTTTAGGATTTGTGGGCCTCCAATGCTGTCACATGCTGTGGAATGAATATTGAGATTAAATAGTTTTCTAAAGATAGAAACCCTGACAGTGTGCTAATATTTCCACTGTACCTTTGCAAAAGCTGACAGTGTCCTTGCACGACTGCATCACAGTGTCTTTAGATTAAAGCCTGACTGGCTGCTTTTATTCCTTTTTCTCCTCTGAATCACTAATGTTGCATCCTCCTTTAGGATCCAGGGCTGCCTTGAGTTGGTTATTTGCCTTTACCCTGTGGAGTGTTACGCAGCCCTGTTTAGTGTCTGTTAGGAAGTTTGTGCAGCTGTGAGTTAAACACTGCTATGCTTGCAGCATGGTCAAACATGCTGTGAATCCCTGGGTTTACACCTCAGGGAAGGCAGCTTGGTGTGATATTCATGTTGCCTGACTGGAGGTGCTGAAGTTGGTCTGTAGCTCCATGGTGAATGAAGCTGGAATGGCTGCAAGGTCCAGTCCCTGTCCTTGTGGTGCACCCCTCCCTCCATGCCATGTCTGGCCTCCGCCTGTCCCACACTCAGCTGTTCTGGCACACGGAGATGGTGTGACCCAACAGAATGGGAAAATTGGCTCATGCCAAGAGACAGGGGAATTTCACAGGTCTTCCATGCAGGTGGGATTGTAGGGACACAACAGGTGCCTTTTGTTATCCAAAAGCTGTTGCACGGACCCAGTGGTCCCCTCGACCAAGTTCAGAGGGTAACATCTCTGAGGGTCTGCCTGGTTGGAAGGGAGACATGGGCCACTGCAAAGGGGTTTGGCAGCTCAGCAGATGTTCCAGTGTGCTGGAGCCCATCTCTCCCTATGGTGCCAGAAGGTGCTTAAGGCATCTACACTAATGACTCTAGGTGCCTACACTTCTTATTGTTGCTCACCCTTCTCTGTTTCCCGTTACAATCATTTTAACAATCTGGTGACCCCAGCAGATTCAAAAGCAAGTAGAAAAAATTTCTCAGTTCACTGATGGTAGACTTGCATAAACTTACTTGTTATTCAGCATTCCTTTGCTTTCATTCTCTTCTAATCCCAGCATCTAAAAGAGCATCTGCAGAGAACAGAGGTGAATGAGGCCTGAGGGGGTTGAGACTGGTTACTCTCACTTTGATTCTCTTTCCTTTGTACAGAAGTGAGATGATTGACACACCACCATGCATGTCAAAAGATGAAATTCTCTGTCTTGAGTGACTCAGGAAAAGAAACGGAATTATCTAGGTGTCTTCTGATCTTCTGTGGCTCTCTAAAGTACTAGCAAAATATTCCTGTTGTTAGGTATTAGTTGATTTTGCTTAGTGCAAATATTTGGATCAGTTTATTCATCTGGGTAAATTGAACATGTACACCTTGAGCCTGTACAGACTCCATGGTGGAGCTGCAGCCTAATACAGCAATCTAGGTTTAGATCCATTTGACCTAGAGATTGTTTTTGTCCTATCACTTGTTCTCCTGTGACAAATTTGTGGAGGGAGGTCCTGAATATCCATGCAGTAGCTCCTCCAGGGACACTCAGTCCACAAAGCACACGTCCACCTGTATACAGGAGTCTGTGAGATCAAACACAAGGAATATTCTGTGGAGTGTTTTATTCTGAAACAGCTCTATCTCAAACAGATGATTGCCACTTACTGCATGCTTTGAAGCAATAGACTTCTTACATATGAACCTTTTAGTCTAACATATCTTAGTTAAAAATATTCAAAGCCAGGTAATCCTTCATCTTTTGGTACGTTAGCAGCAGATCTCTTTAATCTCTACTCTGCTAGCCAACAACAGTGACAAGTGGGCATGTAGTTACATTAGAAGGCCAGACTGTATTCTGAATTCTGTTATTCTAGGCAGGTTCATCCTTCTCTGAGTTTTTGAACAGAAAAATTTCAAATGCTGCTAATGTCTCAGGGTACTCTGGGGAAATCCTTAAGGCTTTTCACCCACAGCATGCAGCAAGTGGGCAGATTTATATTTATTAACCTTTGTTCCAGATTTTCATAAAGTAGATAATTGGCTCAAAATTAACATTATGATCAAGTAGAGCAGAAACGCTCTGCAGCATGCCACTAAACAAAGGGACTATTGCTGTTATTTTGTGGTCTCCTTTCATAAGGGCCATTTCAGAATACCTTCCTATTCTGGGAACGTGGCTCACCAGGGGAGTGACCCAGGGTTACTGGGTTACAGCTACAGGGGTGACAGCCTGTCAGTGTGCTCTAGGTGTTGAGATTCCAGCAGTGCAGCAAGAGATTAACACGATGGGAGCACATCAGCTTGAGTTTGCCATCGACCAGGGAGTCAGTGTGTGGTGATTGAGCTCACATCACTCTGAGCACGAGCAATAACTGCCCTGGGGGAGCAGGTGTTGGCAGACACTGGTTTAAGGATGAAAACAGTCTGGCTGTGAAATACAGGGAGTGGCATCCTCATGTTGCCATCAAATGAAGATTCAAGTCTGTCTTTTGCTAAATCCTGATGTACCTTCAGGAATATATCAGTGTTTGTTGCTGCACCTGGTACTTCTGTGTCTTGTCTTTGTTTCATCCCTCTTTTCTCCAGTAAGGGAGAAAACTTGCAAAGCATGAAGGAAGTATTTAATGATCCCATCATGGTTTCAAGACAGCAGCCCATCAGAATGAATCATGCAAATGGTTGTGACAGGATGGCCCATTGTCAATATTGCTGGGTTTAAATTCCTCACTATTCATTTTAGTCCCTGACAAGAGGAGATTCTTCACAGCAAGTCTGTGGGCCAACAACATGCTAGGCTTCTCAGCTCTTGGCTTGGATGTGAGATGTTTCCCTAAAAACACTTCCTCCTTGGTGTATTTATGGTCAGTGTTTACAATACAAACCCATTCTTGAATTCTTGTGCTATTGAATTACAACAGCTGACATTTCTGCATTTTTGTATGTATTGTTTATACAGTGGCTTCACATGTATTCTTTCTGTTAATGTTCTTGATATTCTTTTGAGTACCTAATTGAAATGATTTTAAATATTCTTCTTTTTTAATGCCACTCTGGAATAAAGTGTGTGGGAAGTTACATAATGTCACCTAAAAAGCAATCATACAAGCCAAAATAAATTTAAGGGTATTTGACTGATTTCTGGAGGAGTATTTTCATTAGTCATTTGGACACTTGCATCTTAGATTTACCTTTCTAAGACAGGCCTAAGAGGCAACCTCTGCTTCTGATTTAGTTCAAGATCTGCAAGGGACAAAACAGGTGAATGGAGAGGTCCTACACAGGGCTGCTCCTCAGGGATGGCAGATTCATGGCTTTTCTTTTCAGAGACTGGTCCACGTGTCAAAATGTAATTTTGTAAAGTTACCGTGATAGCCTTTGCCCAGAGGTTTTATTGTCTCTTAAAATGTGTGTTTGCATTCATTTCAGCTCCATTCTTTCCATTGCAATTGTCAAAGCAGAGCTTATTCCCCCGTGGAGCTGGTATAATTGTGCTCCTCCACATGCACCAAGCTCTCTGAAGCTGCTAGTGTAGGCTCTGCTACTGCTGTTCCAAAAAGGTTCCTCAAGTTCTCTCAGTGCTGAACTTATTTATGTTTTCAGATGTGAACTTGATATTGTCTGAGTAGAATGTGTGCAGCGTAATATAGAAATGTCTCTGTGCAGGGTTCAGGAGGAGGCAGGAGCCCCTCAGCTGTGTGTGTGCTTTTATTACAGAAAACCAAGATGAAGTTGTATTGTTGAGTCATCTGTTACAGCTGGTTTAGTTTGTACTTTGTTTTCATGTTTTAAGTGCCTGATGATTTTTTTGTCAAGGAGGCAATGGTTTCACTGTTATAAAGCATACTTAGAATTCTGTACTTGTTATCTGTTCTGTAATAGAATATTTTTGCAATTTATGTTTGGAAATAAAGACTTATTAGGCATAATTGTGGTGGCTTTTTTCTTTCATGAATTTCTGAGACTAAACAACCAAAAATGTGTCTCCTGAGGCAGCAGCATAGAAAATGCATTAGTCTGAATCCTCTGGAACAGTATTAGCAACTGATGGTAGAAATGTGGACAGTTCCTTAAAATTGTGCAAGGAAAAAAGCAAGCTGTGCTTAAAAGTGAGTATGGGGGTTTGGGAAACTGGTGCATATGTAAATATCTGTTGCTTTAAAGGTACCTTAAAGTGATTTTAGTCTTTTCTGTTCTTGAATGGCAACACAATTAACCATCTTCTTTTGTTACTTCTAATGACTTGAAATACTTTCAAAAATTATTTATTGAAGAAACATCAAACATGGAAAGGAACCAAACAAGAAAACACAATTGTTACAATCTTCCTATGAAAATAGCTCCAAAATTTGAAAGCTATCTCAAAAAATAACTAAATGCTTCAAAAACAATGATTAATAGACAATGTTTAAATGACAGATGCAAAAGATTTTTTTATACAAAATACTGACCAGGAGTACATGTCTGATAGATGTATATCTAGTAGATTACTATGCATATTTTAGTCACTTATGTTGGGATTTTTTTCTTAATATAGGTTTTGGTCATATACAAACATGCTTGTAGTGAATGAATTTCAAACAGATAAAGTTCAGAGGAAGGATTTTCCTCCAAGCATTTACTTTTTACCTTTGGGCAGAAGGCAGTTGTAGAACTTCTGTGCCGCTCACTGTGACTTCTCCAAATAGAAGCTGACTGCCTCGTTAAATCAGGTCAAGTATGTACATGCAGCTGTTTGGTGAGGAGGACTATTATCCTTTAGGGCCCTCTAGGGACTGAACTGCAATGGCCAAATTTTATAGCAGACAGAACAGAAGCTTAATACTGAGAGCTTTTATTTGGCCTCGTGGACCATCAAGTGGCTTCTGCCTGAAGATTAAGATCTGGATCTTTGTGTCCTGCCTCCTCCTCATAGTGCTTGAGTCTTTCACTGGTGATCAGAACCAAAGGGTTTCTTTTGTTTGCTGTGCTGGCAGCTGGAATGGCATATATGAGTGATGTAGATGCAAATGTGTCCCCGTAATCACAGCAGGTTCTAAATCAGAAGTGTGATTTCTGCTGAGGAAAGTGTCTTAGATTGAGTTTAGCCATCTCAAATATTTATTAACAGCCAAATGTTGAAAGAGCAGCCCTGCCAGGTGACTCAGACTGCTTGCTCCAAGTACAGAATAACTGTTCCCAGGAGCAATGATATGGTCCAATACCAGGTTAGGTTTTCCCCTTGCCTCTGTTAGGCAAAAAGTGTCATGTGAAGATTTTACAACATGAGGGCACTGGCTTAATCCAGAAGAAGAAAATGGCCAAAGACCACAAGCTAAAAGCCACGGCACTGGGCTAGAGAATCTGGAATCACAGCCACAGCCCAGCCAGCAGCTGGAAAAATACACAAGTGGGCTGAGGAAGTCATCAGCATTTTAAATGGTGAGGAGAGATTGCCTCCTTCTCAAGGATCCCAGTATGCCCATGTTCTGGTAACTAAATGTGCCTGAGCTTTGAGATACATGGCTAAGTTTTAGCTTGCCTCTTCCATCCTGTATCAAGTGTCTGTGTCATCCTCACTGTGCACCAGAGCAAATTAATACTAAAGAGGAATGTTAAGGTCTCGTGGCCACTGCAGACTGATAGATGGAACCATCTGTTTAATGGAGATACCATAATGAAAGCATTAGTTCTTAAGTATAGCACTGCATATATTTTATCATATAAGTGGAAAAAAAAAGGATCCCCAGTGAGGACTGAATTTAAGCTGCTGTTTTCTACAGCAAAGGGAAGCAAAGCTGAATTAGTTCAGAAGCTCACATATTCCTGCTGTCATCGGAGGAAGAAATGCTGGATGTGCTGGGAAAATTATATAAGCATTAGAAATGGAATAACTTTCATATTTGAAATTACTTTTATTAGGTAATTGGACAGATTATTAAGGCAAAAATACTCTGACTGAATTTTAAGCACAGTACTGCTTGTGTAAATCCAGCCCTGCAGGGACATTGCTCCTTTTTGTTTAGCTTTTAATCTTTGTAAGGACAAAAATTGCTCTTTTATTCTGTGTCGAGTTTTAATAAAGTAAAATCACTCTGTAAAGGTCTCTCAGTTTGAACTGTCCTTTAAATACGGACAGTTTCTCTTGAACAATATGCATTGTGCAAAAACTTCTGTGAGCCCAGGCAGGACACCAGGAGTGGGCTGCAGCCTCCCACTGTGTGTGCCCTCTCACAGAGCACCACAGCCACAGCTCCTGCCTCTGGGCTGCTACCAACCCCACCTCGGCTTCCTGCCTGGGGGTAGAAATGATGGATCTGATCCACCTCTAGGAGAGGAAGGAGCCGAGGTGGGTGGTGTCCTGAAGTTGGATTATGACATAAAAGAGAAGCAAAAAGACTCTTTTCTAGCTCTGTTTTAAATTAGTTGGTTCTCTTAAAAAAAAAATAATAAATTACACTCTCAGGAAAGGTTTCAAGGCTGGATTAAAAAAGAAAAAAGACTGATGTTCTCTGAGGCATTGGAGTAGGAAGAGTAAGAGACAAGGTTTAAGATACTCTGGATATGCTTGTGTCTGATACATCATGGAGAAAGGTTATGAAGGAAGGAGCATATGAGGGTGTGTGATTCTTAAGTGGCAGAGGGGGCGACCGAAAATGGAAGATTGCAGTACTCTGACATTGAATTCACAGTTCTCCATCAAATGCTGGTGTAAAATAACTGTGTCTTTAAAAGCCAAACATGTTGAAGCACTGAGTGGGCAAGAGTGGGAGGCAGATGGGCACCTTACCTTGCTGTAAAGCTGAGTGAGGTGACAGGAGGAAATAGCTCGAGACTCATCTCACCACCCACAGTCTCCAGTTCAAGGTAGGAGGACTTGTATGCCAAGCTCCACGGTCCTTAAGTACAGGAGGCTTCTTCATAGTCAGAATGACTACTCTATATATAAATTCCTGCATCATAAACACCTCCATTTACTAGATCAGTCCCATCATGTCTTACACTTTCCCTGTCTGAAACACTGAATGTTTTTTCAACAGTGCTTGAATCATAGAGCTCTGAACTCTGTTGGCCCTTTTCGCTTTGCTGTAATACAGATAATAATTTCTAGGATGAATTCTCTTTTTCTGAATACATTTAACATCTTTCAGAAGAATCTAAAACAGAAACTCTAAGAACATTAACTTAGAGTGTTTTTCAAGTTCGTCTTGCTTGCAGTCCATTAAAGTGAAGTGACAACTGAGGTATGACATGAAGTAATTATACTGATTGTGTTGTATGTGCTCTGCGGGAGCCAAATGATTTGCTGAGGATATTAATTCCAAAAGTCAGACAGCAAGAGATCAGCTGAGATGAAAGATCACTGCAAAGTGACCTCAGAGCAGGAGAAAAGCAAATAAAGAGAGGGAGTGTGGCCCAGCTGAAGAGTTCAGTGCTGTAGCTGCAGTGAACTGAAGTAGATGCTTTTTAACACCAAAAGTGGTTTCCATGGAACTGACTGCAGGTGTCATCATATGGTTCAAAGTCACCACTGTGGATTCCCTTCATGGTCATGGAGAGAAATGGAGTATAATACAACTTTGTTTTAGGTGTCTAAATTAGTTTGTGATAAATCCTAGCTTCACTGGTTTATGGAGAGAATGTAGAGTGACTAGCTGGGCCATCACATTCCATATACTGGCCCATAATCCAGTGTTCCACCCTGAGGGAGTGGGTGAAAGGAAGGTGCAACCCCAGACTCAGCCACCACCTTCCTTATTCATACACAGCCATGAGCTGACTGAGGCCTGATCATTGCCCTGTGGCATTACACCTCGGGAGCAGGGAAACAG
This sequence comes from Thryothorus ludovicianus, assembly GCA_013397245.1. NCBI lineage: Eukaryota > Metazoa > Chordata > Aves > Passeriformes > Certhiidae > Thryothorus > Thryothorus ludovicianus. The sequence goes on from VZTB01000696.1 coordinate 1,149,576, forward strand.
TAGCTAAGTAGCAGACTACATAACATCCCTCAGAGACAGCATATAATGAGATCAGGTTGATAAGGATTCTCTGAAAGAGAATAGGTATAGATTAACCTTTGTGAATAACAAACCTAGTGAACTTAATTTCTTTGACCTCTAAAACTATTTTCACAGTCACAAAAAGTTAATCAGAATGTAAAAGCTCTTTATCAAATGTTCACTATTGAAATCAGTATTGGGTTTGTGTACTTGAACTGCTGTGCAGCCCTGAACAGACACATTAAAAGTTGTTTAATCCGATTGTGCTTTGGCTTTAGCTTAGTTTGTCAATCTAGCCGTGCAAGTCAAACAGCTTTCACTTAGGGATTTTCACTGCTTTGCTTGGATAAATTCATTAGCAAGGCATAAAGTAACTGTGAGTCTGAGGGACTTTGGGAGCCATGGAGATCTTCCTGATGGTGCCAGAACCTGGAGGTAAGCGGCAGTAACCTGGAGGCCAGTTCTCAGAGTAACACAATGCCACAAAGAGAGTCTCATGAAGCTTGGCTGGGCAGCATAACCATTGAATCTGGATACCCACACTCAGAGAAGAGGTAAGCAGTAGTAAAACCATGATTTTGTGCTAACAGGGACATCCCTTCACAGCCCTTTCCATATTCCACGTGGCTTCATCTGTCATTTGTCAGAAAGTGTCAAACTACTTCAGCTTCCCTAAAGTGTTGATTTGGCCAAAAAACAATGTTCTGGCACACCTAGACCAAAACAGAAGTCTGGAATCAGCAGGGTTATCACTGCTGCTTACTCACAGACTTAATGCAAAAACACAGGCACCCCCTGAGCTGCAGGCTCTGGGCTCAAGGGTTTCGAACACATGTCCAAGGACCTTGTGGTTTTGGCTGCTAAGGCTCAGTCTGTACTGAAGAAAATCCTGGCCTATCCAGCCTGTCCTGGGGTAACCATCTGGGCTGCTGTCGTCAGAAAAAAGGCTTTTATCCCATCTATCACTGGGATGTTATGCTCCCTTGACAGCAGAGAGACAGTTTGAACAAGAGGTTTAGGATATTGGCAGCAAAAGAAAGTGAAAAGATCACTTTGCTTGCTGTTTAAGGTTGTATCTTTGTGTCCTGGGTTGATGCTGAATTGTATCCCCATTCATCTGTTTCGCTCAGAAATAAGTGTTGTACCTTTAAAAATTGGATCTGAGAATGAAGAAGACACACTGGAATTCCTGAGGCAGTTGTTTTCAAAACATAAAGAGTCTGCAGTTTTTTTTTCGGACTCACACAGCCTGTGCTTTTAGCAGGGTGTGGACAGCAGAAGAGAGCTCTCCTTTGCTTTTTGTTAGTTTTTTGCTAGCCGAGGCAGAGAAGTTCTCCGAACTGCGTTTTTTTCCTTTTCTTGAAACTTTTTTTTAACCTGCTCTGGACTAAACACCCAAAAGGGCACCGGGAGCTCAGCCCTTGGCCACCAGGCCTGGCCTGGGCCTGGCCTTTCCACCAGAGGAACCCACAGCAGCTAAACCAAGCTACAGCCACAGGAGAGACTTTGTGGCATCTCTGCAGAGCGGCGAGAGGTTTTTGTTGTTCAGGGTTGTTCCTTCATTTGTTGGGCTGGGGAGTGTTTTATCTGTTAAATAAACAACTTTTTCCACTTTCTACCAAGGAAATTTTTTTCCTATCCCGATTCAGCTAAGGGGAGGGGTGGTTCATCTAGAGGTTTGTTTGTTTTCCTTTCTTCCCCTCTCCCAAATTTGCCCTAAACCAGGACACCTTGCATGGCACCATTAATTGCATCAGTACTGCAGCCTGTGCAGCACAGGCACTATCCACAGGTGACAATGGGAAGGGGTGCCGAGCAATTCATGGCCATCAGGAATTTTTTCTCACTTTCCACACACCTGAAATGAGGTGAGACATTGCAGTTCAGATGGAAGGATGCCTTTGGAGGCAAATTTCAATTTTTATGTGCTGGGAGTAGACAGCAATCTTTGTTTTTCTCTATGGCAAAGCACTCAGTCCTGTATTATTCCCTCTTTGAAATGGGGACAATAATGCTTGGTCATCTCCCGGTGGTGTTATGGGACTAGATAGTCCATCTTGAAGTCTTTTTATGTCCTGTTTGATGGAGACCATGCATGATCTGCAGACACAGAGTATTTCCTGTCCCTGAATATGGCAGTTTATCTTGCTGCTGTTTCTCACACAGCTTAATCTGTGCTTTGTTATCTATGACATAAAGCACAACTGGAGAGTTTAGACCTATAGCACTATTAAATTACAAAGTTAGAAAACATCAAAACATCAGGGAGAGAATTTAACGTTTTTGACCAGCTTTTCCACTGCATTTTCTTACTACTAGTTTTAAACCAGAAGTGTTTCTTTCATCCTGTAGTAATCACACATCTCCAAGAAGTGAAAATACTCTTGCAAAACTAATAAATGAGAATCTATTTGCAAAGATATTTATTTATGCGCCTAGCACTTCAGGGTGCTTAGAGGGTAATCTCAAACTGTGAGCTCTGCACTGAGTAAATTTAGAAGCGATTTTTCTAAATGTCAAGTATTTATTGCATGAAAAAAACATTTGGAGTGTAGAGCAGATCCCCAGTGACATATAGTGCATTTGGGGAATGACTTCTTGGATGAACAGAAATAGTATTTGAGAGATGAAAAGCAAATCCTCTGTTTGAAACTGCTTTGTGTACATGGAAAGGAGCTTGAACTAAGGTAGAAGACCAGTTCAGTAATTTTTTTGTCTCATGCATAAAATAGTGGTTTTCCAAACCTTTATAACTTTTACACCCATCTGTCTTTTCTCATCCTGCAGCACTTCTACCACCTCTGCTTCTCCTTCTTACCCTCATAACAGCTCCAGCAGGTTCCATTCAGACCACAGAATGTAGAATTTATTCATCCAAGATTTTACCCACGTGATGCCTTACCTTAATGTCAAAATATCTTTAAGTGTGAAGCAATAAAGAGCAACTCTCCAACTTGAGGCTGATGATGTGGAATATAAGGGATGCTGATCTATTGTTAGAAGCCTGTGATACTGTTGTTTTGCATGGAAATATGAGAACCATCATATTTTGGGAAGGGAAAGAAAGGGAAGGAAAAATTGAAGGTGGCCTTACAACAACATTAGCCAGCTCCTTCAGCACTCAGTAGTACATCCTCTTGGGGCTCAGGGGTTTGTGTATGTCTAGTTTGTTTAAGTGTTCTCTGACCCAATTATCTTCCACCAAGGTACATCTTTCTTGCTCCAATCTTTCATGCTGGTCTCTGGGGATTCCTGAATTGTGTCTATCTAGCAATGACTGAGGTGAAGAAGACATTAAATACCTCAGCCTTGTCCATGTCCTCTGTCAACAGAACACCTGCCCCTTTCAGCAGCAGGTCCAAATTTTCAACAGTCTTCTTTTTGTCCCTTTTGTATTGGTGGAAGCTTTTCTTGTTGCTCTTGTCATTCCTTGCCAGAGTCAATTCTGGATGGCTTTGACTCTTTCCTAACCATGTCTGTTTGCTCAAAAGGTGACTCTACATTTATTGCAGGTTACCTGACCCTAATTCTACTTCCTGCATACTTCATTATGGGTCTGAGTTTTTCCAAGAAGTTCTTAACAATCCACACAGGCCCCCTGACATTTTTGCTTGACTTCCTATTCTTTAGGAAGAATGAGGAAGGTGATTGTTGAATATCAACCAGCTTTCTTGGACCTCTGTTCCCTTTAGGCTTCTATCCCATGGGACTCATTGAAGCAGATCCCAGAAGAGACCAAAGTCTTCTCTCCTAAAGGCCAGGGTTGGAATCTTGGTCTTTGCCATGCTGTCTCCTCTCAGGACACTTAATTTCACCATCTCTTGGTCACTGCTGTCAAGGCAGCCTCTCACTTAGTTACCAGCTGAGGTTAAACCATGACACCACACTAACCTGAGAACTGCCCATTATTGTGCTGAAAAGCCTTCAAAAAAGAGGAAAAGGAAAAGGAAAAGGAAAAGGAAAAGGAAAAGGAAAAGGAAAAGGAAAAGGAAAAGGAAAAGGAAAAGGAAAAGGAAAAGGAAAAGGAAAAGGAAAAGGAAAAGGAAAAGGAAAAGGAAAAGGAAAAGGAAAAGGAAAAGCACACATAAAGCACCACCCAAGTTTAAAATCACAGTGAAAGGAACTACTAGACTTTGACAGAAATCATGTCCAAATGGGAAACCCAGGAAAATCTGGCAATTGAAAGTAGATCTTTAATGATATGGATCAAATACCTTGCTTGCCACCTTCAAGTGGCAAGTTGCTAATAAAAACCACTTTCAGACACATCCAAACTATGATGTCTGACAGAAATTCAGTGCAGCTTCAAGTGAGATAGTCAAGAAGTAGACGGATTACTTAGCAAAAATAAGAAAAAACTTAGATGAACACAGCTCATAAAGGAAAAGGTGAAGGAGCCCCCTGAGACAGATGAAGAACAATCTCAAACTGAAAAGGTTTTGAAACAAATCAATACTTTGACAGGTAAGAAGAAGGCAGAATGGCAACCATCAAGCAGCTCTGCAGCAACTCAGCATGAAACTGATAATTTGTGAACTGCAATGCATCTGATGTTGGAGGAACAGACAAGGGTCAGTATAACTTCAGACTCTCAAAAAGAGACTCCAGGGTGATGCTGAAATCTAGAGAGCAATAACACAAATGCTTTTACCTGGCAGGATCAAGAGGAATTGTGAGAGCAGCTGTGCTGGGTAGGATTCCACATGTATTTTTTCCCAGGGAAGTCACACCTCATGAATGTGGTGAAAGCATCTACAGGATTATAAAAGCTTAGTACACAAGGGTGGTGGAGATAGAAGATTTTGTCAAAAAAATTTGCATAATGATATCTTCAGATTTCTAAGAGATACAAAGGTCATGTTCTCCCAGTTTTAACCTAGAAGGCAGAAAATTACAGAAATAATGGAGAGCTTTAAGTGTGGAAGGAAGCTGTTAGTGGGCTGCCACAAGTATTTGTACATTGGACTTTACCATTCAATACATTCCTCAGGGACCTAGCCAAGGCTGTCCAGCCGGCTGACAGAAGAAATAAAGAGAAATCAATATTAATGCTGAACTCAAAGATGCAGAAGGGTATTGTGTTCCTAGATAACTGGGTGATCAAACGGGGAATGAAAATTTAATGCCAGTGACGGCAAAGTAGGGGGAAAAAATAACTCATAGCTATTTGTCCTCAGGAAACAGATTTTTGAGTCACTTTGGATAAGTTTCTGAAAAATCAGCCCAGTACTGAGCAGTGATCACAAAAGTAGCTAGGATATTTTTACTTACTTTGAGCACAAAACAGGAGCTCTCATTATGTCACTCTGTATTGCTCCAATGCTCATGTTTTGAAGATCACATATTCTTAGTCACCTTATTTTAAATAGATCACAGCAGAACTAGAATAAGGAGTAGAATGATGAGGATTATTAGGGTTACAGGATGACTTCCTTATGAGAAGGCATTATAAATGTTGAAATATGCAAATGTGCTGGAGGAGAGCAAGTAGACAGACTCACAGAATGTTTTGGGTTGAAAGAGACCCTAAAGATCATCTAGTTCCAACCTCCCTGACACCTTTTACTAGACCAGGTGCTCAGAGCCCCATCCAACCTGTCCTTGAACACTTCCAGGGAAGAGAAATCTGTCACATGACGGATAAAATGGAGGGAGTTGGGCACAAGATGATTATTTACCAGGTTTCATAACACAAGAACTCCAAAAAAGTCAACAAAATGATAAGACAATTAGGACAAAATAATCAAAAGGCAATGTTATTCCCTTCTATACTGTCATAATATAAAATATAATCTGTTAGAAACTAAAAACATAAAACTACTCAAATCAAGTCAGACAACTTCATCAATTGTCTGGATAAAGCTACTGGCTCAAAAAGCCCCTGAATTTCATTTTGTCTTAAAATAAAGGATGTTCCAGAAATTTGAGCCCAGTTTCTTATGCCCTTTTTCCCAGCAAGCTCTGTAGGACAGACAGATCATTGGCCTGACCCAAAAAGGCTTTTCTTATGTTGTTGTAGAGCTCTGGCCTTCACTCCCCCCCATCTGCCAGGCCACCACTTTCTATGGTGACTTTTTAAGACTAATCAGTATAATTTGATATGATGAAGCTAAGTTTTCTGGAAGAGGTGATCTTTCCCTTCTGCACAGCCCTGGTGAGACCCCTCTGCAGTGCCACATCCAGTTCTGGGCTCCTCAGCACAAGAGAGATGGATGTACAGGAACAAGTTGAGCCAAGGGCCATGAGGAAAATCAAGAGTTTGGAGTATCTGAAATCCGAGTAGAGGAGGCTGAGAGAGCTGGGACTCTGGCCTGGAGAACAGGAGGCTCAGGGGGAATCACATCAATTTACATCATATAAATTGGTGGCAGGAGTACCAGAGACAAAGCCAGGCTCTCCTCAGTGGTATCCAGGAGGAGGGCTGGAGGCAATGGGCATGAAATGAAAGACAAGAAATTCTGTTAACATATAAGAAAAAGCTTTTTCATTTTGAGAGTAACTGGATACTGAACAGGATTTGGCCATGATAGAAGCATACCATACCAATGCAAAAATTTCCCATTCCAGACCCCTCCTAGATCACAGTCCAGTACTTTTTAGCCTAAAGGATCAGGGAAAGTACTTTGTGACATACATAAATACACTTCCACAGCCATGCAGCTGCACCAAGAGTTGAGAGGAAAAGTCAGGGGCAGTAAACCTGTCATGCACTCCAGCAAGCATCATCAAAGAAGGACTGCTAGAGCAGAAAGTATGTTTGCAATTACCATCTCCAATTTGCAAAAAATATGATTGTGACAGTTTACAGTAGGTAGGAGCCAAGGTATGTTTGCAGTATTTAAAAAATAGCTAGAGATGGGAATGGAAGCTTGGCCTGCACACAGTATGCTTCAGACAGCAAAACCTCCCCATATTACTCACTTTTCCATGTATTATAAAGTTACACAAAAAGGTAGAGATCTTCTAGCTCATACATTTCTTGGGCACCCACGAAGTCTATAAAGTGTCTTAAACTGGGAAATCTAGGCTTCAAATACTCCCTTAATTTGGAAAATATGAGCTTCGAATCTGTGTCAATCTCAGATCTTGTATATCACCTCCACCCCACTGCCAGGTACAGAGACACACCCCCATCTGAATTTCTGCAAGATTCTTGACTGAGTCTGGCCCACATGGAGTTCACTATCTTCACAGCAGCCCTGGGGGTGCTGTGCTTAGGATGTGTGACTAAAACAGTGTTGCTGGTGCTGTGATGTTTTGACTGAACAATGCTTGCAAGGCATCAAGGCTTTCTCTTTGTTTCCCCCTCTGACCCATCAACAAGTGTGTCTGAGGGTAGGAAAGACACTGGGAAGGAACACAGATGGGACAAATGACCTGAACTGAACAGCAGGATATTCCACACCATACCAAACATCATGTTCAATCAGCTCAATCATCAGCAATAAAGACTGAGGTAAAGGAAGAAAAAGGCTTCCAAGGTGATAATTGTTCAGAGACCAGGTGGGCCTCCATCTGGCTGTGGGGCATAGTGTGTAATGGCCTTTATTTTTCCTGGAGTTTTCCCCCAATTTTTTCTTTACCTATTAAACTCCCTTTAACTTCACTCACCAATATTTTACTTTAGTTTTTCGTTTTTTGTCCCCCATCTCACTGGCAATGACACAGACAAGTAAGCATTTCTATAGGTGCTTGGCTGCTGGCCGAGTTCAACCCATCACAATTCTCCATTCTGAAAATTTATTTTTATGCTGTCTGTCAAGCCTGTGATGTCTTCCTGTCTCACTGACAGCAGCAGAGAACCACAGGACAGTTCTTGGTGAAAGCAGCATCTCTCCCTTTGTAGCCATACCTTTGACCCCACGTCAGCCACTGCAGGCAAGGTCCCACCAGCCAGAAGAAAGGCTCCAAGGTCCCAGCAACCAGAAGAAAGGCTCCATGCAGGTTGTCTGTGCCTTGCAGTTCATGCCACCCACCACAGGGAGACAGCTGCAATACATCTCTGGGAAAAGAAACCGGCCCAAAATGTCAGGCTGAGGCGTTTGTAGGGAAACTGTGACACACCACAGTGCAGAGATGTGGCTGCTGTCGACTCGCTCTTTCCAGAAGCAATGAGTTTGGTTGCTGTGGAAGCAACCCTCAAGCAACTTTTCCCTCTGGCTGGCTCGTCTGCCTAGGGAATGGCCTTGGACTGGGTTGGGAGGGGGCCTGTTAGCCAGAGCACTGCTGCCCTTAGGGCAGAGGGAGGGAACGTGGAATGAAGAATGCGATACCCTGCGGACAGGGACAGAGTCTTATGGCTAAGGTAACTACACTGTTGGAGACCCAATTTTTCTGTTTGTGCTGTAGCTTTCCTGACTGGAGCTGAGAATTTCACTTGACCTGTGCTTTACATTTGTACCCCATAATGTGTGAGCTTCATTATGTGGGGACCTAATCTGAAATCTAGACTGGGAAAATACTTGGACCTGAAATCAGTATAAGTACAGCCTTAGAAGTACACAGTGTTAAATCAGTCTTAAATCAGTCCTAAATCAGTCTTAAAAGTACACAGTATTAAACACCTTCCCAGTGGACCTCTGACATTGCCTTCCTCTTCTGATCTTGACTGCTGTGCTCCATGGCCCTATGTTTCAAACAGGGCTGACAATAACTCACCTCCTGCAGGAGTGTTGCAAAGGACCATGAAGAACACCAGAGGGTACTCTAGAGGGAATTAAAAATTCAGCCTCTTGAAAGCAGATAAACTCAGGAAACACATATGCAGGAGATCTGAAATGCTCTAGCAGTGAGCAGCAGTGATTCCTGAGGTGCTGTTGGGTGTGTGCACTCAATAAGACAAGGTCTATGAACTTGCAGCTCAAATCCACAGGATTATGCATGAGCATGAAGAAGACTGAGGATGCAATTTTATTTTTGGCACTTCCTAGTTCTGCATGTGTGACTGCACTCAAGTAAGTGTCTCTTAGAGCACTCTATTCTATGTAAATTACTTTAAAACTTTTGGCAATATTCAGGTTTCCATTCCCCTGTGGAAGGATTTTATAATTAAAACCTACAATACTTGTTAGGGCATCAGCAAAATTCTCTGTCCAGCAACTCAACTGTTCATCATCTCCAAATATGGGAATCTATATCCTCTGGATGCCTTCCCTTCCAGCAGTTGGCATAAGCAAGCCCTGGCCAGGAGCAGGTCCCTCCCAGCACCTGGTGTGCCCCAGCAGGACATGGGGTCCTTGGTGGCTGCCACCACGATGGGGATGTCAGCCACAAGTGGCTCCATGGGTGCCTAAAGGCGATTGAGAATTTACAGGATATGTTTAAATGACTGCCCCATGGAAAACAGACCAGTCTCAGAGTGCCCAGTAAGGCACTTACATGTGGGACCCTGCATCTGCAAATACTTTGAATGTGAGCCCTCTAAGTGCTCCAATCACAGCTGCTGGGCCTTGACTGGTGGGATTTGGCCCAGACTCCAGTTGGGAAGTTTCCCAATGGGCTGGGATGGGTGGTTTCCCATCAGCAGTTTTCTATGTGTTCCTGGGATGCTTTTGTGGCTGTGCCCAGACCCCTGTCAGTCTGTGGGGCAGCCCCTGCAGCCTGAGGCCCAGCAGGGCCAGCCCCCAGCCCCATGGTGGAATGATGGATGGCTTCCCACCTGCTCACAGCCGGCTTCAGCCAAAGTGTCCTGAGCAATTTAACCTCACAGCTGAACATCCAGAACCTCAGAGCAGTCTGGTAGGTATTTCCTCCATGCACTTAAAAAAATAGAGATATTCCCACCTAGCACAGAGTGGGATCGGTGAAAGCACCAGATTCATTTACTGATGGAACAGCTGAAAAGAGCTGCCACAGGGAGGGGAAGAGAGAAAGCCAGAGCCTTTGGCTGGGACAGAACTGAGAGCACTCTGTGAGGCAGAAATGTGTGTTCAACAATGAAATATTAGACAGGGAGAGGAGAGGAGAGGAGAGGAAGAAAAAAAAAGGAAAAAAATTAGAAAAAAGAGGGAGGGAAGGGAAAAATATATTTGCTGTATAGCAAAGCAGACCAACTGGATGGCAGAAGAACTGTGTTAGCTACGTGTTCCCAGGGCCTTGGAATATGGAATCTCTGCTAACAGTTTCCGTGTTTTGCAAGATTATTAAAAAAAAAAAGAAAAGAAAGAAAACAAGGTTCTGGCAACATGAGGCAAAACAAATTAAATATGAGGATTCTCAGTCATTTGGAGGATTACTATTGTTGACTGTGGGAACTGCTCACATATTTGGAGGCACTCACTATTGTAAGCTCATGGGAGATTCGAGGGGTTCTTTGGAGGGCAGGACAAGCGCCCTGCCATCGGTGGGGGCTGCCTCACTTGGTGCAGCTGCTGCCTGCAGTTATTAGGATGTGAAATTCAGCTCTGAGGTCAGCTGCTGGCTCAGCACTAAGCAGCTTCCAGTAATTATATACGAGTGTAAGGCTGGTGCCCCTAGATCAAACACTGAGGAGTTTACACAGCCACTGTCCACTCCCCTTCTCTTGCACTCGCAGGGGTGCAGGTTTTTGAGGTTTCCTGCAATCTTCTCATCCCCTTAGCAACTATGTTTATTTTTTTTAAATTTATTTTTCTATTTATTCCCAGGACTGAAAGCTCTGCCACATGCTTCTCTGTGTTCTGAGTAACCCCAAACTCTGAAGAGCCAGGAATAACTCCTTTGCTGCAGTCAGTGCTTGATGCAGGCACTCCTTTTATCTAGAGAGTGAAGCAATCAAAGACAACAGAAAGCACTGAGCCAGGTAGCTGGTGGAAGAGTGGGAGCAACATCTGAAAGACTATCACAACCTCCAGTAGTCAATGTACATTTCAAAAAGCATATTGTGCTGTGGGTCTCTGTCCAGAGCCACCGAGGGTGCCCACCATCCCCAAGTGGAGCTGGCTCTCCCTGTCCATACACTGCAAGATGCCATCAGTCAGGGCTCTCACATTGTTCTAGGGGCAAGAAATTATATTCAGCATTGGCTTAACTTTTTCAATAACTAGATCCACAGAAAGATTTAGGTAGTCTGCAACAGACAGGACATCGGCCCCTTATTCCACTTGTCCTGAAAGGCTGTTGACACTCTTGCCTATAAAATGCTCAAAATGAGATATTACACATGCCCAGAGCTGTTATTATCACAGAAAATACTTCCCATAAAAGCTCATTTGTGCTTTTTTTAACTCAGTCTGGATGTTGAAAGGTAGTAGAAAAACTCGTGTCTGTAATCTCTGCAACATGAAAAAGGTTGAGTGGGTTCACTCTCAGTTTCTAGTGAGACTATCCTACCCACCATATGGTGGACCAGGTTGAATCTATTTTGCTTTGCTGTGGCAAAAGATGTGACTGAGGCTTGGTTCCAGGCACTCTCCTCAGTTTCTTGCCCCTTTTTCCTTGAAGGGAGTCTCCAGAAAAAATACTGGACCAGCTGCAGGACCTTTCTCTTGGGAAGCACATAAAGCACCAAGGTGGACAGGGACATATCCCAGCCCGATGGATGTACATGTACCATCAGTGTTTGGTGTAACAGCAAAGAGGAAACCCCTGGCCTGATGGGAAGTGGGAGGCTGCAGTCTTTGAATGTGTACTAGACGAAAGTACGGTAAGAGCATGTCTTGTTTGAAAATTCAGGTGCTTTTCTGCTGTGAAAAAAAGCTGTAGCAATTCTCCCTGGGGGGGCTCAAAGATGTAAACTGCCCTCATGCCTAGGCCCTACCTTTAAGTTGCAGGATGCCTGTGTTGGAGCTGCAGAGGGTTTCAGCACACCCCAAGCACTGTCCACCTTGCTCTTCAGTATCCTGGCTGCAGGACTCCTAACCTGGTGCTGCCAGCAGCTGGGATGAGAAAAGCAGCCTCCTACTGCCCTTACACTCCCTCCAGTGCCTGCACTGCATCCAGTCACATGCTTGTGCAAAGGTAAGAATAAGGAAGGAAAAAGAGTAATTTTCATCCCTATCAGATGGAGGGAACAGTAAGCTGTTCTTACCGATTAATTCCCAGTTGCTGGTGAGTGTCTGTACAACATGGAAATACTACCCTTACCTTAAATGCTATTCATATTAACTGAAAAATTTCAGTTTGCTGTTACTCATTCCAGAGAATTTGTACCTCAGTATAAGCTTACAGGAAGCAGACTTTATAGAAGTAATGCAGAACACAGTAGCTACTTTCATGGGTCTCTGCTGTGGGTCTTTATTGTGTTTAAATTTTAGAAGTATGTTGCTCTGCAGAAGAAAACTGAAGTGTTCAGAGAGGACATCCACTACTGCTTCCTGAAGACTATGGCAAGGCAGAGTGGAAACGTCCTCGTTCCCATTCTGCTGCATTTACACTGATGTTCAGCAAGGAACACCAAGGAGTTTAAATACTGGAATTGTCAGCAAAAAGGCAAGTTAGTCTCTCCTAACCTCCACTCCAGCCAAAGTCTTCAAGTAGCTTCTGTAATACCAACACGCCCTTGGGAACTAGTTTTTCCTGGAAAAATAAGTTAATGCACTAAGTCAGCTGTTAGCTTTGCAAGGTGCTCTCTGAGATAAGAGCTCACATGAACTCTTCCTCTGCTACATAACTACTATGTTTTATAAAGCCAACTTTTAAGGTACTTCAGGCATTCTGACATTTAGTAACTGCATTAACTAGTATACAGAAGCAAGATTAATATTAGCTTGAAGTATCATATTTTATTCAAGTGATAAGAAATATCATAATACATTATGCATCTGCCAGTTATAATCCATTTTAATTGGTTCCAAAACCTAAGCAGTAAATGAGTAAGACAGTTTACCTAGTTAAACTGAAAAAACAGCATTCCACACAGCCAGTACTAGAGATGTCAACCGTATAGTAATTCCAGCATTATGTTGTTATGGCTTTCCAGAAAGTCATGAAGTTAACAAATTAGAACACATCAAGAGCCATTTTCCAAAGATTTATTGAAGTAGCGACAGGTTGCTCATACTGTGCTGGAAAAAGCAGTTTTATTGAATTCAGATACTTAAAAACAGTATTGCAGCACAAGATATTGCTATTTGTAAACTAGACTCCATTGTAAACTCTAATCCTTCAGGGAGAGTCAGTTTGCAGATCTAAGACCTATTTTCTAGCATGAACATCTTGCGCTCATGAAAAAACTGCAGAAAGGCACTTGAAAGCTGTTTCTTCCTTTAAGACATGGACTTTTTCAATCTTGCTGGTAAGAATTTCTCCTTTAGTAAGTATGTATCTTCACTTCAGCTTTACTCCAAGTCATCATGATGCTGGGAAGTTTCATTGATAACCTAATGAAAAACAGAAACACTCGCATTAAGTTTTAGTAGGAAGATTTTTGTGGGCTTTTCGAGAGTTAGAAGTGGAACATCCACTTCCAAAATGTGAAAAAGTGGGTATCAGCTCTCACTTATGAAAAATTCTTATTTTTAAATAGCATATAGAAACCATTCAAGTGTCATTTACTTACACCATCTACAGCATTTTATCCTAAGCAAGTAAAGTATCTCTGCTTACTGCCACATGTTTTCCTAAGGAAATCTTTTGAGAATTTGCTAACTCAGCTGAACTTAAATACTCAATACACAGGTAACAGTCACCAACTTAAAGTTTTACTATGAGATGAATTTTCTTTTTTTTCCAGAGAAACCTGGTTTGCTATACCTGTATGTTCACACACCTCGGAGTGCCAGTGGCTGTTCTACTCAGTTCTTACTACCATATACAAGCTGCAGTGAGCACTAGTAAGCAAACTTGAGAATTTAAGGTGACCAGCTGTGATAGAAACAAAATTAAAGTTCCCACCAACCTGTCCATCTCTAGTTTCGACGGTCTTAATTAGAAGTGTTCTCTTTGAGTGAGTGTCAACCATTGGCTGAGACTCAATGTTGGTTTCTGCAAAAGATGTATTATTACAAATAGTTTAGATCAAGTGCCTCCTCAAAGAAACGAGGTGTAACAGGTTTTAGTGCCTACTTTCAGAGTCCCAATACAAAGAAGTCTCCTGCTCTGAATAAGCCAGGTCTTCTACATTTTCTCTCTGTGTCCCTTAAAGCACTTTCCAGCAGGTATCCAAACTAATTACTTGCTATGTACTAATATTTAAAAATGTGTCCAGAACCAAAAAAGCTTCTACCATCCAAGGTTAAGTAATTTCAACTACTGCAGTTAGGTCCAAGAAGAGTATTCACAACCAACTGCACTTATACAAGTTCAAAAGCCAGCATAAAAGGAACTATCCAGAACCCTCATGCTAATAATAGATCAATTGCCTAAACAGAAATGGCAGAAACAGCTTACCTCTCAGGTTCAAAGCAGCAAAGGTTGGAATAGGCATGTTAATCCTGAAGGAAAAAAGAAATGGATAAAATCAGACATGGGTATAAAGTATCTTCTAGTAATTCCTGGTTTTAGAAAAGTGTCTGCATGTGATTACCTGCTCTCTTCACCCTCCAGCAGTTTTCTGTAAGTGGCAATCTCAATATCAAGAGCCATCTTTACATTCAGCAGGTCCTGGTACTCGCGGAGATGGCGAGCCATTTCTTCCTTCATGTTCTGAATCTCATCCTGCAGACGGCCAATAGTGTCTTGGTAGTTAGCAGCTTCAACAGCAAAATTCTCCTCCATTTCACGCATTTGGCGCTCCAGGGACTCATTCTGGAAGAGAATAGTGAAATCAAGCACTGCTGCACTTCAGCCACTCTTCCCCACCCTCAAGACCCTTAACATTTTAAGGAAGGGAAGTTATGTTACTTTAACATCCTTTTTGAAAATGCCCAGACATGTCCCAAATTTGTCATCTCCTTATCTTCCCTTTGCAGTCAAGCAGGGTTACTCTGCTGCATGATCTGAGGTGTGCCATGTTTTTGTTCTACCAGGTGGCAAAGCCATTCTTTACAGTAAGCCCAATGCATGCAGTTCAAGTCAGCATGCAGGCAAGTCCTTAGTAGAGGAGATTTGCAGGTGTGTTAAACACTGTTACATCCATTTCAAGCCTGTCTTTAAGGCAATCATGTTCTAGCAACAGCAAAATTTGCACCTTTCACTACTCCTCCAGGTTTTTTTTTAATAACTTTAGCTGTACCTGACAGACAAGGCATAAACACTTTCATGAAGTGCTAAACAAAGAGTGAATACTATAGCAAGATAATGAACTTGTTGTTTACAGCTTAAGTAAGACTAATTCAGTGTATTGATTTAGCCAGCGCATTTTTGTGTATACACACAAATTAAGCCACAGCATCCTTTTCGAAAAGTACTAATATGTTGCTGAACTGCATGGTAGATCACCTGCATTCACATCCAAATCAGCAATTCAACTGCAGAGCAGTGCTTAAAACTGCTGCCTTCTACTTACGCTTCCCTTGAGGGCATCAACTTCGCAGGTGAGAGACTGGATCTGCCTGCGGTACTCATTGGCTTCCTGCTTGGCCTGGCGCAGGGCATCGTTGTTCCTGTTAGCAGCTTCAGAGAGATCTGCAAACTGGAAAACCCCAGTCTGGTTAGCAGAACACTTCAACAGAAATGGTGAAACAGACTTTCTGTAAACACAGCAGTTGAGGGCAGCTGAAGGTATTGGAAGAGGTAGCACCTGAAATGCTTAAATATTAATATTACTCCTAAAGTGCCTCTCTATTTCTAAGTGTTATATTAGAGTGCATAGCAAACTTTCATACTTGTTTCCCCACCCTCTACATTTCCCATCTTTTCACTGTTTTTTCATTCATTTTCCCAGTACTTCATCTGCAAGATGTGCAGATACAAGCACAAGAAAGACTCCCAGCGTGCACCCATTACTTTGCTACCATAGTTATGGAACACAAAATGTTTTCAGTTGCATCCTTCCCAGACTAGGATTTTAAAAAAGACTTTAATGTCATGGTTATGTTTTGGTCCATTAGAGAGACAGAGGGAACAGCAAGTGCTACAGCAAAGCTGTTAAACAGAATTAGTTCCAGAGCCTGATGCATTTTACTTACTTTGGACTTGTACCACTCTTCAGCTTCCTGAAGATTCTTAGCAGCAACACTTTCATACTGTTGGCGAACATCCCGCAGGGCAGCAGTAAGATCAGGCTTGGAAACATCCATATCAATTTGGATGTGCTGTTCCTGGAGTTGGGCCTGCAATTCTCGGATTTCCTTAGAGAGAAGGAGACACTCAACATTATTGCACAAACATACACAGATCATACACAGGTGGGGACTCTGGGACAGAACCAGCAAAGAGCTTCCTTACTAGACAATCTGCATCTAAACACAGATCTCATTTCTCAGCTTACCTCATCATGAAGCTTCTTCAAGAAGACAATCTCCTCTTGCAGGGACTCAACTTTGCGCTCGAGATCAAGACGTGCCAGAGAGGCATTGTCAACATCCTGACCAGGGACAAGAATGATTCATAATCTTACAAAACTGATGTACAGAAGTCTTTTACAGGCAGCAGACAGACCAATGCTATAGCTGAGCTTTTTGGCAAGACAACAGGAAATCAAAAGCTGTAAAAAACCTTTTTGCCACCTCCTACCTTAGCCTTACACAAATATATGCACCTTTATTGTGAATTTGAAAACTATACCACATATGCTGATTATATCATCTTTGCTGAAAGGCTGCTACGCATGATCAAGAGCACACATCATAGTGGGTGTAAATCCTCCAAGTACTTGAGTCAGAAGCCTGTAGTAAGTGCTTCTAGCTTGACTACACTGACATAGAGTTCCAATTTGCAAACTTCCACTCTTTTCAGGGGGGTTTAAAAGTGCAACACATGTGCCTTCACGCCTATCAGTGGGCTTAATTTATGGACTCCTTGGTGCAGAAGCAGAGAGCCCCTTAGGTCCACAGACCACACTTTTAAAGCATACTTGTAAAGCTGGTGAGGGATGTGAAGGAACTGCAGCATTCACTTAAGGCAGGTCAACAGATCTCCCTTGAGAAAAAAAGGTATGAGCATAAACACAAACTGAGCTACTCATCACTGCCTACACCCTCTCAGTTGCTGGCAAAGGCTCCATGTTGTGCTGGACGGAGATAGTCTTAATCAACAGCAAAAATTCATTTAGAGCATAACAGAAGACACGTCATGAATGTTACAAGGGAGCAACTTGAATTAGTTCAAAAACACAAGACTAAACATTGATTGGCAACTTCTTACATTTTGAATGTGTAGGGCATTTAGTTAGTAAAGGGGAAGATTGCTCCTTTCAGACCAGTTACAAACACAGCCACATGCTTGTGCTCATAGGGTATTAACATATCAGGTTCTCACAGCTTACTCTAAAGCTATTTTGGATTGCCCAAAGCATAAGCATTCCTAATCAGCAGGTCTCTTTATTATGGAACCTTTGAAATAAGGAGTGTTTTCTTCAGACTCCTAGAAAGCCTTTCCTTGGATCACTCCTACTCTGGGGTAAGGTCCTTGCTCCAGAAGAATTATTCTGTTTACTTTATCCAGCAAAAAAACCCCTTTCATGCGTCATTCCATAACTTTTCTATCAATTCCAGTTTTACACCCACAGTTCATATCAGCTCTGTTTTTCAGTTCAGGGAAAGAATTTCCTAATTAATTTGTTCTCCTCCGCCCAAAACCCCTCAAGATCATTCTGGCAGAAAATTACATGGCTATGACCCAATATGTTTACATAATTGGCCAAACACACAAAGATTTTCTGGAAAATTTTACAGAAATCTTCACCCTGAAGGCTATTAATTTTTTTTATAACAACTGAATAGTTACAGGATTTTTGGATCTTATAGTAAATTGAAAGCAATTTAAACTGAAGACACAATATGTGGTATGTATTTTATGCTATCATTTATATATTCCCTATCACGAAGATTCAGTGTTTCAGTAATTCTCAGATGTGCAGAAAGCCACAATAAATGAACAGGCTACTTGTACCCTGAACAAACCAGTACAGGTCATAGACACATGCAGGTGGAGTTCACAGTGATTTTATCCTAGGAGATTCAATGCAAGCCACAGACTTTGCTGGGTTGAGCATCCATGTTTACTTCAGACAAACCTCCTGTTAGCCAGGACCTGACCTGTTAGGCTTGTCACAGCTTCATGACCTATTCCTTGCTGCTAGACTACCTGGCAAAGCTGCAGTAACTCTCTCACTAACTCTGATGCTTGTCCTGCCACGAAGGAAAGTCCTCACTGTCTTTCACATGTACTTTATGCAGTACACCCCTCAGCACATGAGTAAAATCGTATCTTTGCCCAGAAGAAATAAATTAAAACATAAGAGCTGAACAGTCTCTGAGACAGGCAGCTTTTGCAAATAAAAACTTAAGTTCAAATATTCGTTATTTTAAAATACTGAAGTACACAACTGCTCCATCAAGTAAGAAGTAGCTTTGATGATACATCAGAACAGCACAGCACCTGCTTAAATGGTCCAAATCTATACAACTATACAATTTTCCAATAGCAAAATACAATGATTTAATAGAAAGCTGCGCATTGTTTTAAAATGGAAAGCACAACAGGATATTCCAGCTTCAGCATTCTGTGAATTTAATTTCACTTTCAGAAGAACAAAACTTACACCAAAACATATTTACATTTCAAAACCTCATGTTAACTCCACCCTTGCCAGTAAGGAAAAATGAGGTATGACTGATGTTCAAATCAAGCACATCAGCATGCACCAGTTATGCAATGAGTGGATTTTGTGTAGTTTCCATAGACAATGATTTGCATTTCTTACACACAAACTACAGCTTAGGAGGTTAAACTGATCCAATTCTGACTGTCCTGCATGCACACATCTGCTAGAGGCTGAGCTCCTGACTGACCCCTTTCCAAAGTGAAGGGAAGAGCTGGATAATGAATGTGGGGTGTACATACCAAGCCAAACTCACTTTAAAGCCTAGAGCCTTCATAAGATTCAGATGGATTGAAATACAAACATGCCTGAAGTGCACCAGTTAAATATGAAAGATCATGTAAAAGCCAACCTTAAGTCAATTGATCCTTCAACTGAATTCACAAAATGAAGCAGAGTAGATAAGATTCTCTAAAACTTAAGCTAAACGCTCCTTCATAGAACTTCACACTACATTAAATTGCCTTAGCACTCAAAAAAAACCCCAAAAACCCAGAAGCTTAAATTCAGGCAGCATCTCAAACTGCTGTTTAAAACTTCTGTCCCCAGAGCGCCAGTGGAGACTGAATTCCCAGGCTCTGAATGGGAGTAGGTGTTTCAGTTTCCCCACACTATCTCTTGAACACACCTGCTTTCCTTCAAGGACTGTAAATATACTGCAGTCAAAAGCCTTTCCCAGGGAAACACTAACAATCGAGTGCTGATTTCCTGAATAGCAATTTCTGCTAATGCCTATGAAGAGCTCTGGGACAAAGTCAGCCTGTACCCAGCTGCCTGGTGATAAAGGCAGTCACTTCCAGTCTGGAAGAATGCTAGCAATGCTGTTATACACCAGCGGTTTTAGGGAAGAGACCTTGTTTTGAAAAGGCACATTCCTAAATATCTCTTAGTCCAAACAAGCCTTAATCTAAGTTGAAAGCTGGTTTTGCACAAGTGAAAACTTGAGCTTAAGAATTTTTGAACGCTGTTTGCACAGTTGTTTCTGGCTGTCATGTAGATTTACCTTATCCAGATAACATCATAGCATCCTACAAAGACTGAACTCTAACATAACTTGTTAACATCTTTCCTAGGTTAACATCTTTGTTTTACAGAGGATTAAATTTCACGTTCTTAATGGACACCCAGAGGAGGCAATCCTGTGACCTCGCCCCAAGGAACATATTGTCTACTTCTTGTCAGCAGAAAACACCCACATGAAAAAATTTGAAACTGTTGCCCACTAATGCATTGACCAGTGATTCATCAAAAAGGAGTTCTGTTTTGTACAAAAACTGGCCCATAATAGACACATTTCGCTAGAAATATTCCTGCACCATTACACATTTAGTAAGAATGCAGCCCACTGCGCCCTCCCCTCTGACACAAAGGGATCTATTATTTCAATCTGCTGCCACCACACTTGCTATAATGCCTGTATCTGCATTCCACGGTGAATCCCATAGAAACCATTAATACCCTTCAGCCAAGCGAGCAGATGGCCCCCTTTCACTTTTATTGGATCGGAAAGTGATTCCACGTTGGGGCGTTTTTTGTAAAACGGGCTAGACTTGGATAAAGCAAGACAATAGTTTCCCTCTCCTCCCTTCAGACTACAGCATCCCCCTAAAGAAAACACGGAGGGCTTGCGTGAGAACTGACGGAACCTCTTTGTGCAAGGAAAGCAAACTCCTGCACTCCCACCCTCCGCCCCAAGCACGGCCACCACCTCCTCGGGCCCCTCCCTCCTCCACCACCGCTAACCTGTCTGAAGGACTGCAGGGTGTTCTCGGCCTCCTCCCTCTGAAGCATCTCCTCCTGCAACCTGGAAGGGGCAAGATAGCGGTGAGGAGGGAGCGGGAGTCACCCAAATCCCCCCGCCCAGCCTCCCGCCCGCCCGGTGCCGCTCGGGATGCTCAGGGGGCTGCCTCCGCGCCAGGGGACGGGGCGCGGGAGAGGCAGCGGGAGGCGTCGGAAGCCCGAACCCGCGTTCCCCGGGCACACTCACTTCTCCCGTAGTCGCATGATGTCGTCGGCGAGGTTGTCCCGCTCCACTTCCACGCGTGCCTTGTCGTTGGTGAGCTGGTCCACCTGTCGCCGCAGCTCCCGCATCTCCTCCTCGTAGAGGTCGCCCAGGCGGGACGTGCCCTTGCCCTTGAGCTGCTCCAGCTCTGCCAGCAGGATCTTGTTTTGCTGCTCCAAGAAGCGCACCTTGTCGATGTAGTTGGCGAAGCGGTCATTAAGCTCCTGCAGCTCAACCTTCTCGTTGGTGCGGTTCGCCTTGAACTCCGTGTTGATGGCGTCGGCCAGGGTGAAGTCTACGGAGTCGTGGAGCCGCATGGGCGGCATGCTGCTCCGCAGCCGCACCGACGTCGTCTTGGTGGCGTACATGCCGCCGGGCGAGGCGGACACGTACCGGGCGCTGCTCGGCCGCAGGGCGCTGCCCAGCGAGTACCGGCTGCTCGACGTGATGTAGCGGGTGCCGGTGCTGGGGCGGCTGCCCCCGCCGAACATGCGGCGGTACGAGGAGTTTTTCGTGCTGACGCTCATAGCGACGGCGGCGCGGGCTTTGTAATCCGGGAGCGCAGCGGGGCGAGCAGAGTGCGCGGCGAAGAAGGGCGGTGGCCGCGGCCCGGGCCCCTCTTATGGACGCCGCGAACCCGCCCCGCCGGCCCGCCCCGCTCCTCCCCGCCCGCCAGAAGGGGCGGCGGCCGCGCACACAAAGAAGACGAGCGGAGCGGGCCGGCTCGGCCGCGGGGCGCCCCGGGTGGGCGGCAGCTTGTGCCGAGTCCCCGGAGGCCGGCAGCTTTCCGCCGGGGCTGTGGGACGTGGCAGGGCGGTGCCCGTGCAGAGGGCGCGGGGAAGCCCGGCACGGCGCGCCCGGGGAGGATGGGGGTGACAGCAGCGGCATCTTTGGCGTTCGCGGACATCAGCGCTGGGTTTCTCCCATACATCTCGTTGTCCCCCTCCAGAGTGAGCGCGGTGACTGCAAGAAGAGGTTGGGAACTTTAATATTATGCCACAGGCCTGGGAAGATACTCCGAAAAACTTATTAATTCCCCTCTATAGCTGTAATGTATGTATATCTTTCTAAGAACGTTTAATTTCCTTTTGAGCTCTCTGAAAGAGTAAGATCAGGGAAAAATTACGATAACTATTCACAAAGGGTTGCCAAGTGTCCAAAATAAACACCCAGAAAAATAATGTATGTGTTTTCTTTAGCTGCCTCTCATGATAGCAATCTCATCTCCTGTGTTTAAGACACAAACTTTACAGGTTAAATATATTTTCCTTGTAGCTGGGTAAGCTGTTGCATGCCTAAGGCTTAATTCTGCCATTATTATAACAATGACCACCGGAATAACTTGGGAGTTTTTTTGTGTGGACAGTACATTATTGAAATTGCTGTATCCAAGATCTTGCTCCTGGATAATAACTAAGTTTGTAGCAGACTTGATTTTGACAAAGGTTTTGTCTTGCCACTATTGTACCCAACAGAATTTTGCTATTCATTTTAGTAGGCATGTGGTCAGTCTTAGGAGAGCACCTGGCAAAATGATAATTATTCATTAGCTATGTTGTGCAAATGTATGTCTAACATAAAAGGCCAGACAAAAATCCCAGTGTTTTAAGAGCCATTTTACTATTAAAATGAGACTACCAGCAATGGAAAAGAATGGTATAGGTAGTACAGGGCAATAGCAATGGCATAAAAGTTAACAGAGAAAAAATTTGAGTAGCAGCAGATTGTTTCAGCATAAATGCAGAGATTGCTTAAGGAAGATGACAGAACCTCTGCCATTTAGATAACTTAAAACTTGAGTGGCAAAAGCACAACTCACATTTTGAAATTCTACACTGATGCATCAGGTAAGGGACACCTTTTTCCTCTTCGCTATAGGAAGTGAGTGATACATTGTAGAGGTATTATCTGTAATACATTACTTCAGCACTTAGGGATGCAAAACTACCATTGATTTTTGATTCTTTTTAGGTTGCAGTCCTGCAGGAATAAATGTTTTCACTGGAAGTTCTGATAAACCTGAACATGAACAGTGGGTAGAGAAAAAGGTAATCTTCACACCCCAGTTCACAGTAGTCAACTATTGTACTTCAGGTAAGGTACTTTACAAGGAAGAATGTGAACCCATGTATTTTATTAAAGATCTTGGTTTTTTGAAGGAAATTCTGCCTTGCTTCAATTCTGCTGGCAACCAGAACATCTAAATGTAGGTCCTTGAGGTTTTAATTTCCTTTGTTCACTGAAGCCTAGTCAAGCAAAGCAAGCTGACAAGGTTGAGCTACTGAAGTGCTTGCAGTATAAGTCCTGGGCTGCAGCTCATTCCATTCACCCACTGAATAAGAGGCAGAGGTCACATAGCATTCCTGAGGCTAAGGGTTCCCAAAGCCCAGCCTGGACACTGTTGTGCTGCCCAGCCCTCTCAGAGCTCTATTTAAGCCATCAAGTTTGAGCTGTAAGCCTTTGTGAGCCCTGGCACAGAAGTACATACTTGTTCTATGAGCGGGCAAAAAGCAAAACAGCACATAACCAACAGTCTCATGGATTAAAGATGCTGTACTCCGAAATACTGAAGGGTTTAGTAGACTATTGGTTTTTAAAGATGTGCTGGTGTCTCATCTGTTTTTCCTAACAGAGCACAACTTACACTTCACAAAACCTTCAGTGGCGCACATATGCAAGAATCATCCTCATTCCGAAAATGCTTTGCCCCTAAAATCCAAAGTATTTGTTTTAGTAAATATGACCCACCCACTTCATGTTTCAAATGTAATTTCCGTATGTTTATGTCACTGTTGCCATATGTGCTCTTGGCCACCTGCCTCATTTTTGTGTCTCACTATGAAATGTTCAGATATTGTTGGCTGTTGGGACTACAGTAAACCTTTAAGTGCCTTTTGCTTGTTGGCACTCACACAGATGCACAAATGGAAGCTGTAAGTTTCTTGTAAGCTGTAATAAATTTAACACAAATTTGCATTGCAAACCCCAAAGGGGATTAAAACATGTCCCCTTGAAATGCAAAAAGATCTCTACTGTCCTTTTCAGAAGAGACTCTGTCTCATCACAGAGAGTGTACTTTGAATGGAAATGAAATCCCAGTAATTGTCTAGTTTAATGGAAAATGCTATGGGACTCTCAGAGGCAGTGGCTGCTGGAGATCTTGACCACTTCTGACATGAAGAACAGACAGCTAAGAGCATCACTCAGCACCACGTTGGGGATTACTCATAAACTACTGGTTGTCATCTGTGCTGTTTACTGCAATGCCTTCCCTTGCAATTCCAGTGCACAGTCATGCAGCTGCCTGGTCAGCCCACGACATCACCTCTACAGAAGTAGATCAGAGGTAAGCCAATGGCACTCTTGAAAAAACAGTTATTTTTATCATAAGTGTTTTAGTTCACACATAAATTTTCTTTTTTGCCTTTTTTTTGTGGCCATTTTTTTTTCAGATAATTATGTATTGGTTTACTACAAAGAATGAAATAAAATTTCAAGTCGTACAATTTAGCAATAAGACACCTGCATTGTGTTTAACTTCCATTAACGAGGAAAATGGATATGCACAGAGAGAAGGTATAGGTGCCTGAATGGCTTTATGCTGCATATCTGTTGTACTAAAAATTAAAAAGTCCATATAACAGAATTTCTATTATTTCCTTGCAAAAATATCTGTTGGTCTGAAAACATCACTAACAAGTCTGACATTTACTTTTTTTTTTTTATTTACCATTTAATTTAGACAGTAAGAAACAAGAGCAATTTAGTCCAAATATTGCATGTGCTTTCCAGTTATATAAACCTTGACTAAACAGATGTGAATGCTTTTCTTAATCAGATTCATGCTCTTTTTCAAAAGTTTCTGCTTCCAGGACATGTAGAAAGTCTCATAAAGATTAAGCATCCATGAAAAAACACCCTGCCATGCAAATACAATAATTTTTGTTGTCAGCATCATATAGCAACCATAAGCCCTGGCATGCATGGGGCTGTAGAGGCATTCCTTCAAACCCTGCACCATGAATATTAAACAAACTCTGGGCAATAGGGACACACTTTAACATGAGGAAAAAAAAGACCCTTAAAATCCCACAGACAATTAAACAGGAGGAAGACTCTGTAGTGCTCAGATAGAGCAAGTGCTGTGGCCTATCATTTGAGTGACTGCTGTGACTTTCACTGTCTAAAAACACCTTCAGCCTGGTCTAAAAAAAATAGATTCTGGCTCTAATCTTCAGATGGGAAAAGTTCTTCCCTTTAGCTGAGAGCCAAGTGTAAGGAGAAGCCCCCAAGAAAGGCCAGTGCATTCAGGGAAGTGATGGTTTTTCTGAACCCTGTTAATCCATCTCCCTGCATTCTGACTAGGAGAAGCTGATTTGGATTTCTCAGTATCACCAGGCTGCAGAACATCTAAATGTTCCAGCATTGAAATCTCCCCTTGTGAGTAACTTCCTTTACTAATTTTTGTTCTCAGAAAGAAACTGGCAAGTTTTTTTATGAAATTTATTTTTAAAATTATGTTTTCTATTGTCATTGACAGTGTTGCAAAGCATATCAAATTGGTATGACTAGCTGCTGATTTTTTCAATGACTAGGTTCTATATTCAAAACTAACCAAGTCTGTCTAAAAGATTCTATTTTAATGTATAATGAACTATATGAAACTGGCAGGGTTTTCATCATTAAGGAAGTGATTTGGACATGAGTCAAGCCACCCCGTTGCACAATTTACGTTTCCAAAGAATTACTATTGCCATGCATTAGGTTCCTCTCTACTATGGTTTCTAATTGCCAGAACACAAAGTTTACAGTATCAAAATAGGAAATTTCTGTACCAAATCAGGTGCTCATTTTCAAAGCCATTACAGCCCTGTACCCTGCCATTGTCTCAAACACCATGTACACTTTTGAGGAGAGTAGAGAAGTTTTTAAGCTCTATGTCAAGTACAGAAATTTATATAATCCATCTCTTAAAAAACAACAAATCAAGAATTACACCATGTCTCTCTTCATTTAATAGCAATAGCTACTGAATGGCAGCAATAGAGTTAGCAATGACTGGGACATAACGAACAAGGTTTTACAAACTGAGAAGAGGTTTGGCATGGTTTAAGACTCAATGCTCAACCTGAAATTCTTGAAACAGAACCAATTTTCAGAATTCACAAAGTCTCTCAGTCTTGATTTTGGGTGCCCCAAAATAGATAATTAGAAATTTTCTCTCTCTACATCCTTGTTTCATGAAATTTGTTTATTGTTAAAGACCAAGAAATTGTTCAAGGATCATGAAAAGCATTTTACAAAGACCATTTCACTTAAAGATCAGACAAAATATTTGAATTAAGCAGCTCAAGTTTTCAGGAGAATCTATGCAAAATGCATAGTGTGTGCAGCTTCTTTCTGTCCTTTGCCACATTGCTGACCTGGCCGTCTTGGCCTTGCTCAGCACTAGGTTGCAATTCCTGCAGCAAACTGTTGGTCCAGGTAGAAGTCATCAGCATGGATGAACAGTCACTTGTCACATTACCATGGGGAGCCCTGTCTTGGTTCACTGTTTTAAATTTTGAGATTCCAAACTTTTTCAAGGATGAGTCATCCATCTATCCATACATCCCTCCATCCATCCTCTCTTTGGGAAAATCTAAAAGAAGTGATTCCTGTATGCCATTAATGAACCCTGTCAGTTAAACACTTACTATTTCTTCTTGGCCAAGCTTTTTCAAATCAAAATGCTTAAATTGTTCCTCTAGCCAAAAAACAATTAAATCTGAGAAGTGATTTCATTCTTGTCTCTCCCCCTGTTCCATCACTTACACAAAGCATAAATAGCATAATGTTTTCTTGCCATGATATACCAGGAAATGATGATCTTTCTGAGGAAGAGGCAGGACACAGCAATGGAATCATTAATTGCGTGCAGCAATTGTTCCATTCTTCCTTTGAGATGCCCAGGACAAGCAGAACAGTACTAGCTCCTTGAAGGCCAAGCATTTAGTGGATTCTTCAGTCCAAGTTCTTGTGCCAAATCCTTGGTTCCAATGAGACTCATAAACCGAGCGTGCATTGTGTTAGCCATTCTGGGATTAATTGGCTCCTTTCAAAGGGAAGAGGCGGTGCTGCATACACCCCAAAGCTGAGAAGACTGAGTTTCTAAAAAGACATTCTGTTTTTACATGCCAGCTCTATGCCTAATTTTCAAGCAGAAATATATACTCTGACCAGTTGGGATTAGGGAGGGAAGATGTCCTGATTTAAGATGCATAATATATTGTGGGCCACAAGGAATTGAGTGGCCAGTGAGTTAAATACAGAAGAGATGATGCATATGGCTGGAGAAGGAAGAGAGCAAATGTCTGGAAAAGTAGAGGTGTCCTTGCTTTTCCAGGTGGAAGAGTGTCCTCTTTCCCAATATAAAGACAATTCACTGTCTGCCTGAAATTTTCCTTAAAAATTTGATCTTATGTATGGTCCAACATGGTGGGAGAGAGCTTGTGTAGGACAACAGGAGGGAGGGCCTAATAACTATCCAGGAGCTTTGTAGATGTGTCAGTTTTGCTAACTCAGTCTTTTGCCAGCATTTGTAGCTGTTTATTTGACATGGATCAGGCATTCTCATAAACTCCATGACAGAATTTACCATGCCTACCAAGTAAGTTCAGCACATCAGGATGAAACAACATACAGGTCAGATGTCAGGATATTTCAAAGGGAGAGGCATGGTTTTCCCTGAATATGGTAATGCCACTGTCCTGCAGTTGTATTCCAAAGACAATAATCTTCTGTCATATCAAGAGGAATCTTGAGACATATCCCACAGATGAAGGACACAATACTATTGTACTACAATATACATGCCTGGGCTGCCAATGACAATGTGAATTATTCACAGTTTAGGTTAATTAATTACTTGGGTTTAATATTGTTAGGCTTTAAACAACAGTGTCCTATACTGTTGGAGATGAGTGCTACATCTGACTTGGCACCAAAACTGTGATAAAATCATTCTCAGAGACTTCATCAGGATTCCCAATGGACAATTCCAACAATCTCCAATTGTATTTTTCTGGTGAATTATGTGAAACATATCTGCTGGAGTTTTAAGTCAGCCAACTCCCTACCACTGAATTTGGACACTGCCAGTCCATACTGGCATATGTCTTGTGCAAGAAGATTTCTCTTCTTCAGAAATAACTATTTTAGGCTTTCTTGGCCCTTCTAGTCTAGGCTTTCAGGGGCCTCTCTCTCCAAGCTGTCTTGGCAAAAAACCATTTAAATTTCACAGTCTTTTTTCTAAAAAAAAGTTTATTTCAACTTTAGAAAAACCTAAAGCTTTTGTTCTTAGTTGAGGCAAAGGGGGAGGTACCCCCAAAGCACACAAAAATGACACTGTTAGATTTTTCCTAGATTTTTTTCACAATAACTTTTAAATTTATCCTTTATTTCAGTTTATCCTTACAAAAATCTCACAACTTCTTCAAATATGTGTTTTATTACAGACTATTTTCCAAGAGACCTTCAGGTAGATATTTTATTGGTGTGTTTGACAGATATCTGTAGACATGTCAAAAAGCCAGAAAGAGAGTATTTTAATACAGTCCATAACTGGTATCAAATAGTTTTCTATTAGCTTTAATGTAACTCATTTGCAAATGCTAGCAATAGAATCAGGGTGGAAGACATCTCTGTGCTGCCTAGGTACCAAGTGCTCAGCTTCTTGGGTGGATTTTCAGTACTCACTGTGTACAATTTTGGTTTATCTAATCTGAAGGTTGCTCAGCAGGGCCACAGTTACAGCTTTGCTATGGCTGCATTAAAGGTTTTCTTTCTCTCTGGAAAAAATACCCTTCTGCTGAAATCCTACCACCATGGCAGATCTCATTTTCTTTGCTAACTAACACTAGTCGTAGTAAGAGCTTAAACTCACCACATGGACTGAATGAAAAAAAAACAAAACCAAACAGTTTGGGCAGGGGCTGAACTTCTTAAAAGACAAAACTGCAGTGTACAAAAGCTGTAGATGGCCTTGTGATCAGAAGGTGTGACCAACACTGCCATACAGGGATACCGGAGGTGAAAATTTCTGCCTTGAGCAAGAAGTTAAGAGGCATATCCAGGCTCATGGTCTGCACTTCCTTTTTTTTCCTCATCTCCCCTTCCCTCCATTTGAGAGAGCAGCAGGCAGCACATCATTTCCTCATGCCCTTGCAATCCAGCTGGGATCTCCCACGCCGTTACCTCATCCTGAGCGGATCCCCTTTTTAACAAATGCCTGGCCCTGTACCTGCTGTCACCCTTCGAAGGTCTGAGTCAAAACGCATTCATCGCATCTTTTGCCTGACTGCAGGGGCCTTAAAGAGCTCGGAGTCTGTTTTGTTCAGTCCAGTGAATATATAATTTTTTATATATATTTTTTTTTTCAAGCACTGGAATGTGTGAGTTCAAGGAAGTCAATAACATAATGTAAACACATGCCTCTCATCCAGCCTGAGTAACCACTGCAGGCCAAATGTAACAAACAAGCCAGATTTATTTAGATTTAAAGGTATTTAAATCAGGAAAGATTTAATTAGAAAAGCAATGTGTAATTATACCTTTCTTCCTGCAGAGTATATAACTAGCACCAAAACCTGAAAATAAAATCCTGAAATGGAGCTATTAATATATATGAAAAGCAAATGGTTAAAAATGTTTGTGTCTGAACACTCTTCCAAATAATTTCATCTACATACATTTCCCTGGTATGTTCTTAGAAAATTGAGAGGCTGATGTTTGATGTGGTTTTCATTTCTAGTCTTGCAGATGTGGGGCCTTATAATCGAAAATCATAGGCTTCCTTAGCAGGCACAGCACAGCAGACTTCCTGGAAACACCGCCTCTTTGGCACCACCTTCCTGAGCACCACTTCAGCAGAAACTAACTCTGATAAATACCCTCCTGAACCATAACATCCAATAAAAATTGACTTTGATAAACTGCAAAAGGTTTTCAGTTTTATTGGGCTAATGGTTATGGAAACAATAATTGATGCCATATGGTCTCAGGGATTTTTTCAATTCACTGGCTGCATTGCAAGGGTATGACATGCCTCACATTCTTTCCTGGCCACAGTGATTTCTGACCCAGAACATGAGCTCCCTTCCAGAGTGCTGAGATGTTTGTCTATTCTTCCTGATCCTCACTTGGGTATTTAGTAGGTTATATCGGACCTTTGGACAGAAGAAGAATTTTTTGGTGTTCAGCCATGAGCATTGATATTTGCTTGTACTGAAGTTTTGGCTGATCACTCTGAAGGCACTTTTAAACATCCAGTGTACAAGCAGAGGGAAATTTTCCCTGCTCTCTCCCCATTTTTTGAGTATAGAGGAAATGCTCACAAACACTTCCCAGCTACTACCCAGCCTTATGCTGAGGGGTTACATTCGTGGCCTCGACAAAGCCCAGTGACAGGCACTGCAGACTGGCAGCCTCCTGTCACAGCTGGGAGTGAGCAGAGGCTCTGCTGGCTCTGCGAAGGGGAGGGCAGGGAGGAGACCTAAGTGTAACTGCCTATGGAATTTTGTGGGCATTTGTTGAATTACAGTGAAAATCTTTTCTCACTTTGAGGACAAGATCACATGGTCCAGTCATATTTTGTGATTTTGTTTTTCAGTTGCCAAGTACAATGCAGAATCGTAAGGTAGGGAGTTTTGCATATTTCTGTGATGTTCTTGTGCAGCATTGCTAATTGTTACATTTTTAACAACTCTAAAGCATTTTAAGAAGAGAAAGTCTTTTGCAGTGGTTTTATGTTCCTCTGCCACACGTAGCTGTATCACTGGATGTGTTTGTTGATTACCAAGGCAACAATTTCAGACCTAGCACGATTACCTGTATCATACCGCTCATCAGAGATGTGGGCAAACTATGGAACTTCTGCATTGAGGAAATGCTGCCAGTTGGTAGGAGGCAGGAGTTTTCAAAGCTATTTCAGTGAAAATGCTGATATCACATGCTTATGTCAACAGCTTTAAAAATATCATTAAAAGATCAGTTTGCTTAAAATATATTTTACTATAAATATATTAGAGTCAAGCAAATAGCTGCTTCATCAATGCATTATCATCGTTCTGTGGATGTGCCAATTTAGAATAAATTAACGTAATTTTAGAAAAGCCTTTCATTTGTTATTTAAAGCCAACTACATTGTGGAGCTGTAATTCATACATGAAACAGCCCATACTTGTGTCCTAAAAAATGCAGAGTCCAGAGCTGGATTTTGGACTTTAACTCTCCTCTTATTAATCTCCTCTATTAATAAAATTAAATGTTAATGGAGTTTTATAGGAATCCTATCCATGCTATATGAATGGAGAAGAGTAAAAAGGAGCTGTCACAACATCCAAATTTCAGTAAGCCAGGGAGATACAATTGGGAAATTTTGCAGACATGTGGCTGCTTTGGGGTCACAAGGCAGAGTGTGAGCAACATTTAGCCCACCCCAGGGCAGTGGCAGCCAGTGTTAGCAATATTTTCTGAGTGAAGTATGGACAATTGCTTTCACAGGGCTCACCCTATCTCTGCCCTCATTCCAGGTTTTCCTGTGAGAAGAAAGATATGAGTGGCCATGGATCTCAGCACTTCTCAGCCACTGCCCCTGTCTGAAATAAGCAGCATGCCTTAAATACTATCATGTAAATGTGGATCCAAAAAGTATGGTTATTATTATATTGACTTTACATTTTTAAAGTGAAAAACACTACAAGTAGTTGCTCCCAGATTCCCTGTTTTTTTTTTTCACAGCTGTCAATTACTAATGAGAATCAGGTTAGGGCAGACACAGTTATACAGAATTATAGAAGTGACTACTGCCAGTTTAAAAATGAGCACTCGGGAAATTTTGGTGCTTCCCATTCTTTGCAAGAGGAAGCCAATTGTCGCCCTGATTTTTTCAGGTTTTCCTGATGCACTTTCTAGCTTGCTGTTTTTACAGTAGCTAGCTTCTTTCTCACGCTCAAAAGTGTCCTTATCAGAAGTCTGTTTGATAAGACGAGGTTGTTGTTCATACTTTCTCTTGTGTGGAAAACAACTGAAGGACAGTTGTCTTGACCAAAGGGATGGGAGAAGTGTCAGCCTTCTTCTCCAATCCCTGGTCTGTGTATAAATACTCTAAAATGTGGAGTCAGACATTTAATAAATATACTTCTCAACTTTCTCAAGAGAAGGTGTCCGTGTGTGTCCTTGCGTGTCCCACAGCGACAGCCAATAAAATCCCAATCTGGTTTACAAATTTCTTTGTTGCCAGAGTGGAGGCATGTTGATCATGTTCTCCAGTTTACTACACTGGAAGAGGAAGTAGGTGGAGGATTTCCCCTGAGCAGGGAATGTTCTACTGCCACCAGCACAGCAGAGATATCTCTGCTGCTTTTTCCATCACTCTTCACTTTTCCTATGTACAAATGGCAAAAATACCTTGGAGTCAGGAAAAAGAGAAGGAAAAACAGGTTCCAGCCCTATCTTCCTGTCTGATATTAATCACTCCAGGTGCTGGGCAGCTCCAAATAAATGAACAGTTTCTGTCTGACTACAGCTCTCATTCTTCATAGTACCTAGCATTGCTGTGATCTGTAGGTTATGGGAATAGTAAGACAAGAAACTCAAACTCATTCATCAGCTTTACTGATTTTAATAGTCTAAAAGTTGTTTTTTTTTCCTTTATTTTCACCTTATCTATAATTTGATGGGGTTCTACTAAAGCGTATCTTCTTAGATGATAACAACCTTGCTCTTTGTATCCCATCTTCATCATTTTGACCAATTTTCTTCAGAGCCTTCAGCATCTTTGTCCCATGACTCTTTTCCCCAGCAAGCACATTTCTAATTTTGTTGTGCCATGTGATTCCCTTGCCTGTTTTCCATCAACCACCAATGCAGGACACCTTCATGCAGCTGGTTGCAATGTCTGCTGCTCTCTGGTATCTCAGCTGCTGCACTTCCTTTCACAAACCCTGGATGTAGGCTTGGACTTCTTGGACTCACCTGCTTACTTCCACGGCTGACAAATAAAGCAGCAGCCCCAGACTGTGATAATGAAGATCCACAGGTGAATGACAGCACTGTTTTGAAAAAACTGGCAAGGATGGATATTTTTCCTTTATAATTTTATACCCACCTTGCTTTTGACAGGTTTCCTAAAGGCTCCACGACAATATAATTAAATCAAGAAACTAGTCGAGAAACCTGTTCAGGGTTGGTTTGGTTGATTTTTAATTTTTTTTTTTTTTTAAATGTTTCATCTTCACTTTGGATCTCCAAACTGAGGCGTAGGTGTGTCTGCTTGACGGTGGTGGTTAACATCACACACACACAACCCACCCACACACCCAGAGGTAAATACATATAAATACAAAATATTTGTTTAAAAAACGGACACTTTGCAGGGGCAACGGCATCATTGAGTGGTCTTTTCCTTCTCAATTTAGCAAGAAGCGCTGGGGCAAATTAGAGCAGTTCCATCAGGTATTTCCTTCTTTCCTGTGCGGGCTTTGAAAGGACTTCTCGAAAACATCGCCCCACGCCGAACTCACGGAACACCCGGGCCCACGGCACACGGCCCTCATGAGGAAAGCCCCGCAGCCAGCCGCACAGCCAGACAGGCTCCTCGGCCAGAGAAGAGAAGCCCCTCGGGCAGAGAAGCCCCTCAGCCACTCCCCCGCTCTGGTTTCGCTGACCCCCGCGGGAGTCCTGGCGGGCAGCGGGTCCCTCTCCCGCCCCGTCTCCGCCAGCGGGGCGCAGGTGGCGGAGCCGCGCTCAGCAGCCGCCCCACGGACACCTCAGGGCCGGCTGAGCCGGGGGCGTTCTCGTCCTGCGGGGCCGATCCCGCCCGTGGCTCCCCGAGCAACCACCAAGCCCCGGCAACCGCGGCTCCGGGGCAGCGGAGGCCGGGCCGGGCGGGAGGAACGAAAGAGCGGCGGAACGGGCGGGCGGCGCTCGGGGAGGCGGCGGGCGGGCCGGCGGGCGCGGCTGGCTGGGCATGGCGGCGCTGAGGGTGCTGGAGCTGTACAGCGGCATCGGCGGCATGCACCAGGCCCTCAGAGGTACCGGCGCGTCCCGCGGGGCTCCGTGCCGCCCCGGACACCCGCCCTCGGGGCTCCATCTGCTCGGGGGGACTCCTGCCCTTGAGGGAGGGGGACAGTGCAGGGTGCCCCTCTTCTCGATGGGGCGGGCAAGGGTGGACCCTCTTGTCCCCTAGCCCCTTCTCCATCCCGGCGAGTGGCACCCGGCATCCAGGAGCACGGTGGGACGGAATTTAGGGATCCCTGCGCCTTGTTTGGCCCAGGCAGCTGCTTCTGGAAGGGCCGTGATTTTGTGTTTGTTATTATGTGCTCTGTGTGATACAGACGCGCCCCGGCTGCAGGTGGGATGGGGATCACCGAGGTGCCCAGCATGATAACCACATGAGCCAGGGCTTCCCACCTGCATGCACATGGGCCTGGTTTTCATCGGCCACAGTTCAGTGAACAGCTGAGCCATGCTCCACTGTGAGCCAGCCTGAACATCTGAGGCTGGTGTAACTCTTTATAAACGTGAACATTGAATATGGAATTCTGGCTGGTAGAGAGAGTTCACACCAGCCCGTGTTCCCGGCTAAGTTTTTGGTCTGGCACAAGGAACCCTGGAGCTCAATTTGCTGTATTGTTAAAGCACGGCCTGGGTGACCTTCAGCAGGTCCTGTGGACTCTCTGTGAATTGGCTTCCCCAAATTAAAAATGGAGTTAGGGCTATTGATTTCCTTTGTAAAGTACTTTGGACCTTATTACTTTGAAGTCCACGTTTCAACACACATTAGTATAATTTATGAGAATCACCATAACAATTTTAACTGTAACTACAATCCTTCAAATCCTTCAGTCTTCAGGAGCATTAGTGCAGAGCACTGTCATAAAAACATCAGGTAGAAACTTGCCTTATCTTGCTGTTTTTCCAGGGAGCTATGGAGTATTAAGAGTATGCTTATGGAGTGAAATCCATTTAGCATCATTTATTTACTTAAAACACACAATTGTCAGAGTGGCATTTTTCCTACTATCCTATTTTTGCTGAATGTGCATATATGCTTTATTTATAAATATGAATATATAAAATACATTTTATTAGATTTATTATGCTTAAGATTAAACAAAAATAGGTTCCTATATTATTCCTAGCCACCTGTTTTGAGGATGTATTTTCCTTATTTCCAGAGACATTCTTAGGATATTAGCAGGAAAGTATAGCTTTGTTTGGAACTGCAGGTTTGGGAGTTTTTGTAGAATGAAAAGAGTGTGTTATGCCATGTATATAGCATATGTGCTAATGATAACATGCTGCTTTTCTAGTAACCAGATTTCTGAAGTGATGGCAAGCTATCCATATTTGTTGTATTGTAGACAATTTGCATATTTCCATAGTAAGTGGACTGGTTTCTGAAAGTTGGCCTACACCATGGTTCCTTCCCTCTCTACTGAATTATCTAGCTGTGTTCTTGCCATAATAATAGATGTTTTGGGGCAGTTCAGTAGTATGCTGCAATTTAAATTGCAATGCTAGATGTGATGTCCTGTCCATTTCCATCTGTGACAGCATCACTTGCAACTCAGTAAATACTTAAAAGGGTGGGAATGTTGGGAATGCCTCATTAGATTGTCAGAATACTATAAACTTTTATCCAAAAGATACATGGAATTAGTGATGCCCCAGTGGATAGCTACTACACATAAGAAGTCTTGAAATCATGTGACCTAATGGTGGTTTGGAGACTGAAGGATTTAACTAAAGCCCTTGCATTATTTCCTGAAAAGGTAAATTTACTTCCATGTTTACTGTTTCTGAACTTGCTGAACACAACTGATTCAGTGTCAGTCTTTGTTGCAATTTCTGTTCTTCCACGTTTGCATTTGATTGAAGAAATTGCAATAGGTATGAACAGTGAGACTGAGAGTCTTCTGTAGTAGTATTAACCAAAGCAGATAAAGGTGCTGCAAGTAAGGACATTTAATTTATTATTTGTGTAAATGACCCTAACTAGTTCAAGTTGGTCAACTACCAATTAAAATTTGCAAAGTGAATAGAGAAACCCCTTTGCATTACAGTTGGTATAATATTTTCCTATCTGGATGCTTATGTTTCTGGGAAGTGTATGAGAGCTCAGCCCATAAGCATTGTGTTGTCTCAGGAAAGGTCTGAACCATACACTTCTAGATGAAAATCTTGTTTAGAGTCTTTGTTAAAAGTAATGGGCAATTTGATTAAAAAATGTCCTATGAAATTTGCACTAAATTAAGTATTTAATAACAATATTAAGTAAAACTGGTTTTGATTAATTTGATTTCATTTAGGAGCAGAGATATACTTGGGCATTTGATAATTTCTACTGTTTTTTGAAGTCCCTTAGACATCTGGATTCAGTTTTCTTACACAGTTTATGAAGGAATAAAGTAAAGTCAAGGGGCATTGAAGTATTTTCTTTTACATGCAAATAAAACAGAAGTGAATGTTCCTCTGTAAGCACTTAAATAATGTGTTCCTTACATGTTTTTGGCCTGTATATGTGCAGGAAACCATGCTGTTTGAAAAGATCTCTGGTCCTATCCTCCATTTAGCAAGTGGCAGATTGTTCACCATCTTTTCAATCATATATGGAAATATTAGAAGGGTTATGGGGTTTTTTCCATATAAATAAGTTTGAAAGAAAGGCCTTCCATAAGCCAGATGCACGATAGATGACGATTATGTATAATAATATATTATCTTAGTACGGTTTCTAGTGAGTCTATAAGCCAAGAAAAATAACAGGAATATGTATAAAACAGAGGGAGAATGTAGTATTTCAGTGGCAGCATCCCTGGAAAAGGCTTTTTTCCCTTTTGTTCTACAAAAGGGATTTTGCAGTTCTGCCAGGCTAGTTCCTGGCCATATGATGGAGTCAGTTATGGTTAGTTCAGCTGGTCCAATTTTCTATTTTTTTATGAAATTGCTGGTTTCAATTGGCAAATAGATATTTGCCAGGAAATCTGACACTGACTTTTCTTCCTTGATGCCTTTCTTGGCTGTCATCTTTCAAAAACTTAGTTACAGGATAGCTTGCAGGATGAGGATGTTTGTTGTTTTGGCAGCTGTCATTAATGCAGAATGCATTTGGCACCAAATAATATACAGCTGGTTTTGAGATTGTCCTTGCCTAAAGTAAAAAATAATTAAATTTTCACATATTGATGGAAGTTTATAGTCTCTTGTAAGTGTTTCTCTAAAGAGTACATAGCTTCATAGTTGAATTGCATTCTTTTTGACAGTGAAGAGAAGTTTGTTTCTGAATTTAGGTTTCAGTCTAAAGCTGAAAAAGAAAAATCTTGGGGATTGTCTAGCTCTGTGTTGGTGCTTTAGCTATAGATAACTCAGCACATGCAGAATTCCTGGTCTTAGATTTGGAATGCTTTATAATAATATTTTAACACCAAAGACCTGCAAAAATATATAATTTTGAAAGTTGAGCTTTACTTAAGGTCAGAAATCATTGAGTCTGTTCATATTCACACTCTTGAAAGATTGAGGCAGCTAAGGGATTAAAGTGCATTTGTTTCTTCTTCCCACCCTGTACCCCAAGCCTTTTGACATTTATAAAGATGGATATTTAAGTCATCTGTCTAAATCTGTGATGGTTTTTTTATGTTTGTTTGAGTGAATTTGTTCTTTATAAAAGTTTCTGCGGTGAAAAATTGTGGTTTATTTTAGAAAATCTGTGGCTACAAATTCATTTCCTTAGCAACTTTCCATTAAACAAACAGCTCGCTCTTTTTCCTTCCCAACCAAAACAAACCTTAACTGACTTATTAATTTAGGCTATTTTCATATGAAAAATGGGTTCCATGTCTCTATGACAAGCATTTGTAATCTGCCAGGTCCCTGAAAAAAAGTTTTCTTGCATAAAACATTAAAGGATATATTTTAAAAAATATAGTTTTGCAGTGATGAAGTTGGTGATATTTTTCCTCTGCAATTGTTACATTTCAATTTTACAGAATAACTTCTGTCTCTTGTGCTATGCCACACGTTTGTTCATTTTGATTGTCTCTGTGAATTGCACAGCATAATAAACTGGTGTGAGTATTTACACTGAGCAAAGCTATCCCACCAGGAGAGGCAAAGGAGACAAAACTGGCAAGGAGCTTTAGGATTCAGCACAATGCAGAACAAAAATATTGCTGGTTTGAGCATGTTTTTGCACCTAAACTCAATTGAATGCTTCTTCAAAATATAGCACTTTGTAGCACAGGATGGTACTGGTTGTGCTATGATGTAAGTTCATAAAGTTGATATGGCTTAGCATGATCAAGTCCTGTACAAATAGAGCAGTGGAAGAAGTTGCTAAGCATCCTGCAGGAAGCAAGTACCAAGTTTACTGATACTGTTAACTGCAGCCGTGGACAGTTCAGCCTATAATAATTTCAGCCAAGAGCTGACAACTCAGAAATTAAATCTTCGCTCTCTGTTTCGAAAGGAAACAGAACTGACAAAACTTGTGACTAATCTTCCCTTTTCCATCTATTTCCATATACCTGTTAGAATAGATAATTGTTATGGCTCTTATTTTCCAATGTGCTGAAATCCACCAAACTGCTCTTGTTAAAACCCAGTGTATTTCATGTGCTCTGTTGACATTGATGACTCTATTGCAGAAGTACAGTAGTGAATATAAACAGATCTATGTTAATTTAAAGGTCTGCAGGAACACATGACAAAGGAATCAATTCTGAAGAGGAGAAGGACAGATATTATAACGTCAGAAATTTTATTTCTGGCATTTGAAGGTGATGTTCTTTGGGTTTACTTTTTCAAATCAGAAGCTAATGCACCCAATCCTGTCTTTCTTTGTTTCAAATGCTTTACCCTCCATTCCTTACGGCAGTGTCCCTTTCCCTCAAGAATGACAAGGTATTTCCCATAGCTGAAAGGGCTTGTAAGCATTATGTGTCCAATAAAGTGGAGAATTGAGACCCAAAGTGCAATTGCTGCCTCTTTAGGCAGTTTAAGTAACACTCAAAGAGGTTCTGCTGTCTGGGTCCAAGAGGTTTTATGCTTTAAGTGTGAAATCAGTACATTACAAATAGAATGATACAAATTAGATTTCACCTGCTTTCAGCCAAGAGAGAATATTATGGTCTAGTCTACCTCAAAATAAGTCATAACACCCCCCTCAGTAATTTCCCCATCATGTCTGTGGCTTCCATTTGTACTATGTCATCTTGCTCAGAAAAGTCTCAGTTCAAAAACTGGTGTTGAGGAATCTTACAAATCATGTATTCCAGCAGCCTCTTAGCTTCACTTAGGAAATGTGTATTATTTTTTCATTAGTCTGAATAAAATTATACTGTTTTCTGCATTGTCATAATTCTCTTAAATATCTGTGTTTTGAAAATTGGATGTACTTGTTTGAGGAGGATAAGAAAGTCTCCAGAGCTGTGTCTGTTTCTGTACTGAAGTTCTGCTATGTATTTTGGGGAGTTGATTTAACATCCCACCAAGTCAGCAATTCCTGAGTTGTTTTTGTGTCTTTTGTCTGTGGGGATAGTTAAACACAGATTCTGTTTTTCTTAGATTCTGCTTTCAGGCTTTTTTTTATGATGCATTCCTTATAGTAATTTTCAAGTAATAAATGTAATTGCTATAGAAAACCAGAATTTCACACTTTGACATAAAGTTATTCAACTTTCAGAAAAAAATCTTTAAAAGTGTTGCATTTTCACATTGTTTGAAATTTACACAAGCTTTTCTTTGTTAGATGGGATGTGTCTGAGCTGCTTGTCTGCTCGAGCTCCTTCATGCGTTTCCAGGCATTTCCACACAAATACGCTTAATCAGCTTTTCGAGGGAGTCTGGTCACAACAGGAATTCCCAAGAGAGCTGCAGCTTTTAAATGAAAAGGAGGAGAAGCTTTGGAAAGGTTATCAGGTCTTTGAATTAGGAAGAGAGGATCTCAGGTGGAATACTTCAGGAAAAGTTCCTGTCCTTTTTCCATGCTGGTTTATGTCTCTGGTTTAGACTGAACATTGTGTTGCCCGGAGATTCAATAGGTCGCTATTGGCTGTGTGCTCTCTTCCAGTATCTCCAGGCTTTTGGGCCTGTGAATTCCTCAATGGCTCCTTTATCTCATATGTATGCAGGGAGATATTGGACGGATGGCAGTAAAAACCCGAGAGCCTGAATCATGAGTTTTGAGAGAAAGCACACAGCTTTCCTTCCCAATTGCTCTTTTTAAGCTATGTTTAAATTTAGATACTAATTTGAGGGTGTTGATTTTTTAAATTTTTTTTTTTTTCTTCTGGAGTGCCTGGACAACACAGTAAGGGTTATCTTGTTCAAACAATGTGTTTAGGAACTGAAAGAATAAATGAGAAGAGTGGTTTCTTCAATAGTATTGGAAGTTTGTTCCTGTTACTTAGATGCTGCAGCTTTGTTTTAGGAAGATGAAAGTGTTGGTTTTTGAATATATTTGTAAATTGAGACATTCGTCCCGCTTCTTTTCACGCTAGGTGTCAGTGTTAACATACCTGTTCTGTAATCTCAGGTGTAGTCATTCTGTTGTCCTTATGGATACACCTGGATTTACTTCTCCTTACAACTTGTGGTCAAAAGTTCGAGACAATAATGGCAAATAATGATTTGTGTGTTGACCCTTAATGGTCTGTAAGTATTTATCTTGTGCAAATCCTTATCTT
Source organism: Thryothorus ludovicianus (assembly GCA_013397245.1). Classification (NCBI taxonomy): domain Eukaryota; kingdom Metazoa; phylum Chordata; class Aves; order Passeriformes; family Certhiidae; genus Thryothorus; species Thryothorus ludovicianus. Next base: position 1,189,951 of record VZTB01000696.1, read on the forward strand.
TTTGCCCTCGATCACACCAACTAAATCTGGGAGAAATAGCTTGGTCCTTGTTAAAATGTCTGCTACAATCTTTTCAATACCCAGATTTCTCTTTCATCTTAGTTTTGACTAAGATAGCCTTGAAAACCTGAAAGGTAGTAGATGGATGGTAACTGCATTATTCAAAATTAAATCCACTGAGATGATCCTAGTTGGGCTTTCATCCTCTGAAACTGTAAATAATTAGCTGACTAGCAGTAGTTCATGCAGTGTCTCTTAAGGTCATTTGTTAATGTGTTACTTGAGCATATTGTGAGATTATGCAAAGGCATGTGGCTATTTGCCTTATTTCTTTTGGTTTACAAAAGTTTTTTAAAGTTGCCTGTGTTTCATCTGAGGCTTTGTAATGCCGACCACGATGTAAATATCTTGGTAGTTGATACTGATCTCAGGTATCAGGAGGTAGGGTCACTTCTCTGCTTGCAGCTGTGACAGTAACCATAGCCCATCTTCTTGGATAAAAAGCCTCAGAGAAGGTATTGTGTTTAGTAATAACAAATAGTGTGACATGATGAGCAATGGAGTAAACACTGCTCTTTTTATCTCTTTAGCTTCTTTGGAACCTATTACTCTCTTACTCTGTAAGTTAACAGTTGTTTATTTGTGTTCTTTTTAGTGTATTTTTATTTCAGGATTTTAGCTGTGAGTTTATTTGTTACACTGTCCTCTCTTCAATAACCCCTCTATCCAAGAGAGGAGAAGCTGCCAAGTTTGGTGTTTTGGGACCTTTAACTCAAGGGAGGCAGCAGTTGAGTTTGAGGCCCAAGGCTTTATTGAAATGTAAGCACAAAAGTTTTTCAGGCAACTTAGAAGTTTTATTGGAAGAGTAGACATACATCAAACCTATTGGTGCTATTTTTTCATAATGAGAAGTAGTACCCCTCTAAAATAACATTTATTTCTTGTAAGTTGTCAGAGGATAAGGCAGTGGCAGTGGGGCTTGGCAGGTTGATTTGGGATTCCTTTAGCCGGGGAACTTGCTGGTCACAGAGACCTGCACAGAGATGGAAATGTTGTAGAGGTGCACTCTGTTTGGAATTTTTTTATCTACTAATTAGATGCACAGAAAGCTTCTATTTTTGGATATATAAGGGAGGGAAATTTTGCCCATATGATTAGAAAAGCAGTATGTTTTTATACAAACGTTCAAAGACAGCACAGCGGAATTTGATTGTGTAATTTGCCTTTTGTTTTTGAGCGATGCTGTAACACAACCTAGCAAATACATTTTTCTAAGAGTAGTAAAGAGAAGTTAGAGTTTTCAATTTATTTTTTATTTTATTTTAGAAAGCAGCACATATGCAGAAGTTGTAGCTGCTGTTGATGTGAACACTCTTGCCAATGATGTTTATAAGCACAACTTTCCCAGCACGCCGTTATGGGCAAAGACTATTGAGGTGAGTAATTAATATGTTTTTTACTGTATTCTGCCATTTGTAAGATGTAAGTTGTTTTCACTGTCTTTATTAGTAACAAGAGAAACAAAAAGATTTGTTATTGTGAAGAAAGCAGTTTTACAATAACTTTGATTGCTTGTACTGTGGTTGCTTGTTGAAATAAGAGGGATATTCATACTGCAGGCTGTTCCTTAAAGTCTTGCCTGCTGCATCAAGAAAGGTTATATAAATGTCAAGGAATGCTTACCACCAATAAAGGAATGTCAAAAATCATATTTTTAGATTAAAAAAATATTTTCATGTACTTTGAAAAAATTTAATTAAATTACTTGGAAGCCTGCCTTTGTTTTCTGGTTATAGTTGGGCTCAGAGAAACACAACGAAGTATATCGGATTGAACACTCTTGAATCTTTTTTAATGGGCTCAATAGATAAAATGTTTTAGGAATTCTGTCACTTGCCAAATTATTTGAAAAATAACTAAGTAAAATTGGATTCTGTTTTAATAAATGAGAGGCAAGGTAGGCATGGAGTTTTGCTTGGATTGAGTTAGAAATTACTATATACTTCTTAATCTTCATTTACGGTTTTACAACATGACAGTAAAAGATATTGTGTCTGTTTTAAGACACCAGCTTAAGGAAGAATTAAGTAGGTGGCTAAAGGTTAAATGCTTATTCAGCACTCAATAATAACTGGCTACATGACAGTTCATAGTTTTATTATGGAAAAAGAAGAAGAATCCTTGCTTGGGTCATTTTATAATAGACAAGAGCAGATTAGTAGAGTCTGTAACACCTTCTTCAAATATAATGGAAAAAATTAGCAGCTTTTGTCTAGTTTTCAGAGGGTAGTTATGTTATATTTGCTGTATAGATATCTCTCAGAATATGTAAAGAATAATTTCTTTGTCCAAGTCTTAGTTACTTGATCATTGTCGTTCTTTCCTCCTGGCCCCTTAATGTGTTGACCTTCTTGTATTGGTGAAAACTTAATTTAGAGGAATTTCTACCTGTGTAATTAATTCCTACCACAGACCTAATTCTTTATTTTACGAGCAGAATTATCTTTGTAGAGGAGAAATTCAACCATAAAATCTTTGACTAATTTTTATAGGGGAAAAGCTATGAAATAAACTTTATAGGGTGCGTTACCAGTGAGGCTCCTAAGAGCTAAAATCCATAGTTTGGATCTGTCAAAATTATCATATTTACACTTGAGCTACTTTTCTTCTCAGATGTTTTTACACATATTTTAGTATGTGAACACTGGTTTTAACTTACAAAGACTTCATGTCTGAATAATGATACTTTATTTTCGGGAGAAATAACAGGTCAGTATCTATGGGAAGAACCACTACACACCTCAAAGAATGAGCAGATACAAACTTCAAGATTATGTATAAATGCTAACCTTAATAGTGGTTTTTTTTTTTTATTCAGAGCAGTGAATGCATATTTACATTTTATGGTTTGCCAAGGTAGAAAAGATTTTGAAATTACTAGGTCAAATGAGAGATTAGGTAGTTTTTTGCTAAATGAAGCATACAGTGGAAGTAAGAGGCTTGAGTTGAGTTGAGAATTTTGTACAGTTCACAACACTCAACATTCTTCTACTTTTTTCTGTTTTCAGGGCATAACACTGAAAGAATTTGACAGATTATCTTTTGATATGATTTTGATGAGTCCTCCCTGTCAGCCATTTACAAGGTAGGTGCAGCACACTTGGGAAAAAAGTGCAGTTATTGCATTATATACGGTCAAAGGAGAAATGTTATCAAGTCACATTATGTATGGGTGATCTGTGTATCTTTCTCTTCCCAAGCAAATGTGTCGTTCACTGTGGTGTTTACTGAAACAAGAGAAATGCAGCAATTTGCATCTTAATTATTGATCACATTTCTTGCATATGTATATATTGATTCAGTTTAAGTTCTTACAGCACCAATTTTTTTTATTATTTTTATTATTCCTCTAATAGTGAAATTTAGTGTTTACGAGTGCTGCCTTTCCTTTTAGATGTCAATTAATATTTTCCTGGGGCAACTCCAGCAAGAGGATTGGAATCTGTCAATTCTGCCTGAGACTTGAGAGTGTAATCTGATTTTATTTTTACTTTGAAAATTACACATGCACACAGATAGTGTATTTTGAAGAATATTTCTGTTTTAGCCAAGACCAGATGGATAATGGCTTGAAATTATTTTGTGGATGATAAAGAAAAATATCTTGCTGATTAAGGACTGAGTTTACTGAGATGTTATTTGTCAGATTAATTTGTAATTCATATCATTTGGCAGCAGTGGTCAGTGGGGTAAGATTTTAGTAACTGCACTTATGCAAAATAGTAGCTTCATGTAAGAAGTCTATTGATGGTGATAATACTGATTGTGTAAGAAAGTAGATCTCATTGAATATTCTAAGATTGAAAAGAAATCTCTGTAAAGTGGTACTGATCTATAAAAATGAATTAGTGCAAACCTATGATGTATATAGGAAACATTTCAGATGTTCTTCTTTATAATGTGGTGAAAAGAAAAATCTGTGTATGACTAATTAATTTAGATACACACTAAGGCTCTTCTACAAAGCTCTTATTCTTTTTTTATGAGCCAATAGAAGTATAAGATAGGGAAACACAGGCCTGGAATCATTATCATTTTTGTAACCTACATAATCTGTCCAGTTTAGTGTTACAAAATTGGTTCCAAAGTTATTCACGTGAGGCTCAATCCTGCTAAATGGTGAACAATGAGGCTTTAATTCATAGAAATAATTTAATATATTCAGTGCAAAATAGCAGGGTATTCCCAGAAACCCAGTGGGGGTTTTTTGTTCATTCAGAGCCAAGTATGTTCAAAGGCTTTGCCTGACAAGACCAGAATGCTAAAGGCTTTGCAGACTGGGGAGTGGATTTCATTACTGAATGCTTCAATTTTAACCTTGCTGTGAGCTGATGGATTCCAGGGGCAGACTTTCATTCCTTAGAGCATCTCTCAGGACACTGCCTCTGTGAGCAGGTCCTGCTGTCTGTACGTGATGCTTTTGCAGAATCCCCTTTTGAAACCCAAAGCAAAGTGTCAGCATTCTGTAGAAAAACATAACTCAAATGTCAGTCTGCTCTGAGTAATACAGCGGTGTTTCTTTATTCTTTCTTAGAATTGGCCTGCAAGGTGATGTGTCTGATCCACGGACAAAGAGCTTTCTCTATATCCTCGATATTCTCCCAAGGTATAAATGAACTTCTGCCTCCATTGTAAAGCCCTTTTTGTAGCTAGGCTTTGTTGTAACTAGGTCTTCTATATTTCAGTGAGACAAGACATCTGTAATGTTTTACAGCGATACTACTAGTGTTGTGTTGTATTCCATGTTTGTTTTCACATGATCATATGTGACTTACAAATCCTTGTATTTTACTAATGCTGTAATCACCTCATTGTTGCTGTGTATGCTTTCATTGTCTGGTTTCCTTTCCATTGCATGTCTGTTTAAACTGTGCCTAGATGATAAATGAAGAGTTCTTTTCAGTTCAACATCAAATTTGCATTGATTTTATGTAGAAGCAGGAGTAGGTAATATAATAGTTTGTCTATTGGTCTCGTGGAAACATGAAAAGTTTTTAAAATATTGGGTAGCAAAAGCTTAGATTTAACATATAGTCATCTTTAGAAGAAGTACCATTTGAAAGTTGTTTTAAATGTGTTATTCACTGTACAATGCAATGCATCTTGCAGCCCCTTCCATTCTTTTTTAGTGTCTCTGTTCTTTGTGGTGCTGCTTCTATATACCTTGGGGCAGATTGTGTATTTTTGGTTTGTAGTACAATCTCTTGTTTGGAATAGTAATACTAAAGAATTAGAATAACACTGCATTGTCTGAACAGTGTCCTTGTCTTTGTATTCATCTGCCATTATTTGCCTGGTCAGATCCCAGTTCCTAATAAAACAGCTATAATTATTTGTATTAATGGCAGTCTTCCTTCACATAGAGACTAGAACAGCTGTTCCCTGTATATTCCTCCTTTAGTTCATCTTGCTGTTAGGATTGGAGAAGGACAGATGAATGTTCGGTGTCTCTTTTACTCTTTATTTTAATGAATGCTTTCAATAAAGAAGGAAGCTGGTACCAAAAAGCCTTTCTTTCAAACTGCTGTTAACACTGGGAGAAAAGGGTCTTCATCCTTGTTCTAGAAACTTTATGTAGCCAACAACATTAAATGGAACTGTGTCTTTGCCTTTGTCATGAGCAGAGAGAGAACAATGATGTAGAAGGGCTGAGTGCCTTGGCAGGGCCATACATAAGAAATCTGTGGCAGAGACCACAGAACAAAACACAGATTCTGTAGCCCAGTAAGTTAGGTAAGTCCTAGGTAAAAAGAATGGTTATTACTACTCCTCTGCATCTGTCAGGGACACAAAATTAGGGAGACAACATGAGTTGTTTAGAAGTTGCAAAGTTTTGTGGAGCGAGAAATGTAACACATCTGTTAAAATGATAAAACCTGGCAGATACTGAGTGAGTTAATAATTTGTCAGAATAATAATACTTCCATATCTTTAAAGGCATCCTGACCTGAGGATTCCTTTCCATTAAACTGAGACATGGTTAAGAGGCTGGCTGCTTTTGGACATTATAGTGCATTAATACAGAAATACTGCTTCACAGTTGCTGTGGGCTTAGCTGGATAAATGGCAGAAGCTTTTTCTCAAAACCAAAGCTTTGGACACTTCAAGACTTACATTTTTATCATGACGATGCAAAAGACCTGGGCTTGGCTGTCTTGCTTTTATCTCAACACCCCAGGAGACACTGCTAATGTCCCTTATCTCCTTGAGGAGGGTTCTTGAAGCAGCACCTACTCTAAGTAGTCACTAGAAGGTTCAAAATGATGGCTTCTGTAGAGTTTCTTGATTCCAGTGAATTTGTGTTGTACTAAGATAGCGCTTATGTGTTTTTTGAATATGATACATTTGTGAGACATTGAGTATGGAGTACTTCAGCCTCAAAAAAGAAAATTCTTAATAGAGGAATGATAAGAATTATCCCTTTACATTCTAAATTGCTATGGTATGCATGCAGTTTATGAGAAATGTAAAATAATTTCTCATTCCTTGCATGTACTTACCTTTAGTTCAGCCTTTTATAATGAAATATTGCTGAAATGAGGCTCAGAGGTAGCCTAGGATGACAGATATTGGAGATAATGAAAAGGACAATTTCAAGATCTGGAAAGACGTGGAAAATCCTTGGTGCACCTAGCCAGCAAACAAATTCCAGCCCAAATGGTCCAGATACTGACTATTGTGTCCAAGCCATAACCTGGTGAAATCCTATGCTAAAACCTCAAAGTGTTGCTTTTACAGGAACGTTTTAAATGTTAATACCTGCCAAGTACTTAACACTTCCTCTTTCTACTTGTGATCTGTCAGTCCCCTCTGAGTGCTTGCATTGCAGGCTGTGCTCTGGATTCATTGCTGAAAAAGAAGTTTCATAGTAGTCAATGATGATGAGTGTGGGCAGACATACCAGCAGATATATTCTCCATTCCTCTGCAGGGAATTTGGCTTCTGCTGCTGCTTTTTTCAGCTTAGTATTATTTTTTCACTATTATTTGTAGTATTTTTAAATTTGGCATAGTGTCTTGTACATTTTTCAGTTTCTTGTGACATGCCCTGGTTCTTTTAATTCATGTGATGTCTTTAATTGGTGGTAATTAAAAATGTACTGAAACAAATTCTTCTGTGAAGTCCTGTGGAAATCCAAAGTCACTAACTTCAATAAGCATGAAGCTGCTGTCTGGAGGCATTAATATCCTACTTCTGTATGTTGTTCTGAGACCCCAGTGTGTGACAGTCATTCTGTGTCTACATTGGCCTTATTACAGTGCTGCAGAATGTTCCCAGAGACTTGACTCTGAATCAGCTATGATTCTAAATTGTTGGAAAAGTCCCTGGCAGTTTGGGCATGTTCATTTCTCCAGAGAATTAATATGCTGTTTTTGAAATGTACCTATTTCCAGACCTTTGGAATGATCTTGCTAAAGCTGAGACACCTCCTTCCCTTCCCCTTCCCTTCCCCACATCAAAATAAAATTCAGGCTTAGAAAATTGAGAATATCTGCAATTTGAACTCTAAACATGTTGTGTTTCTTAAATCAGTTAAATGAATACTGCTTCTCATGTGTTATCAGTAAAGTTTATGTGACATTTTGACATTGATTTTAGGTACAAGCACTTGAAAATAACAGTTTTATGGCTAAGTAGCAGTTGGTGTACCCCCAACAATCATATTTCCTGTTATACACTGAATCTATTAAATAGTATTATTATGCTTTAGGAAATTAACAGTGATAAACATTTTCAAAAGTACATGCTTGGAATGCAAGAGTGTAGAGCTGTTCATCCAAACATAGGTGGGTTGTAATTTTTACCAGCAGTCCACATTTTTAATTCAGTTGGTTTTTAAGGATGCTAAACTTTAACACCTAGCATGATGTGGAAATACTTTGATTTTTCTGCTAGCTAAACAGATGTATGGATGACTATAATGTCCTTTACATCTTGTTACTCTGATTTGCTTTTTATTTTTCCTTGTAGGCTTCAGAAGCTTCCAAAATACCTACTTTTAGAAAATGTTAAAGGATTTGAATCCTCTTCTGCAAGGTAAACTCTAATTAATACATGTAGGTTATAGTTTGCAAAAAGGATATATTCTTTAGAATTAGGAAGGATTTGTTCTTTAGAAGGGATTTTTATTTCCTAGAATTGGAGTTAACAAAATAGCTTGAAATGGGACAGGAATTAAAATTATAGGTTTTGAAAAGAACTCGCTAGACAACTGACTATGTCTCTAAGTGGATAAAATACAACAGTATTTTATTTTTAATTTTCTTTGATGAGCATTTGATGTGATTATCATGTTTTCTTTAGAAAAAGTCAGAATTAGGAATTAGTTTTCAAAGAAAAATAACAATAGGTGTATCACTCAGAGGTTTCAGGGGCTTATTCATGACAGGATCCCATGGTATCTTGTGTTATGGTCACAGAACAGTGTAGGGGCTTTCTTGAGTACCTTTGTTGATAGTAGGTTGTCCCTGGTTCAGGGCTGCTGTCAAATGTTCCAGAGATACAGTAACAAGGTCATGTATAGTCTTGGTCTGAGATGTGCAAGAGGAAAGGTGTCACTACAGCTCCCTAATGACAGCAGGAGCATTCTCCTTTCTTGTGATTAAAGCAGGAGAGAGTTTCAATCTTCCTTCTCAGTTCTTGCTGGAATAGAGTGGGATCTTTCCATGCACTCCTTAAAGCACCAGCAGCCACCCTGCATATCTGCTCTTCCTGAGTGTGGCAGGCAGCTGGGAGACATGCTCAGCTCTCTCACTGGTTCAGTGTTCTTGTAGATCCCAGGATTCCCTAGGCTGTGCCTTGCTGGCCTGTGCCTGGGACAAGCTGTGCTTCAGGAAGAACTCTGGTTAGGACACTTGTTTTCTCTTGTGACACATGGGATGCAATCTCACATACAGTGCTGGTACAGGTCACAGCTCCTGCCTTTGTATAGTTCCAGCCTAGTGCAGTCTGCATGGACTACAGAAAAAACGTCTTTTGAAGATTATTTCCCTTACAGTCCTTTTCCACTGTTTATAAAGCACAGTCCCACCTCACTTTTATAATCAAAGCCACTGATTTTTGTCATTCTTTGACTTAGCCTTTTTGTTAGGCTTAGCTGGTGCAGTGTATGTGAGCAGAAGGAAGTAGTGAGCTATTTGTAGTGATTTTAATCTCCTGTTTTATGATTCCCAATAAAGAGAGTATCTTGCCCTCTGATTACTTTCCTTGTTGGCACACTACAATTACTCTCCTAGAGATGGGACATTTTTTGAAGAGGCATTTGTACTGTAGTAAGAGTGAGGTGCCTTTGAATGTGTAATAGTCTCTAACACTGAACTTTGTATGTTGTCTCTCAAATTCAGTAATGGATTACATACCAATAATTATATACTGTCCAATTATTTCAATGAATGCTTTGGTAAATACGATGTTGAATTTAATCTGTTTTTATTTAGGATTTAAAAAGAGGCTAAAGACTATGTGAAGGGAGTAATTGCTTTTTGATTCCTTTCAGAAATGAACTTTTACAAACACTAGCAACATGTGGATTTAAATATCAGGAATTTCTCTTGTCTCCAACCTGTGTGAGTACTAAAATTTCTCTGTTATTATTTAATAGTTCAAATTGCACTGAGTCCAAGAACATTTGAAAATTTGAAAAGAGAGTCATTCCCAAAGCTGAAGATACACTTGAATGACAAAACCAACTGACATGACTTCTGATTTCTCATACTGGCATAACTGTGTTGCTGTTTGTGTTCAGATCCTAGTCCCATATTGCTTTGCTGCCATTTGATATTTTTAAGAAGGCATGAATTTACACTGTAACTGGGAAGGCGGTTTTCCCTGCGGGAGCCTCATTGCTTCAGAAGTGCTGTGCCTCTGGATTTCCCAGCACAGAAAATGTGACTGTTTCTTGTGGGAGGAGGAGCTTTGTTTCCATGTTACCCTGGCAACTGAAAAAAAGTTTGAGAGAGATTTCAGATTGTGCAAGACTAACTGGAATCAGTAAAGTACCATAAATATTTGAGAAAAGCTAATAGAGTGTAGCTTGAAAACCAATTGTGGTAGATTTATTTAATTGTTAAGTGTCTTATAATTCCTTATTTAAAAAGGCAAAGAGAGACTTTTTTGCTTTGAACAGAAAACTGATAGTACCTTGTGAATCATGTAAATTTTTTTTTCTTGCATCACCTAAAATTTTGTTTACATTCATATTCATTTACAGAGAAAGTCAAAACTATGAGATACAAGGAATAATTGCTCACTTGGTTCTTTGGAAGTACCTAGCTATGGAAGTTAAAAGTGTGTAGGTATTATCAAATAATACCTGGAGAATACCCTAGAAAAAAGGAGGCCTCAGGATGACTGAATTGCAGCCTTCCAGTAACTGATGGGAGGCTACAAGAAAGACAGAGAGGGACTTTTTACAGGAATCTGTAGTGACAGGGGAATGGATTCAGATTTAAAGAGTAGCTTTAGATAAGCGTCCGGAGGAAGTTCTTTGTGGTGAGGATGGCAAGACACTGGGGAGTTGGTCAGAGAAGCTGTGGATGCCCCATCCCTGGAAGTGTTCAAGGCCAGGTTGGATGGGGCTCTGACCAACCTGGTCTAGTGACCCTTCCAACACAAACCATTTTATGAATCTCTGATTCTGTGAATACTGATATCTCTGAAGTCACAAAATGTATTAGTATAGTTCTGTTACTGCATGTAAGGGAGATAACTTGTATGATGCTGTTCTACTATTGCATGGGCTAAAGGCTTCTGAATTTTGATTACAGCTTGGCATTCCCAATTCTAGGCTGCGGTATTTTCTAATTGCGAAGCTTCACCAAGAACCATTTTCCTTTCAAGCTCCTGGTCAAGTGAGTCCATTCTTGTTACTTGAATTTGCTTCATTTCATGAGGATTGAGGGTTAAATTTTCAGCTTAGTGATGTGTGTTGATGAATGAAGAAGAAAGATGAGTGATTTCAACAGAAAGATTAAATTCTGTCTCCTTTTTTCAGCTTGGATATTGAGCTTTGTAAGGACTGATGTGCATGTCTGTGGCTTAGATCACTTTAAATAGTTGGGAGATGAGTTTTCTAACCTGATTGTGGGCTAGAAAACAGGTCATAGTGCTACATTTTCTACCTACTTGGAAAGGTCTTTATGCAAAGGCAATTATTTGAAGTGGTTGTGACATCATCGCAAATAGGTCAACTAATCTTGATGCTACCACTTTTGAAATCTTCATGAAAATAACATCTAAGGGTTACTTGCTTTATTCTGAGCATCTCTGAAGGAATTCTTACTCACTGTATGGTTGGCTGTCAAGTCGTTTATTAAGTACAGTTCTTTAATTTTATTTTTGTCACGATTTCCTCTTAGATATTGACAAGATTCCCTGATCAGGATCCAGAAAATTTACTCAATGAGAAGGTCTCTGAGAAAGTGGGTGAAACCAGTTGTTCTTTGTCCTCTGAGGAGAAAAATCTGGATCCAAATGTTGGTCCAGATTGCAGCAGCATGAAGAGTTTACCAAAAGGGGCCTTTCTGTTTAAACTTGAAACAGTAGAAGAAATGGAAAGGAAGCATAATCAGGATAACGATTCCTCTATTCGAATGCTGAAAGACTTCTTGGAAGAGGAAAATGAAGAAATGAGTCAGTATTTCTTACCACCAAAGTCCTTACTGCGCTATGCTTTCTTGTTAGACATTGTTAAACCCACCTGCCGGAGATCCACGTGCTTTACAAAAGGGTAAGTTGCCAAGAAAATGTCTTCTTAAATCATGGCCTGAAATGTCAAGTATTTGCTTTTGCTTGTGTCCTATAAAATCAGAGAGAGGTGTTTCATCAAAAAATTCTAGGCCTTTGAAAGAAATCTCCTTATATCGTGCTTTTGCTGGTCCAGTGGAATGCCTGCGTGAGAATCTGGCTGGCAGAACATCATGTGCCCACTCCAAAAAGGCATTCACAAAAGACAGTTGCCATTTGTTGTTGACCTTCACAGAAGCTTAATTACCCCTGCGGAAATATGGTTCCAGTAGACTGGTATAGTGCTGATTCATTAATGAATTTCTTTCTATTGCTCGATGAAGTTACAAAGTGTCATGCATGACAGATCCATTCCTCATTAAATCTGTCTCCACTGTACATTTTATTGATTTCTTGTATTTTTCAGCTATGTAGATCAGAATAGCTGTGGATTGTCATGAAGCCAGTTAGGTTGCTGCATTACAAATCATATTTGGTGGAGCAGAACATCCGTGCTTTTCTGTCTAGTAGTTTTCTAATGTGTACCTTGCAATTTTAAGTTTGACTTCTAGAAGTTGGTGAATGTTCTGAAACTCCATGGACAACTGGTAAGGAGCTTTTCCACTGAATGTGTTTGTATTGGAACATTCCAGTTGGAGCCTGCAAATTTGCGGGAATTTTTAATACTGATAATTTTTTCTAATTGGATTGCTTTTTTAAATTTGTTGAGTGTTTCAGTAAAATGGCTTGGATGATGAGTGAAAGCTAATTTTAACTTTTTTTTTTTAATTAGTAGAAATCAGACTGACACAATTCTTGCAGATTTTCTTTGATTTTTAACTTTTATACAATAAAGAAGACGAAAAAGAATTTAAAAAGTTCGAAATTTGTGCAATGGAAAAGGCCTTCCCTCAGCTCTCATTGTGTTGTTTTTTTAATACAAATGTGGATATGACTAATGCAATGTTAGCTGGATTGCTATAAATGATTATTGAAGCTGCTGACTACAGATAATTTAACATTCCTACCTTAGATCCAGAACATAATTAAATTTTGTCACAGTAGAAAAATGATGTATTGATTTTCTGACATTTCATTACAAGTTATAATGAAAAAAAATGACTTAAGAAATTACAGTCTTCAATTTTCATCTAATTCAAGATTACCTCCCTTTTTTTTTCTGTAAACTTTAAAAAAAATAATTTTCATTTCATACATGTATTTTTTTTGGGTATATTGTGTGACTGACAAAAAGTAATTTCCACAAACTGAGAAAGCTCTTCTGTAATTGATACCTGCACTATTTTGAAAGGTATCACTTCTCTTGTCAATAGCATATCAAAAATTTAAAGTATGTCCAGAACAACTATATCTAGAGAAGTTAGATCTAATTTTCATTTCTTCTGTCCTTTAATAGAATCAATTTCCTTTCAAAGCTTCAGCCAGTAGGAACATACTCCAAGGAGAACCCATGGTGTTGGTAGTCTCATGGAACTCAGCAATCATTCACTAAGTGCCCAGGAATTCAGTGTCACAAGGGCACACAGAATTACCTGCTTGATCTTTCTAGCATTAACAGGCCATGACATTTTGCTGAGTACTCCACCAAAGCCTTTCAAAAGACATACTGGTATAGCAAAAATCACTGATGAGCTATCAGAGTTTGAGGTTCCTGACCCAGATTATTTCCATCACGTGAACCTTGCTTGAAATACCTGAAAACCAAAGAGAAGAGAGGGAAATTTTTCTCCCACTCTCAAAGCTGATGGTCAGTGTGACTTTCAAGGACACCAAACAGGCACAGCAGCAGAGGGATTGTCTGTACTACTTGGAGTGCTGTTCCACCCCATTCAGGGGTCTTGATCTCATGCTTCAGAGAAACATAAAAACAGGATTTCTGGAACAGATACAGCTGGGGCTTATTCTTGGCCTCAGAAAATGACTTTAATGAGATGAAATCATCAACATTCTCGTAATGTAGAGCTGTAAATGAGATGATTACATTGAGAACCTTCCTTCCCAAAGGCTCTTGAAAAACAGAACAAAGATGGTAAATCAGACAGAATACCACCACAACTACCTCCATATCAGCAGAGAGATAAGAGTCACATTCCTCTGGTGACAGATTTCCCACTACTATGTAAAGAGACTTGATATTAACTACTCAGGAGCCTCCTTCAGAATGATTTTGATAAACATGACAACAAACTAGCATAACATATTCTAGTGAAACCACAGGTGGCTAATTACTTTAGGTGATACTTAAAGGCATACCTAAGACACATCAGACACCATTCTGGATAAGGTTTTTCTTTGACTATTCAAGTTAAGAAAGAGATTCCACGAGATGCTGACTACCCTTCAACTCAAAAGAGTGAGGGCAGAAAAGGCACGCACAGGACCATCAAAGTACATGGACACTAATTGGAATTTTTTTTTTGGGGTGTGGGAGGAAATTCTGTACTCTAGTGTCAGTTATTTAGACAGGAGTATTTGTTTCTCCCAATAAAACTCTTCATTACCACTTTGAATTTTACCCCATTTTTTTATTGTGGCTCAGTTATATTAAACTGAAATATTACCAGCTGCTATATAAGAGGAAGAGGATGAGATTCTTCAGTGCTGTGTGTGTTACATCATTAAAATTTCTCTCAGGGAATTTGCAGAATGCAACTAATGAATTAAAGATGATAATTTACAAAAAAGTTGGATTCCATGTGTATGTAATCTGTAACAGTGTTTAGGTCTTCTGATCCTGAAGATTTGTAACCACTTTGAAAATGAATGCTGCTCTGGCTGTTATTGGCAGAACTAATTGTAGCTTTTTCAGCAGAGGATGAAATACTCAGGATTGAGCCATGCTGGGTCACTATGTCTGTGCTGAAGAGAGAATATTAATTTATTCACTGTGGAAATAGAGAGGCTTGAAACATAACTTGTACCATGCTTTAGGAATGGATCCCAAGTGGAACAAAACACCTTTATAATTGTCTTTACAGTTGTACAGATAAAAGTAGAGAAGAGTGGCTGTTAATGACTGATGCAGACCACATCCCTCTAAAGCAGGGGATCTTCTGAAGTTCTTCCACAGGGCAAAGCCATCTGTTGTCTTGAATCACTCTGTTCAGAATGTGCAAACTGCCATAGTTAGACCTACAGAGTATGTTTCTGAAAACCCATAATTATATTTAAATGATAGCCTTAAAGAGACTACAGAGTAAACATGTTGTTAAAGCAATCAACCACAAAGCATGCAGAACAGCTATCACAGGTTTCAGAATGCAAGTTTACTTACTGTTTACTTGGATTTTTTTTTCTTCTTTCTTCCATCTATTGCTCTGCATAAATGCCTGGCCATCGCCCTTCCCTCGGTGGAAAATCTAAAAGCAACCAGAAGTTAAACCTGACTGAACCACTTTGTTCCTAACATTTTGACATGAAAGTGGAGGCTCACACTAGTGGTCCTCCTTTTAATAAGGAGGGATAATTTGAATCCCTGGGACCATTTGACCTTTAAAACATTTTGTCTTAATGTAAAATTGGTTTAGGCAGTGCAGATGTTTTTTTTTTTGATGGTCCTATGATTGAATTTCATGGCTTTGTGCAGTTGCCATGTGTAAGACACTGGTGAGGATAAACCCTGGAGCACTGAGGGCAGACTCATCCCCAGAGAGCGCAATCAGAGGGTACTGCACTCCAGGGCTTAGCAGAGTTTATAACAAGGCCTTCTGCTTTATCTATGCAGGATGCTGTTTGTTCCTCAAGGCAGAGGAACCTAAGGAATGTCCCTGCACCTTTGCAATTGTCAATGCTATGAAATCCAGTGAAAATATTAATTTGTTATTGTTATTATTAAGGTATGGACACTATGTAGAAGGGACTGGCTCAGTTCTGCAGACAGCAGTGGATGTGCAGGTAAGTGTGTAGTCTAACATATTAGAGCGACTTGTTTTAAAACTCAAGCCTTGTTTCAAGCTTTTTTGAGACTTTTTTTTTCTGTCTTCCCCTTTGTTATTCTGAATATTATAAGAAAAAAAAATTTTAAATGTACATTTTATAGCCACTGAGTTTCCAACTGATTTACTTTGTCTTCCTAGACAGCAGTTTGTTTAGACCAAAACTATATCTATGTCTGTCTGTGAGGAGAATATGAGTTGCTATTATTTTATTATTTGTCATGTTATACAGAGGTTTCACAGGGGTATGTGAAAACCTTAAAAATTACTAGTCCTATGGAGAACCTATAGTACAGTGTTGTGAATCAAGGGCTGTTTTTTGTATGCATTTGTAATTCAGTTAATATTGTCAGATGTTTAACATGTTTGAATTTCAAAATTATTATTTACTGCAAAGAGATTTTTGAAAAGTTCTACTATGTTTATGACCAAGTGGTTTTTAGGCATTGGGGAAGGTAATAAATGGTTAATCAGCGTTCAGAGATACTTTTCACAGAGCCTGTGTTGTACACAAGCCCTTCCTCCTGCACTTCTGTGCTGCTCACTAATATTATAGGGCATTTCTAAGCATAAGAGGAATGCAGCTCTGGAATTCAGAATAATCTCAAAGCCAGTGTATTAAAACAGCTGCATCCACACAGTGTAACTTGTATGAATGGTGTGGTATTGAGTTGTATTGAGTCACTGTCCTTTGTCATTAACAAATGTTTATTCTTTGATTGCTCCATTAAGTACTGGTATAGCTTGAAACTGGAGGAAGAAATTATGATCGTCCTCATGGCAACATTGATTTCTTTCTTGCAAGTCCATGTGTTGAGTTGTTGGCTGCAAAAACAGAATGCAAATGACACTTTCAAGCAAAGGAATCTATTGTCTTTGTCACTTTGATAATTAAAGAAATATTCCATGAAGATGTGACTGTAAATTTTACATATTTGGCCTGCATCAACCGTATTTCTTGGTTTTGATGTTCTTCATAGCTTGAATCAGTGTTTAAACACATTGACAAGTTACCAGAAGAAGAGAAGCTTTTGAAATTGTCAACACTAAAACTGAGGTACTTTACCCCAAGAGAAATAGCAAATCTTCATGGATTCCCTTCGGAATTTGGTATGTGCAATAGCCACTTCTACATTATTCTTCAGAAATGCCAATGTATTTTTTTTACTGGGACTAATCCAATCTTTTTATTTTGCCTTTTCTTCAGACCACTAAGTTCTCATGATTGATTGAATGATTGATTCTTGTTGTTTGGCTAACTTTGAATTGCTCTAAATTTCCACTGCTTTTTTTCCATCCTTTGTAAGAGCCAGCTTCTGTGGTGAGGTTTATCTCCATAAGCTAAGAAGAAGGTTTTGGCATGCAAAATACTCTGATAGTGAAGCGCAATGAAGGAATACCTTTGTTTAAAGTTGAAGCTATTTACTCAGCAGCCAGCGTTACTCACATCTGTGGTAAATCAACATATTCTGCCAGCTTAGGAAGTCTGTTTGTGGTTCTCAGTATTTGAGCTGCTTGCTTTCTCCCTTCCACACATTTACAGCTGCTGACAGGGAATTTCAGATGATACAGATAGTTCTTTGTTGAGGAGTAACCAATCTATTAAGCCATCTCTGTCTTCTAGAAAAAGCAGTCCTTGGTCAGTTACTTCATTTTCTAAGTGATTTTTTTCTTGAAGGAGTCAAGGAACAAGACTCAGCAGTATCAGTACACTGGGTACATATCAACAAGAATTAAACTTGAACTAAATTCATCAGAATTCTCCTTGTAAGAAAGAGCAAGCAGGAAAATGTAGGTGTTACCATGTGCTAAGAAACTGTCCTGCTGACATCAAATCAGATCAATTTATTGTCACTCAGCAACAAAAGCATTCATGGAATCATGGAAGGATTTGTGTTTGATGAGACCTTTAAGATCATCTATTTCCAACTCCCTTCCACTAGACCAGATTGCTCAAAGAATAATTACTGACCTTGAGTAATTTGTTATATTTTACTTTGACTTCGTCAATGACTTAGTGAGAAATGTGACTTGTTTCTATGTTTTTTCTTTCACAGTTTTAGTTTGATTTTTCATTTATTACTTGTTATATTTGAAGCTGCTACATTTGAAGAACATTATCAAGGTTGCACAGTGAAACTAGAGTTGCCAGGACTAAGCTCCTGTGTTCATGAGTATTTACAAGTCTGTGCTGTGCTGTTGCATACCAACATGCAGTGTTTTTTCATATCCTCTCTTTAATGGATCTGTTCTATTTGCAGACAGCCTTCTAGCACTCTGTTCTATATTCATGTAGGCCAATGTCAAAATACTTGAACTTAGCAGAGCTGGATTTGGCTTTTATAGGCTTATCATGCTGCTCAAGGTCTCTTTTGAGCACAAAATTGCCCATTTTCTTTTTTAATCACAGCTGGAGTTTTTTCACTGTTAAATCAGTCTCTGCAATATTATTGAGAGTTGCAATAGGGTTAATGTTGCTTGTATTTTACAAAGGGAGAACTGAGACAATGGAGAAATTTTTGTTTAGAAGACTCCATTACTTTGGGGTGAGCAGTTTGCGAAACCTGACTTCTATAATTTCATAATGCTTGGAGTGATACCATGCTTTCTGTTCAGAGCTCATCTGCAGAGACAGACACCTGGGAGGTTTGATAGTTTTGCAAACCAGAACTGAAATCTGAAGACAAATCAGGCTTCTGAATTTGAGGATCATCCAGATCATCACTATGTACAATGTGTTATTTAACACCCTGGTCTTTTGTTGGTTTCGATTCCATCTCAGAGGAAAGTACCCTTTTAACATAATTATGGCAGTTACTATTATAACTGTTTTACAGTTCTTGCAGTTCCCTTCCCTCTCTATACTGCTTTTCCAACTTTGATGACACGTAAAACAAGCGTCTGTCTCATTCAGTGGTTTTCTCTCACATATATTCCTATGTCATAGGAATGTATATGTCATTCCTGAGTCATAGGCAGAACATGCATTTCACCCTGCTCTGAGTCACAAGTCTGACATTTCTTTGTGTTTGAAACTTCTCCCACTTTTTACTTAAAAAAGTGTTACTCGACTCTTGGCTGATGAAAATCTTCAGTGAATTTAGGTACCATAGTCTCAATTTCCTTTGTGAATTTGCAAGCTCTGAATTTTTTTTCAAAGTGTATATATCTGTGACTGCAGCAAAGGGTGTTGCCCTGACAGCACTTCTGCCTTGCTAAACTTCTAAACTTCAAGTAATTATTGTGACATCCGGTATTTTCAGAGCAAAATGTGTTGTAAGTTCTCTGCTACTGTGTTCTGTAGTGACAGCAACATTTAGGCTGAAATATTTAAAACTGGGAAGCTTGGAGTTGTACCCACTGCAAATATGTTATTGGTCCAAGAAACTGAAGAAAGAGGGAACTATAAGCTGAAAACTAAGTCAACAGACTGTAAGGAAATTTGTAACAGATGCTGTAACCAGTGCAGCTACAGTATCATCAGAAGAAATGTGATTGTCCAAATGGTTCTGCATTTTAAGTTGATGGCCTTTTCTAATATGTGAGGTCCAGAGTTAAAGTCATTGTTCATTCTTAACATGACCAGATTTATTTGTGCTTTTACATCTAAATGTATTAATAGTAATTGTGCTATAGTTCAATGAAATAGTGCAGTCATTTGTCTTAGTCACTCTGGTGGGTCCCACAGCAATATCATTAAAAGTGAACACAGCGTTCTTGCACCTGTGACCTGCTTTCATGAGAGTGATTTCAGGATGTGTTTTCCATTTTCTTATTAGCAATGTATGCAAGCTTTTAGCAAACAAAAGCCAGCATGGTGAGGAAGTACATGCTGTTAAGACCTCAATGTCCTCAGGTACTGTGTGTGACAAAAATGCTACAGTGAGAGCTGTGCAGCAAGTGCCAGCATACTGGGAGTTGTTGAATGTGGCCTTCTGATGTAGGCCACTCTGGAGCAAAGAAGATAGAAAGTGCAAGACAATGTTAACAGAGGGAGAAGGCTTGGGATAAAGGAAACCACAATTTCTGAAAATTAATTTCTTGACTTTCAGTTGCCAAAAGGTAGAGAAAAATTCTGACATTTTCAGGATTCAGATAGGCTTCTTGGGCTGTAAGTGCATGTTTGTATGTGTGTGTGTAATACATGTAATATACATAAATGCGTATTTATTTTCATGTATGCTTTTAAAATGCCTTTATTCTGTACCTTATTTATTGATGGAATGTGAAAACTCCACCTAAGGAAGTGTGTGGGGAAGTGCAAGTGATTGTTCCAAAGACAGAATGGTTGCCCAGCTGTGAGTGCCAGGAAGCTGGGCAGAGTGGATAGACCTGGCAGAAGATGTGTTTACCAAAGCACTCCACATTCAAGGCATTAATAACTGGCAGAGAAGGATGGAACAACTCCTCCCAGACACCACCTCCTCCTCAGAGCCTCCTTTGGCTCAGTAACTGTCCAACCACATTCTCTCCTGAGCTCTCTTTGGAAGAGAAATTTTTCTGAAGAGCTGTGAAAATTTCAGAGCATATATATCACTACTTGCACTCACAGTGTGCTTGTGCATCTGAGCTAATTGGGGTAGTTATGACCTCCAAGTCAAAGTTAAGTGTTTCTTCTTAGGGAATGATGAAATAATTGAGTATGGCCAAGTTTCAGCAGTTTTCTATATGACCCTAACAGTTAAGTCACTACTGCTGTTCATCTTTCACTCAGGTTGAAGCAAATGTACTTTTATCTCACAGCTGGAGTAAGATAAGAGTGCAAGCAAGGACAGAGGAGATCAGCTGGCTGCTCGAAACTGCTTCACTCTCAGGGGCTTGGTAGTCAGTACACAACACAGCTCTTTCACAATACCTGGGCTGGTGTCATTTTTACTGGTTCTCCTTTCTGCAAGGCCATGCCCTTACTATGGGAGGGACATTTCTGATCTGTCTGTATTTCTGAGTGTGTTTAATGGGGTCAGCATCAAATTACATGGAAAATTGTTCAACTGCTTGATCACTCACTGAATCAGCCTCACTCGTTGTTTAATCTGTGTATTGGTGGTATATTGCACTGAGACACTTGTGATTTGTCTGAGCTGTTAGAGGGAATCATGTGGGAAGTACAATATAGAGCTTATTGAGAATTGAAGTTTAGTCCATCTGCAGAATTGTCACATTTTCTTTCTGCTTTGGCCATGTTCTTCTGTGGATGTTATCTAGAATAGCAGTTGTGCAGGGATTTAGTGCTGCTGCCCCTCCCTGAGACTGCTGGATATTTTGAGCTCTCTGAAGGGAAGGTATATCAGCAGTAGTTACACACTAGATGAATGTTTTGAAGCTTCTTGTGAAACCTTAGGGATGGCAGTATTTGTAATAGAAGAACTGATACAAATCCAATGAATTGGTTGTGAATTGGTTTTGTAACCTCGTGAATTTTTGGGTGGGGGGTGTGGAGGGAGGGTGAATCCTGCTGCAATCTGTGATAACTGCACTGAGAAATGTTCACTGGAAAAAAAAAAGACTAAAAAGTAGGAGCCAACCCAGATTAGTGATGTTGCGCTATATGTTTTTGTTTTAGGTTTTCCTGAAAAGGTAACAGTAAAGCAATGCTATCGTCTTCTGGGAAACAGCCTCAACGTACACGTGGTGGCAAAATTGATCTCCATTCTACTTGAATAATTTAGAACCTGAAACTGATGCATATGGACTGGTGACAGAAAATACTTCTATCTTAGGAGAAAGCTGATGGAACCTGGACAAAAAACAGAGCTTACCAAGATATTTGTCTAGACATTTTGCTGAACAGTTTTGATATATTTTTAATAACATGCATTCCTGATGATTTGAACGGTATAGGTGTTTTATTTAAGTGGCAGTTTACAGGACTTACTTGCTTTATTTAAATGTTCTTTTTAGTTTGCAGAATGAAAAATAGTAGCATATGCAAATACTTCAATGAGAAAGGATAAAACTATTTTATTTTATTTTTATTTTTTTATCTTAAAACCATTTCCTTAGTACTGTGTGAAACTGTCAATGCTGTTTTAATTAGGTGTGGAGACGAAGTTCTGTGTGTAAAATGTCTTCATCTTTAAATGTAAGTGATCCATTCTGAAAAGATGTATTGTATATATGATCTGAAATTTAGATGTGATTTTTTTAGCTCATGAAACTATTAAATTCAGTATTTTATATACAATTTTTAAGACTTAGTGTTGTCCCTTATGGTTTTCTCATCTTCTTTAAATACTTGCAGGATTCTGGAGCCTAACTGTATTTGTCTGGAATGCTTTGTTTAGGTGCAGCTGAATGAAAATATTTCAAGATTATCACAGGCATGACAATAACGTTACTGTTTCTCTTCTCATATTATTCAGGACAAGATAATTACTCCTTACCAAAAACTTACATAAAAAGATTTAATTTAATTTAAAAGACATAAAAAAGATTTAAAGCTCCATGTTTAGGTTCCTGTGACATAAGAAATGGAGAAAAACTAAATGTGTTTCTTCTGAGAATTTCTTCACAAGTCTGGGTGGTGGTGCTGGCGTTAGGAGTGTGTGGAGGTGGAACCCTGCATGTGGCCAGCTGGGTGCCACTGCTGCACAACACCTCATAGAGCTGGACTCAGTGGGTTTGTAATCAACTCTTGTGAGTTCAGGACCTCTGAAATGATAGAGAAAATGATGAGAAAACTGAAAGCCCTCTAAAGAAGCATATTTTCTAGTTGTTACCTTTGCTTGGGATTTTCCCATTGGTATCTAGATTATAAACAGCCTGGGTGAGGAAGAGGCGACATGATCCTTAGTAGGCATCCTTAGGGAGATTATGTGCCAGAAGACAGATGGATTTTGAAGTTTATTGTAATTCCTTTTCCCCTAAGCAGTAAGTTACATTTGCCATCCTGAAAATGAATGAGTTTTCTTCCCCTCTCCCCCTAGCCCATGGAATGACACAGGAACTGTCATGGTATGTTCTATCTGGGCTTGCTAGTGCAGGAGAAAGTGAAGACAATCGAGAACAGAGCTGCTGTAGAGATACTGCAGCTACTTTCATCTGCTGTACTCCTGAAAACAATTTCAACACAAATTGATGTAGATAAATTCATTCAGCTTTATCTTATGCTGGCTCCTGCATGTTTCTTCTTCAGTCTTGATTTGCGTGTTGCTTGTGGATTGTTAAACCAGGAAAAGCTTGGGTTGACCTACTTCAGCCTGTCTGATTCTCCAGGAGTCTATTGTCCTCTTGGGCTGTTCCAGCTGTGAAAGAGAAATGGAAATGGTTTCTCCTGAAAGTGCTCTGGACAAAGCCCTAGAGAAGGATGAGGTTGGCCTCTGTCCTCAGCTGGTCACCTGTGGTACTGAAATGGCAAAAAGGTATTGCTGTGCTGGCTGAACTAAACTGCAAAGACCTGGTGTGGTTTTGTCAGTGAGCCATGGTTACCTATACACAAAATGGTTATTGTGTAGATTTATCAGCCAGATCAATAACTGGTAGCTGAATGATCTTGTTCTTGGGAGAAATAGTATGAAGATCTGTTGCTATCTAATATGTTCCAAACGTTGGTATGAAAACAAAGGATATCAATTTGATGTATAAATTGGAATTTCCTTCTGATAAACCATGTAAATAGTCTATTCATCCTGCTTCACTGTAGTAATATTTGGAAAAAAAATTACTATTGACAATTACTTTTCAATTCCTTTATGTGTATAACATATCTTAACATGTTTATATATATCTTTAATCTTAATATCTTTACATACTGGAAGTTTGCAGTGTTGAAGTGTAGATTGAAATGTACCTAGCTGCACCAAAAACTGATACTGTAATACAGAGCCCATTATATACTGACAGTGAGTTTTAATTCAGAGTGATTGTGAAGACTGAACCTGTTTGCTAATTTGAGCTGTTTCTGAAGGAAAAAGAACTGAAAGAATTCAGAGTTGTAAATACACGTTTGTGTATTTTACCCCTGCTAACCCTGTAGTACTGGTGCAGCTAAATTGAGTGACTGCTGCTTATCCCTTAGGTTTGTCATTAATAGACTGGTTTACTGGGTTCTATTGGGTTGTACCTGCTTGACCTCACTTGATGATCATGTTGCTTCCTTTTCCAAGCAGTCTCCTAATCCTAAGTACTTTGCAGCCTACATCATTGCTGTACTTTGCAACTTCAGCTTAAGCATTTTCACAGCAATGAAATGTGATTACAAAAGCAGCTGAAAGGTGAAGAAGTAAAATCTGCAAAACAGCTTTAGAAAGGGAGGGAGATTTCCAGAATCTGATTTTTGGTTTTGTACCTCATTCATTGGCACATCTTCATTACATTTCATTATCTGAGTAAGGTGATGTGGTTGTCTTCCCTCAAATTTGAGAATTTCTGCTGAGAAAAATGGTGTCATATTTGGTGGTGGTATATTTATGTAGTCATTTTTTAAGCTTGCAGATTAATTTACAAAAATCTTCCCTATACCAGCAAGTTTGAATCCAAGTTAATCTGGGGTTTCCCTATACTCATGAAGCAACCTATCTAGCAGCAAAATTACTAAAATACCTTTTTTTTAACACAGTGAGTTTGAGTATTTTTTGATGCTGGAAGTGTAGGTGCATCCTTCCATGTAGTGAATGTAAGGTTCCTGCCTAGGGGCTTTTTTATCTCACTTTTGACTGATCCCTTCTAGGAGAATTATAAAGATTTTCAGGACTCTCTGTATTACAGTCTGGGAAAACATTGACTGGTGATAGCTATTTCTTAAATTTACACAAGAGAAAGCACATTTTGGTTTTTGACAGAGATGTTTCAGTAGAAATCAGAACAGGCTCAATGCTTCAATGACTATACAATTCTGTTTTAGCAGCTGTCACACATTTCTAAAATAAATGGAAATTTAGAAAATATTTGTTACACCTCAGGGATGAACAATTCTCAGCTCCTCCCTTGGCTCCTCTCTTTGCTTGCTATTCATACTAAATTTTAACACTTGAATTCTTGTATAAATACTGACTTATACCTATTTTCCTTAGTAATTTAATATATTTTGTCTCCTATGTATTTACAACCACTTAAGTGTTGTATTTTTTCTGCATAGTGTTTAAAGAATATGCCATGTTAGGAAGGATTTGGAGGAGATTAGGTAATAATTGGTTTAAGAGCACTAGGCATTTCTGAGCATTCTTATGTAAATTGAACTGATCAAAGAAATATCCGAGGAAAATTAATGTGAAACCATAAACAAATAGGCACAGAGCCCAAAATTAATTCCAGTAGCCATTTTCCCTCTGTCTGTGCAAATATGAGTATTGTAGTGTTACAACCTCATTAGGGGAAGTTTATGAAATACTGAGTAGTGATAGTATGTCAATTTGAATGTTATTGCAAAGAGCATGACAAGATTTGTGTTATTTTTGTCTTTAGGTGATTGTAAGGTTTGGGGAATTTATATAGCTGTTAAAGAAAAGAAAGAATGGCCCAAGAGGGCCAGGCAGCCATCTGTGAAGGCAAGACAACTGGATTGTTCTCTTTGATTTTCCTCCACCTGCTCCTGTTGACAGTGGGAGGAAATTGGATGAGGAATCTTCTGTTAAGAGCTCTGGTGAAAAAAGAAACTGGAAGGGTTTAAATCAACTGGAACACACCACATTTAGTGAGAGAGTTGTTGGATTGAATGGCAGATGGCCACGGTGGTTGAATGCCCTTCACTAGGGTTTGGGAAACTGCAGCAAAAAAGTTCCTAAAATCTCCTCAGGTTAGAGGAATGTCTCTGATTTTAGATGCAGGTATACATCCTGAAATCCCAGCTTCGGTGAGAGCGTGTTTGTCTTGTGCTTTTGTCCATGCACTAGACTGTTTTAATTAAAGTATTATTTAATTGCCACCTGGCATTTGTAAGCAAAGCATGTTGATGGGACTGATGTATTTTCTCATATATAGATAGCAAATAGTTCTGATTAGTTCAAATGTTTGCTTGTATATATTTTAAAAAATAAAATAATCTCATTCTGTATATAAATAATATACTTAAAATAGGATTCTTCCCACAATTAATATTTCTTTGGCATTTTCACTGTATTTTGGCCACAGTTAACATATGGCATTACTCATTGTTTGCAGATGTGTAATAAGGTAGAGCTTGTGGAGGAGAAGACAGGACAAGTTCATGTAAGAAAATTCCTTTGAGAGTACAGAGTGAGTAGATTTCTGACTGAAGAAGTTCCTGAGCTGTAAATAACTGGAGGCCAAGGGAGTGCCTAGGGGAGGCACTGGATGTGCTCACTCCTTCGTGTACCCTTCTTTTCCTATCTGCTTTTGGCCAGTGTTGGAGGGTGACCTGGGTGGTCCACTGACCTGGAGAGATCTTTTCTAGCCCAGGATGTTGACTCTTACAGCTTATTTTGTGGGGGACAGAATGCCAGTACTTGTAACCACAGGATGAACACACAGCAAACACTTTGCAGACAGCTCAGACTGAGCTTGTTGGTTAAAGCCAGCAGTAGAGAATAGAATGAATCTGAGGGAGGTTGTGCAGCCAGGTCCATTCGTGCCTTTAGGGTTGTTAGTCAAGAAGGGTGGCTATGCAAATGGAAGTCTCTAAAAATAACTCTAGTGTATTTTAAAGCAATTGGAATGTGTTAAAAGGACTGGAATAATCAATACAGAAGAGTAAAGCCAATACAAGCGACTGGAAGCTTTTTATTAACCTAATTGCCAAAAAGAATGAAATGGAAAATAGGAAGCATCAAAGTAGTGGTTTATAGAAACAACTATGCATAGGAGGAAAAACTGGAAAGACAGAAGAACTAAAATAAAAACCTCATAAGGAAAATAAAAACTAATGAGTCAAATTTTACTTGTGATAAAGGAATCCAGGGAGAATTTGGACAGTATATCAATTTCAGTTTAAGTAGTTAACTAAATCAAGACTCTTATCTTTGTCATTTGCTATTAAAAACTGAAAAACTCAATTTCCTGGCCAGGTAGTTCAACTTCATTAGCAGATAACTTATGAACTTCAGCTGTGTTGAGGAAGCAGAATCTTAAACCAGTGTCAGAGGGCAGAATGCTGAAAAGGAAAAAACTCCTTAAGGATGAGTGTGTGAAATGGAGGCTTGCAGCAGCTGCAGCCCCTAGAGAAGGTGCTGTGGCCATAACACTCTCCAGACACTCATGAAGAGGGGGAAGGAACTGATGATAGATGCTTATAGGTAAGGAGCAGCAAGAGGAATGTTACTTTTCAGAGTCACCCATGTTTGATGTAAGCCCTGTGGCTGCTGATCCATTGCACAGGGTCAGCTACCAACTTTGTGCTTGGTTGTCTCAGAGCTGTAGGGACACACAGGAAATGCTCAGTTCAATATGGAGCATGGTTTACACAACAAATTTGCAAAGTTATATGGAGGTAAAAGTATAACTTTATGTGTTGTGTATCAGTTTCAACATTAGAGTATTATTAGAAAGAGAAAGATGAAAGAGAATCCACAAGAATCCAGGGAGGTATGAGTTCAGCTGAGAAAAAATTTGTGTAAATGTGCTCTACTTGGTATTTAATCATCAATGAACTGGATTTATAATTATTTGCAAATATTTAAAGTAATATCATTAAATAGCAGGGATTGTTTTGTTGGGGATTTTTTGCATTTGTAGGGGGGAAAAAAAGGATTTTTTTAGTCTTCCATTAAAAAATTAGCCAGGTTTGGATTCACACCAATTGCTGCTCTTCCTTCATTTAAACAGGTAATGTCAAAAACTCACAACACATTCATGCATTTGAGTCACTTCCTAGGAGTAATTAATGTGTATTGAATTTCTGGCCATGATTTGAGTCAACTCTTGTCTTCTACACCAGTGTCTTTGCATTGCAGGCACATACTGGAGAAATAGAGGAATACCACCATTTCACTCACACAGCTACACAAGATGGTGGTAAATTGTAGTCCCTGCTAGTACAGGATGAACTTCAACCAGACTTAGAGACAAACACTCCATTACTCTTTCCAAATCTGAACACAACCTACGCTCTTTAGAGCTGTTTTCTGAGCCTTCATCCGAGGAAAGCAAGGAATGACCTGTCCCAGGAGGAGAGGTGTGTGCCAGCTCTTCTTATTAGAAAGAACACCCCCTATTCTTGTGCCAAGCATTTGTATGTTTTCCATTATGTTCCTCCAAAAATGATGTCTCAATCCAATATATTACAGTAAAATTAGAAGGTGTGGACCTGTTTCTCTCCTTAAGAAGGTTTACAGATTTCTCAATTTGGCCAGCCTAAGGTGCATTCACTAGGAATAAAGACTAAATTAACTAAAATCTGGAATGTCTAATGGAATGGAAAATAGTGTCTCATGCAAATAGGTGGGTGTCCAACCCTCTCTTCCCATCCTATAATCAGTGCATAGTCAAAGTCAGCTGGTCCTCAGGCCAGCCATTTTCTAAGTTATAAAGCCTGCAGGAAAAGAATGACAATTTCTTCTTGTTCCTTGCATTATCAGCCTTGTCTTTATGCTGTATGGTTTATTGCTCATTGGTATTGGTTTATTGGAGTTAATTAGTTGAAAAAAGAAATCTGTATCAAAGGCTGACAGGCGGCAGAGAAGGGAAGTGCATGCTCAGCATGCAAAAGAAATGAACAGAGGAAAAGAAGGATTTTGTGGGCCATGTCCAAAGGCCAGGATGGAAAGTGTCAGCATACAATGGACTTTGTGAAAATGAGTTCCTGGAGTACACAGAAATTCAGCCAGCCTGTTACATAGTGTGGGTATAGTTGGCCTGGTGTTTATTCAAGTCGACATCCAACTGACAGTTACACAAACCTGGTAAACTGCTAAAACAAAACCAAAACAAAAAGAGAGAAAATCCTCACCAGACGGATTTAAAAATCCACAGGAATAATGTTTATGAGCACCAGTTTTATGGACAATACCAGAATGCCCAAAGGCAGAAGGTGTCTGGTTGACTAGACAGAAACAATGATAATTTGTCTATGCTGAACTATTCCTGAACAGAGGTTCCAGAGCAAAAAGCATAATAGTTAATATTAAAAAGGGAGAGGGACAGATTCTCAGTTGATGTAAAAAACATAGCTCATGTGGATTGAATGGAGCAGACTTTTTTGCAGCAACTAAGGACGCAATTCTGTATTTTTATGGAAATACTATCCCTCATGTTGGTAAAGGACAACATATGGAAAATTCTCCTTATGTTTCTCTGTTCTGGCAGGAACAGCTGATAGACTCCCTGCTGCAGAGCAGGTGAACATCCAGAGAGCTGTCCTTCTTCTACCTCACCTGTAGGTACATGGGGTGGGCTGTGTCCTGTAGGGTCTGGAAGAGCTTCACCACCACCCTTCCTGATCCCTTGGCAGCAGCAGTGACTGTTGGGTTACCTGCATCACAGCCAGTGGGAGCACAAGAGATGTGGCCAGCAGGTTGGTCCTGGTGCCATTCTGAATTCCAAGGTAAGTTTATAAAAACACAGATAATTAAATATAATACAAATCTAGTTTTTGGAAAAATGGTGGGATACAGTGTATGACACTATGGTGAAGATCACGTTGTCTGTGGCAGCACCACAAACATTGTCCGTTCTTGACTTCACATTCATGTTCTCAGTGTGCATCTGTCTCTTTTTGAGATGGCATTAGTATTTGTTGTCACCACATTCAATTTCTTCCCAGGTTGTTTTGAGCTCCTAATGCTGCCATCTGTGAAAGCCGTAGAGTTCATTCAATCCCCCAGCTCCAGGGCAGGTTCCACATATCTGTGGGACATCTGTAGGTGACAGGTAGAGAGTGGAGCAGGAAGAAAGACTGGGCAGGGTTAGGAAGTGCAGGAGCTCCATGGCTTCCAGGAAGGTCTGGGGCCTAAAGGATGCTGGTGCTACCTACGAGCAAAAGCAGCTACAACTGTTGCTACTCTTCTCAGTAGTTTTGAAATGTGAGCAATCAGAATAAGATGTCTACTAAGCAAAAAGGAAAATCAAAAAGAATTATGGTGGACCTGGACCTGGACCTGAAGCTCCTAGCATGAGGAAAGAAAACACACAAAAAGCTCCTCTAAGCAGGAAGAAAAAAGCACAGCAAAGTCTTCTGCAAGGGGAATATGGAGACACTGGCAAAAGCAAAGGGGAAGTGGGACGTGGAATCCCTCATGGCTTTCAGCAGCAACAGCCTGAGCCTCAGCATCTGGGGACTGAATCACCCTTGAGTCAGAGCATCCAGATTCAGTTAAAATTGTGCTTTGCTGTTGTAATCCATGGGATGCTGGTCAGTACTGCTGACTTGTGTCATCTGCCCAGTAATTGCTGACTGGAAGCTTCTCTTTCAATACAAATTTTCCTTGCCAGCCACTGTGGGCTTTACATTTGGAGTTGGGGATTTTTTTGGTAACAATTTAGGCTCTTTAATGCTGCCAAATAATCCTTCCTATGCCTCTGTGATGCAGCATGTGGGAGAGCACTTTCTGCAGATTACAAGTGCTCAGAGACACTGGGGTGCTCAGCTGTACAAAGGGCAAAGACATAGTGATAAAATACAGGCAGATTCCATTTAATCTCTCAAAGCTCCTGAAACCAAAAGACAAAAGGGGAAAAATGCATTTAATGTCTAAGGGATTTGCATGCTGTCAATCTTTAATTAAGGTATCTGAGATAAAGTTCACTCTTGCAAGACAAGGCAGCAGAATGGGCACCTTGTGAACAAGGAGCTGTGTGAGAGCAAAGGGCACCTGGGCTCACAACAACCCAATCCAGCACTGGAAGTTTCACTTCAAGCACAGGATAGCTGGAGGAGAGCAATGCTTTGGGCTTCTCCTGCTCCTGGGCTTGTAGTTGTGTTATTATTTCTTACTGGATTGAGCTGTGACCCAAACCACCATGAAAAGAAGAGGCAGAAAAGAGCCACTTATGATGAGCAGTAAGTACCATTGCT
The DNA here is from genome assembly GCA_013397245.1 of Thryothorus ludovicianus. Taxonomy (NCBI): domain Eukaryota; kingdom Metazoa; phylum Chordata; class Aves; order Passeriformes; family Certhiidae; genus Thryothorus; species Thryothorus ludovicianus. The sequence goes on from VZTB01000696.1 coordinate 1,220,596, forward strand.
TGTAAATGCATTTGTTGATGTTGTGGCCTGTAAGTGCTGGTAATGGGAGCAGAATGGCTTTACTACAGCTCTATTTTAAAAACTCTTGGGCAGATATATGCAACTAAATGATCTCTTTATTTTTTTTTTTCCCTAATACACAACAGGCCTCGTTTATCCTCCGAGCAGGGTAATTTAGTGTTCCATACTGGCTCCAGCAAAAATATTGAATTTAGAACTGGACCACTGGGGAAAGTAAAAATTAATGGAGAAGACCTTGCAGAACTTTTTAGTCAGGTGATATAGTTATTTTTCCTTAATATATTTTCATTTTCAGTTTTACATATTAATAGTTAAATTATTTCTAGAAGTGTTTGATGCATTTTGTATTTTATTTTATATTATCTATATCAGCAGTCTAATATGAAAGTAAGCCATTGCAGACTTGTAAAGCAATCATGTCATCACAAAAGATAATGAAAAGATTAAATTGTGTATGTAGTAGAGCTCTTTGTATTTAAGTGGACTTTATAATAGTAAAGTTATTCAAGGTCTAAACTTTCCTAAGCTTTTGAAAAGTCAGAGTTTGTTTCACAATATCTCTGTTGTTTAACTTCAGGTTAGAGAGAGTAGCACAGAGATTCAAGAACTTAAAAAAGGCTGTGGTGCCTTGCAGAATGTGTCCCAGCAGGTTACTCTGCTGACCTCCAAGGTGAGCCATACCTTCATGTTATCCTCCTCCAGCATTCCAGGTTTCTCTTCCTACACTAATATTAAACAACCTGATTCATTTTAGTGTTTCTGAACCCAGTTTAGGGAACTGGAGCAGAGTCCCTATTTAATATCATCGTGGAGTCTGTGTTTAATTTTGAGATGGTTATTTAGTAACCCTGTAGACAGTGGAAATATTTCTGTAAATCCCCCCAAATTTCCAGTTAATGTGATTCTTCTTCGTTCATTGTCAGCATCTGTATTGACTATATCCTCTAATATTTATGGATAAATTCTGGAAATGGACCATATATGTTTTCATAGTTGTTACACAGACCTCCCATTCCATAGATGAAATGGGCTATAGGGGCTTGCAGTGGAAAGAAAAGACCAATGCAGTAGTTTTGTCAGTTCCCTGCTCCTGAAAATTTTTTTCCATGAGAAAATTTTTAAACATTGCCTGCTTTAAGTGTCTTTTGTTACAGTGTTTCCACAAGTTCCTTATAGGAAAATATTTTATTGTGTGAGACCTTCCTTTAGGGAAATTGTGCTAATATGTATCCATCTCATTCTGTGATTCAGTGTCAGCTTGCTGTTTGTGGTTACAACCCACTGAGATGTGGAGACCCTTTGCTTGGCTGCAGGCATCTGTCCTTGTCACACACGTGAGGACCTGAACAGGCCTGCAAGGACATCCACATTCTCAGTTTTTAGCACCTGAATACATCTTTGCAACACTGAGTCTTGCCTTGTAGATCCCAGATGGCACATATTTAAGCTGTCATTTTCTAAACAGCCAAACCCATCAAAATCTCAGTGAATGGGGCCTCATTTGGATCTGGTTTCACATACCAGCTATTCTCTTTCCCCAGAAAAAAATATTTTGTGAATTTACCAGTATCCAGTCAGTACCTCTGCAATCACTCTCATACATAAGCACAATGTAATTCACATTTCTTTTGCAGATTCTGAGTCTTGATAACAAACTTCAAAGCTTACAGCAGGTAAGTAAATGGGAAGCAAACTAGAGATCAGAAAAGAAAATCTCAGCCCCAAGTAAATAAAGTGAAGTTTCAAGGATTAAACAGCTAAATGATTTCTTTCCTCTCAAGCATTCCTCAGGAGAACTTTTTTTTGGTAACAGGAGGCAAAAAAAAAAAGCACCAAGATTTGTGGAGGAGGTGATGCCTTCTCACAAAATATAAACTGTGTAGGAGCCTGCATTTCTTAGTGGAAAAACAATTGTACATTCAAGAACAACAAGGAGACGTAAACTTTTCCTTCACTGGTCTGTCAAGATAAAGACCAGAAATTCAAACTGGATTTTTATTGTATTGTAATTAAGTAAGTTTCAGCTGTTGTCTGCTTGTCCAATGAGCTTGTGACAAGGTGCCAATAAAAGCAATTGTCAGATGAAATACCCATAGAATCAAAAAGACAAGATAACCTTCCATCTAAACTCCCAGTCTGCTGCTGAAGAACAGTCTCTATTAATACTTACTTTTTACAGGGTTTTTCTCATCCTAGTGTTTGGCTATTCTGTGTATGAGCAATCACAGCATCCTTATTTTGTACAGGAATAAGTGAAATAGCTCAAAACTTTTATACCAACCTTGCTGAAAAAAATGAGGGGAGAATTGAAGAAAGAATTTGGGGGGAAAAAAAGAAAAATATTTGTCTTAAAAATAAATGCTAATGGAACACCAGCTAAGCAGAAACCTCATTTTCGACTATTTTCTGGCATTTCAGGACATCCAGAGGAGAGCCTGCAGTAGTAACCCCTGTAAAAACTCAGGGACTTGTGTAAACTCACTGGACGGTTTCTTTTGCCTCTGTCCCAGCAACTGGCAGGTGAGTCTTTATCCTCCTCGACTGCAGAGTGTGTATTTCAAGTGTAAGGCTGCAGCCAGGCTAGTGTGATTGCCACAGAGCACAGCATTTAGGGTTGCTCAGGATAGAGAGACACCCTGAACAGCAGAGCAGCAGGATCACTCACTGGTTGGAGTGCTTCTCTACAACATCAATGTATATGTGTAAAAAAAAGAAGCCCAAAGCATTGGGCCAAACCCTGCAGTGTCACACACAGGGGATGCTCCTGAAGTCGGTGATTCTTGGCAGTTCTCACAGCAGAGGATTAGTCTGGTTTTTGCTGAGCACTGAACTGAACTGCCTGCCTTGCTGTTGACCTTACACATGGGTTGAGATAGATAGATTGGAGGAAGGGATGCATATTTATTCAGTTTAAAACAAGTAAGACCAACAGAGGGTATAAATAATCAGTGCCATTCTGAATTTTTTAAATCCAGAGACTTTACTAGCAAATGATTTAATGGTGCTATGACGAGCACCAGAGATGGAAAGGTTGTATCTTCTTCTCAAAGAATTTCGATTTAAAAGTTATCCCAGCAAGATTTGGGTCAAAATCTACATGCTTTCCTGATAGAAACAGTTTATAAGAAAATTTTCTGAGCCTTTTTCTAGTTGGAAAGTGAGGGAATGACAAAAATGTGCTGTTCACATGCTTTCTACATCTGAGATATTTTATCCCCATCTGACTGATAGCAAGGGTCACAGAAACACAGCTGAAAAATAAAGTTTTGTTATTGTGTTTCATAAGGGAAGCTGAGTTGATAACAGCCCATGGTTTGTGTATCTTTGAAAGCTATATTAAACATTGGGTCCATGGTTTGCTTCATTTCTCAGTTATTTGGAAAATAAACTGGTTTTCCATTTCATCTTAGGGCCCCCTGTGCTCAGTGGATGTTAATGAATGCCAGATTTTTGCTGGAACAGCATTAGGCTGCCAGAATGGAGCCACTTGTGTGAACACACCAGGCAGCTACAGGTAACTTCTCAAAACTAGACACAAATATCCCATGTAGAATACTCTGCTATTTTTGTACCCTATATCATGCCTGCAGCACAAGTTCTAGAAATAAGTCTGTTTAATATCTATGCACTATAACCCCTTGTAGTCTGGGAATATATAAAATCCTTGCTGCACTGTTCACTGAGCCCTGCACAGACTCAGAAAGGCCTCCAAAGCCACTGCCTGCTTTGACACAAGAGGAGCAGCAGGAGCCAGATCCATCCCACAGCCGTGCCTGGGGAGAAGGCTGCAAATTGGAGACTGGCTCCAGTGACCCACCCCCCTGCTGCAGGTGCAGCTGCTTTAGTGGAAGTTTCCTGCACCGTGGGCTGTGGCTGGGGCAGTGGGAGGCTCAGGCTGGTCTGTAAGCAGCACTCACCAACGTGCCCACAGGGCACAGCCACCTTTCCATGCCTCCACTATCACCTACCCCTTGAGATCAGAGGGAGTGAGGAGATGAAGGAGGTGATCACCCTTGATCTCTGGCATTCCCAGCACACTCATTTGGTTCACAGCAGGGTGCTAATAACACCAAGATCATGGGTTCAATCCCCATGCAGGCTATTTACTAAAGCTTGGGGTTGATGATTCTTGTGGGTCCCTTATGACTCAGAATATTCTGTGAAACCAGAAACAGTTCTGTGGAATGCCTTCATCCCCTCCAAAAACACAGGCACTGCTGAGACAGCAGCAGAGCAGAGTGCTGCCAGGCAGAAAGGGAGGAGAAGTGCTGTCTGCACTGACCGAGTGCTGTCTGCAGCCATCTGACCAAGGGGGTGCCTGGGCGTGCTGGGCCCCACACAAGGCCTCTGGAGCATATTCCTCACTGGCTGTGCCCAGCTCCTTGGGAAAAATGCATTTGCTTACAGGGCAAGCCAGCCTGAACATTTTGTGTCTCATTCTCCAAAATGTCAAATAATCTGGTAAATAAATATCTTGCACATACAGTACAAAGCTATCCCTGTGCAATGGGAACAAGCACAGAGGAGAGCATGCCACAGCTTTCTGCAAAGCATTTTGTCTCCTGCTTCAGCATGGAAATCTTAGCCCCCACAAATATTTGCTCGATGTAACACTGGTTTATAGAGCTTTGTCAGTTCTTGGAAGAACCTCAAACAAAGGAAGTTCTCCTGTAGTGCTCCTCAGACTTCAGCATTAACACAGCGTCTGCAGAGGTGTCACTGGTGCATGATGCTTCCTGTAAGTTTTACTTTGATTTTAAAGAATATTTCTAGCCTGTCTGCAACTGATATTTGTCAAGGAAACAACACACAAAGCAATCTGCCTTTATTTGTTTCTTATTCTACTCACAGAGGCTCAGGTGTGTGACTAAATCAAGGTTTAAGGTCTGCTGTTTTCACAGGCATTGTCACTGTGTTAGTACAGTCACGATTCCCCAAGTTTCTTCTATTGCTTGCCCTCCTTGGTACTTGCTGAATCAGTGCTTCATGAAATGAACTAAGACCTTTTCATAAGTCATCGAAACTTTAATATTATTGCTTTTGCATCACACACTCAGGATTATTACGTAGTCCCTTCCCCAAGTCCATTGTACTATCTTTAGTTTCCCTTCACATATTGTCTTATTTATTTCTGAGTGCTCCCCAAGTGCTAAATCCATCCCCAGGCAGAACATGACATCTCTTTTCAGCAACTATGAGGACATTGCTGCTAAGCTTTCTGGAGCTCAACAACCCAGGTCACCTCACTAATGCTCTGGCATAGTTATATACACCGTAGTGGACTGCAGGGAAAGAAAAGGGTAATATCTGACTTTCCATAGCCTGCAGCCTTGATAATTGGTGATGGGAAGTACTGGATTAGGTACCATGAAATGGAACATAATGCAATCTTCACCCCTTGTTCATATTCTTTATCTGCATGCTTCTCCTGTAAGTCAGGAAAGCTGAAATATGAGGAAAAAGATCAGCTATCCAGAAACACCTTCCTCAATCAGAAACTTAAGGAGTCATGGTATCAGTTGGATGAAAGACTGTGAAAGTCCCTGTGTCTATCAGACTTCTGTGTCACAACCAAAATAGCAGGGGCCTCATCACAATGTGCCATGAGTCATGTGAGAGACCCACAGCAGTGCCAAGCAGCAGTGCATCACTATTTGGCTGAAGGGCCTTGCAGTGTGACCTACTTCTTGAAGCTCTTCTCTGAGAAACTTCAGAGGGGTAGCAGATTAATCTTTGCCAGAGTAGACAGAAGACAGTGCCATTGTTCTCCTCTTTTGGATATGCTCAGACTGCCTTGTTGTGTCCTTTGAAGTTGAACATGAAGCTCTGAATGTACTTTAGACATACAAAAGTCATCTGGTTCCCTGACCTGTTGCCTCTTTGCTTGCCCAGGCTGAGCTGCTGTACTGATGGGAAGGTGTTGTTCTGCTTGCTGTCTCTTACAATAATGAACATGCTGTCTTGCACTGCAGACTGCAGTTAAGCATTAAGCTGTTGTGGGTTTTTGAAGCCTAAGTTCATGGGGGTTGCTTGGCCTGGGTGCACTGTTTAGTTGCCTGCAATTGGCTTATCAAACTGCTATTTCAGCTGAGCATGTGACATGGTGGAAGGAACAGCAGCAGCTTATTTTATATAAATTGCTCCAAGGTCCAGGTCAGCTGCACTGAAATACCCTGATTCCAATTCTGCAGAGAAATGCTTTTACAAAGCATTTTTCATTTAGGCAGCTAAAAAGCAATCCAAGAAGGGTGTGTACCTGCCACATGTCTCTGCAAGCTGCAGATATTGCATCGTAGAACTTGAATCCAAATGAGAGTTTCACTGTCATTTTATTAAGAAGTTAGTGATCTGATAAGAGGTTTTCTGTGCACTTATATCTCTTTCAGGTGTATTTCAGGGCCTCACATTTTGTCTATGTGGATATAAAGAGCCAAAGAAAAGGGAAACTTTATCCGATGGCTTACAAGTTCCCAATTTCAGTTCCACCACACATGTGTAATGCTGTAACTAAGCTCTGCCCTGTAAATAACAATGTGATGCATTCAGCAGCTTTCAGACCAGATCCTCCCAGTGGAAAGCCTTCTTTCAATCCACTACATTGTTCTTCCCACCCCACCAACCCCAAATGCAACCTCTTGTCCACCACATATCCCTAAAAGCTGAGGTGCTGCTGACACAGCAGCTGCCCATTGTTGTGATGTGGGAGTGAAAGTATCCCACTCTCTAGGACAGGCCAGACATGGCATTTCTGCATATTGCTAGAGGCAGGATTTTAGGTACCTGGCCTCAAATGATGGTCAAAACTGAAAAAGGATGTTTAGGTTCTCTTTGATTGAAGTGCAGGTTTCGATGCTCATGTTCTGTTTAAGTCTTATGTTAGACTTTTCTTTTTTTCTGGATTTGTGCTTATGAATGTAACAAAGGCTGTAGATTCTTCCATAGGGCCAGACAGTCATGAATATGCACAAGTCTCAAATGATTCTTGAGTCTCTACTGAACAGGATATTTGCCTCTCTACACGATTATTGGCAGGATTGTCGGTATAGGTAAATAGGTGTATCTGGTAAGGAACACCCCATAAAGTGGAAAGTGGCAATGAACAACCTTGAACCAGTGGTAGAAAGACAAAATTTTAATTTTTCTTTCCACTTTCACTATTAGCTGCTCCTGTACTCCAGAAACCTATGGGCCTCACTGTGCCTTGAAGTTTGATGACTGCCAGGAAGGATCTGAGAGGCTCTGTGGGCATGGCCTCTGCGTAGATGAAGAAAGGGATCAGCCCAACAGGGTAAGGAACAATGTATAAACTTCATCATATAGCATGAATTAGCAACAAATGCTGCTGAGCACGACAAAACTGCATAGCATGAACTGCTGCTAAAATATAGGAAAGGCCACTATGCAACATAACAGCCTCTGCTGTACCAAGGGTGACAGAAAGAATAAAAAATGTTTTATGTCTTGTTAGAGGTACTTGTCACAGTATTAAATCTACTACTGCATCCATAGGGAGCTTGGGAATATTGGGAGAATTAAGTTGTTAGGATATTTTACTGGTTAAATGCTTAAGAAGGACAGACANTTTCTTTATAAGTTAAAGTCTTATTTGAAATATAATATTCTTACTGTTTATTACTTTGGGAGAATTAAGTTAGGATATTTTACTGCTTAAATGCTTAAGAAGGACAGACATCATAGCTCTTATTTTTCCTGGGAAAAGCCATACCAGTGGAAGGTTAGAGCCAGGGCTGTGTGGTAATTGGGTGGCTGCTGTTCCTCTTTGGTGCTCTTCAGTGTAAGCTGGATGTGGTGTCTGACTCCAGGCCCAATCTTTCCAAGCATCTGCACTGGATGGATGCTAGCACACACTTGAGTGCTCTTCTGAAGCAAGCCAGCTCATTCCACTTGGGCAAGAATCTGGGTACAGGGTGGTCACTCCAAAGGACAGATGGACCATGCCAGCTTTGGCTCTTTCCACTCAGAGCAGCCCTCCAAAACCACCCAGCCAAACTTGTGCTCCTTAATACCTATATGCCCATGCACCGTTCCAGTCATAGCACGGATTTTTTGTTCTTTGCTATAAAATTATTTCTTTGCTCAATTTTTAGAAGTTTTTTTTAGAAGTTTCAAAACTCATCGCTTATTTTCTGCCCACTTTGTATTAAGAAAGATTTTCAAAAGGGTTCAGTGTTGGCTTAACAGTGTCTGCTCCTGTGACAATCAACAATAAAGCTCCCATTAGCTTTAATTAGACCAAAGCTAGATAAATGCTGAAATCTGGCCATTAGTAAAGTTTACTAGAGAGAAAACTGTTTTCCTAAAAGAAAACATGTATTTGCAATTTAATGTTAGTGCTTCACATTGCATAGACACTTGAATAATTTGATTAAAAGAAAACAGCCAAAATTATTTCAGGCTTCTTATACTGATCTCTTTGCCCTGGTTAAAGAGTGAGTTGATAACTTTTAATTATGTTAATGTACAGCTCATAATTGATCATATTTTCTCTGGGAGCTTTGGGGTAAATTACAGATTTCTTTTATGAACATAATGAATGAGCCTGAGTTGCTTTCATAATCAGAATAAGCAAATTCAGAGGAAGAAATAGACTGAGAAAACTACTGAAGGAACTTACAAAACAAAACGTGCAAGCCATGTAATGCTCTGAAAGCCTTCTTGCTATAGTTTGAAAGACATTTTATGAAATTAACTCCTCCTGCCTTTTTCTTGACTATTGCAAATGTCTTAAATATGCAATGTGATGTTTTCTGTGGCAGCCCAAGTACCACTGTATCTGTGACGCCGGCTGGATGTCCCCTCCTGGCAGCCCTGCCTGCAGCTCTGATATAGATGAATGCAGCCTCCCTAACCCTCCGTGTTCACAGGATCCACTTGTGCAATGCCACAACACTCTAGGCTCCTACACATGTGGGCCCTGCCCCACAGGTATCTTGTCCTTCCATGCCCTCAGGTTGGATGGGGTGGCAGAGGTGCTACTGCCCGTGTATCACAAGCACAGACACAGGAGCAGATGAAAGAAACTCCATGAAAAGCTTTGGTCTGTGTTCTAGGGAATAAATGCAGATTATGTTTTATATAGGTAACACAGGCAGTGGAGTCTAATGCATGACTTATCTCATCCTAAACTGAGCATCTACATAGATCTTGTGTCCAACAGATACCTCCATGTCTATCATGTCCTATCACCTTCACATAAGAGGTGTGCAGTACTTTTGTATCTGTATATTTCCTGCCCTAAGGCAATATAAAAATCTCATTGTTCCCTCAGACCATATAACCTATGATTACTCTTCTTGAGCTGGGCAGGTTGTTCCTATGGGAGGAGTTTTCAAAGTGTTTAAATGAAGTTGCAATAAAGTTTTGCTGCAAAATGTACATATATGCACTAGACTAGAACTGCATCCTTTTTAGGTAAAAGTGTGTTTGAATCTGAAATATCCAGAGTACAGTTAAAATAAAATGTTCTTGTACCCACATCTCCATCCTGTTGTATTTGAAACTTAATTTTCAGAGGTATTAATTATAATCATTTATGAGAGAGACAGGTCTACTCTTGTGCTAACAAAGTGAAATTCACTTGTACTTTATGAAAAGATTTGCTCAAAGAAGAAACCAAAAAGGCCAGGCATTTTGTTTCTGATGTCTTTTCTGTGCTTCTTTTTAGGCTGGCAAGGAAATGGTTACACTTGCCAAGACATTGATGAATGTGCAAGTAATAATGGAGGCTGTTCAACAGTACCCATGGTCCAATGTATCAACACAGCTGGATCATTCCGCTGCGGGCTCTGTCCACCAGGTAAAATGGATTTCTTGTTGATAATACTATGGAAGGGCTTCAAAGATGGAGATTCAACACATCTGAGCCTGTTTTGGGGTAGATTTAAGAAGCTGAAAATTGGTTTTATAGAAAGAAATATCACATACAGTACTGTAATAGAGAATGCAGAGTCCTAGAATATTCAAACTGCTTCAGCTATTAATGAACATTTTGTAGAATATGCCTCTAAAGATGATCTTTTGAAATGTGCTTCTCTTGTACTATGTAGCTGTTTTCAGTGTTTTTGCCTTGATTTGGTGAAGTACTTCCTTTACAAAATCATTAATGGAAAACAAGGATTGCATAATTATGGTAGTAATTTCATTGTCTGTATTAATTGAAGGAGTATCCTGTGTGCCATAAATCACAGACTGTATTGTCTGCAGTAAAAAAAGCCTTGATAATTGTCACGCTCTGAATGCTGTCTGAGGAGGCAGTGTTTCCACCACAGTACAGCTCAAGCAGTGGAAGTTGAAACTTGAGGCTTTATAAGTTTTGGTTTATGATTTAAAATGCTTTCTGAAATGTATGGTATCAATACTAGAAATATAGCAGAGAGAAGTGTTTCTAATTGACTTTTTGATTGCTATTTATCTGGCAATAGACTGCAGGTAGTGAAGACTCTTGGTACTGAGTGCTGAAGGGATATCACCATGCTGGAAATGTGGCCTCAGACCAGTTTTGAGGATGTCAGCTGTGGCCATAAGCAGTTGTGCTGCAGAGCTTTGGTCCTCCTGAACATCCTGAGAGGATCTGGGTGTTGTGTTTGAGATCCAAGGGCTGCTCTGGTGTGCAGGAGGAAAACGACTGGATGTGGTTAGGGCTGACTGAGTGCAGATGTGTAGGGAGGGCAATGCATGGTGGCTGAGAGATGTGGGCTTCTGTGGCCTCACCAACATTACCTATATTTGGCAAACACTAATATATCTTTCTTCCCACAACTATGGAAGGATTTATTTACAGTCAGAATCCATCCCTCCAATGAAGGAACCTCAATAAATATGTCAGGTTTTGCTTCAGCAGCTATCTCAAGTCTTTCTTTTTAATTGCAGAAAACTATGACTTTGCCTCATGAATTAGTGTTTTGCTCACCAGTTGATTGCATTACTGTCAATTCTTAAGGAAATAGTTTGTTTTATACTAACTGAGATTTACCTCTGAACAGGTTATGAGGGAGATGGACAAACATGTACCCAGGTTGACATCTGCTCAATAAATAATGGAGGGTGCCATCCTTTTGCTACTTGTACCTCAGCTCCTGGTATGATGCTTTCTTAAAGACTGTAAGGTATTATCAGTGTGAATATCAAGGGGGATCTGGTCAGGACAAATCCACTTTATAGCAACATATCCAGATTGCAGCCCTTCTCCACAGTCAATTTTGCCTCACTCAAAGGATTTTACAGGGAGGTTAGCTAAAGCCAGCAGACATTTTCGCAAGCACTGACAGAAGAAGATTTAGGCTCCACAAAAAATAAGATTGTATCCTAAAACTTTGGAGATGTTCAGCATTTCTCTTTGGCGCAATTTTCCAATTATACAGCTGCTTTTACTATTCCCCTTCCCATAAATACCCTTTGACTGCCCCACCACTTCCCATGAAGGTGACCTTGGGCTCATAGATACCCATAGCTAAACAACACTAGGGCTCTTTCCATGGTCAAACTGGGCACTGACCAGGGAAGGTATCAAAAGATCAAATAAGTTAGAATTATATTAAGACTCTGCTTCAAAATGTCAAGGACATTTACAGACATTGGTATCTTCATTGTAACAGAATTACCTTCTGTATCTTGCCTTGTCTCCCAAGGGCCCATGGCATTTTGCTCCTGCACACCTGGATACACTGGAAGTGGCTATGGGCCAAACGGGTGCTCTCCCCTCAGCCACATCTGTCAGCTGCAGAACCCTTGTGCCAATGGGCAGTGCTTGGTAAGTGCTGGGCCCCTCACACGTGGTGACAACATTGTGTAGTTGTAACCAGAGAGCCTTGGTGAGGCTGAAGGCTGAGTGCAGACATCCTACTTGGAGAAAGGCAGAGTCAGTGGGGATGGCAAGATCAAAGGATATACCTGAGGGAAGCAAGGTGAGTTTCAGGGCACACAAGCCATTTCTTTGTGTGTGAAGTAGAAGTAATGGCCTGAGAAATTGTTTGGTAGCACACACTAGCCAATGGAATGCTTGTGCTGATGGGAGAGAACTGTATTTGGTGTCATAGGAAAGTAATTTACCACCCTGGATCATGGATGAATTACCCATAATAACAGAAGCAGTACCTCTGCTGACCTTCAGACTGTTAATATCCAGCAGAGTTAGTTATGGGTTCCTAGTCTGATCTTGTGAGAGCGCTCCTGGAGTCTCAGGCTGTTTATAAGAACATGGAAAGGATGTCTCAAGGGAATTGGTTGCACTGGTGGCAACCAAGTCTTTTGGACCTAAACTGATTGGTGGTATGAACTCATTCTCATGCACAGTGAACATTTAATTTGTCCTTGTGGACCCTGTGAAGGCTTTTTTGGCTTCCTTAGCTGTGCCCTGGGAAGTCCATGCTGCAGACCTGGGAATTTTGTTGTGGAGGGTATTTAAAATGGTGATTTTGCCAAAATATTCACAAATGCTAATTTTTTTGTTCCAGTTGTCTTTTCCCATCTATCCCCATTAGGCTGCAGATTTCCTCATTTTGGTTGTCCCTGGAGGCACAGGGGAAATGAGACATAAGATCTGGATTTGGCAGTGTTAGGTTAACAGCTGGATTTGATGATCTTAAGGGTCTTTTCCAAACTAAATGTTTCTATGATTCTGTGGTGAATTACCTTTTGCTTTTTCCATTTTCTGTAAGAAATGTGGCAGTCCTGTCACTTACACTCCACTCCTTACCGGTATTCCTTGCTCTCTATTCTGTAGGTTTTTACTGTGTCTTCACTCGTATTTAAAGATATTTATAGGGCCTTTTGTGCCCAGATCTTATCTACTTTTTCTGACTATTTAGTTAATTTTACTCAATCTATTGAAAGATATGACATCTTCCCCTAAATATATCCTAATATACAACAGTAGGCAATCATGGCTACAAACTAGTACCTGAAGATAAGAACACAGATATCTAAGTAATGGGACTACAGAAGCATCTAGTAAAATAGAGAAGCAGCAGAGCTATATTTGGCCAGCATAATGACAGAGGAAATATGATGTCAATTAACTATCAGCAACGCAGGTCAGAAAACACCTTTTAAAATTCAGAGTCCTAAATATACATCTAAATCCTCTTCCATCATGCTGAAAATCTCTTTGGGACACAGAGGACATGAACAGATAATGGAAAACAAATAGAGAATGTGATAGACTGATTGTGTGTCACCAAAGATGGGATTGTAACCTCTACCTGGGACCATGTTCTGCTTTACTTTTAAAGATTGTGTCTATAAAACAAGAGATACAAGGTAAGAGAACATATGAAATTAAACAGTTACAGATATGGAAAAACTTGATTATATGGAGAAGTAGTACATGCAATGATGGAAATGGAAAAGAGATGTACAGAATAGGGAATAAAGCTGAAAAGATGGTGAAATTGTTCCCCTTTAACATTCCTCAGGATGAAAGTGAAAGTTAACAGCCCACATAACTGCAGCACAGACTTCCTGGAGAAAGGCTTTGGGAGAAATTACTTATAAACCAGTTTCCTTGCCTTGCTATTTATAAGGCTTAGGTAATATGATTGATTTGATTCTAGTGTGTACATTCCAAAACCAAGCAAACAGCTTTCTGAATGGCTAAAAGGATATGGATTTTGATTTTTGAGAAATTTGAAAGAGCCCTGGTAAGAAATTACTTGCTAGTAAAAACCCAAAGAGATAGATATTCTAATTAGGCTTTATGTGTATTTTAGTATTCACCAGTGACCATCAAGGCCAAAAAAATTCAAAGGATTTATTTCTTTACTCCAGTATCTCCTCATAAAATAAGTGTAAACATCAGTCTTTCTGCTGACTCCATTTCTTTAGGTGATTCATGCTCATAGTTTATTTGATTTGTTTGTATTGTAGGCAATGATCTCTGGCTATTTCTGCCTGTGTAATGCAGGCTGGACAGGCCCCAACTGCACAGAGAACATTGATGAATGTATCAGCAACCCGTGTCAGAATGGGGGCACCTGCACCGACGGGGTCAATGGCTACTCCTGCGAGTGCACCAGCGCCTGGACAGGACCACAGTGCCAGACTGCCCAGCAAGGTACAGCCAGAGCCCCTCCTTCCCTCCTGGGACATGGCACAGCAGGCTTCAGAGAGCAGGGGCTTGCTGCATGGGACTGCCACGTGAATACGAACAGAGTTATGATGTGAAAAACAGCCCCGTGCTTGGTGGATGAGAGGTCCCAACCCAAATTCTCTCCAAGTCAGTTTTCCATGAGCTTTGTTTTTAGCTGTTTTGTTTAGCAGTATGAAGGCAGCAATGAAGTTGATCTGCAAGCCCACTGGCCTTGGCTACATGCCAGACCTCCTAAAATCAGATCTCTGTTCCCGAGAAAGTGTTCTGGAAAGCTGTTTGGGAAAGAGGATCCAGTATAAGGAGAACAAGAGAATATATTGATGTTTCTCTTTTGTGCATATTTTTTCATCTGTCATGAAACCAAAAGGTCCTTAGTCAAGAGAAAAAACCAGAAAAGGTTTTCAAACAGAAATTTAGTGAAAGAAATGTTAGGCTTGAAATTAGAGGACTCTCAGTTTTATACTGACTGCAAGGTTCTCCCTTTTCCTCCTAATATAATTTCTTCTGTTTGTTTGAGAACTTTTTTTGCCATTAATTTTAATTAAACAAGGTCAGGGTAGCATCCAGTGAGTCCAGTGTCCCTGTGACAACAGAAGTGGCTCATTTCTTATTGTAGATTGCTAAGAAGAAAGCAAATTGCATTTTAATGTAATACAGAATGTAAAACTTCCACTGATCCCCTGTGAAATCTACTCTATTTTAGAACTATTTTAGGCTTTTTTCTATTTTACTGAAGTATCTAACTATTAATGTTTTATTATTAAGTCCACAGACAGAAAAATTTATTTTTAGCCTTTCATAATGAAGGGATAGAAAACCAGTTTTTATGCAGTAAGGAATCATACTATCATACTGTACCACCTCCAAGATTAGTTTCTAATCAATGAAAAAATACTGTATTTTCTTACATGATCATTTTGAATCTGGTTGAAAAAAGGTGAGATGTTTTAGACAGACATTTCAAATAAAATTATATTATTTTTACCACTTCTTGAAGCAAAAGTTTGGTGAGAACTGGCTATTTCTTTAGAATCAATTCAATGTTAAACTACAGGTGCTTGATGCACGCTGTAGCTATATGTGCATTATATTTTGGTTGCTTGACAGGCATTTTTCTATAGCTCCTTGGGGTTCTCAGTTCTCAGTTCCCATGCATTGAATGGTTCAGTGGGAGGAAAGACCATGATATATCATGAGAGGGATTATTAGACCCAGAAATCTGACCAAAAAGAATAAATGGAACAATAAAATCTCGTGAGGATAACTTCTATGATGTAAGGCTACTGAGAAAGACAATTGTGCAGCATGTTAACTTAAAAATGCAAAATGTTATTGCATTGAAGGGGAAAATTTAGAGATTCAATCTGGAGGTATCCTTCTGAATGCAAAGCAGTTTATAGACACTGTCATGAGACAGAATCAATATTTTTGGCACCATCCACATGTTCCAACTGATATACTTTGTTCTTTTTCCAAGAACTATTTTTCTTTCAGGGAGTTTGCACTTTTTTGAGGTGTCATTCCATATGGGAGGAAGTCCTAAAGATCCTTTTATAGAAGTATTTTTCAACATTATTTTAAATGTTTAAGAAGAAAAAGCTATGCAAAAAAAAAAAAAAAAGATAGGTTTTGTTTTAGTCTGTACAGTAACAGCACAAAATCTGACTAATTTTCTCTCTTTTTGCAGTTTGTGGAGGATACCTCTCAGGCTTGAGGGGGTCTTTCAGTTACCCTAACAACCCAAACAGCCAGTGGTACAGCAGTGGGGTCAGCTGTTCTTGGGTTATTCACACGAATCCCAACAAGGTAAAGTAGAGTTCAGGTTAAAGAAACCCTCAGTCTGTAGGGTCCCTCAGCTTAGCAGAGCAAACATGACTGTATTCATACCACACGTGATCCAATCCCCTCAGAATAAACAGTTTTTCAAAACAATACATTTTCGATTCTTGCAAGCCTTCAGGCTCCTTAGCCTAAGGATTTGCTTGGGTTAGATTTTCCAGGCTTTTCCTAAGCAGCTGAGGGTTGGAGTTTATTAACCTACCTCCAGCTACAGAAGGGAACTTCTACATTGCTTTAGAATGTGATCTCTGAATTGCTGCATGAGAAAATCTCTGCTCTGGTGGGGTCCACAGGTGGTTCCTGAGCTAAGTGAGTTGGTCAAAGCCTGGTGCTAACAACACCAAGGCTGTGGGTTTGATGCCCACATGGGTCAGCTCTTAATAAGAGTTTGACTTGATGATCCTTCTGGGTCCCTTCCAGCTCACACTATTCTGTGGTTCTGTGACCCCAAAACAATTTCATATTTCTGATCTCTGAGTTCAGAAATGTAGAATGCTTAATTCACATTGCCAATGGCTTTGTGTAATAACAGAATTTGATTTTTTTTTTTAAGGATTACTTTTTAAATGTTGTGCCCAAATGTATATTCTGATTCTGATCTGCAACTAACAATTCCACTTGTGTTATAAATCACAACTACAAAATATGCTACTCCATAATTTAGCATGAAATTTCTTACTTGGGATCTAAGTCTTTGATTATTTCTGACATTTTGTGGAATTAATTATGTAGTTTTATAACCAGTGCTTATCAGTGGTTTATACAGCATTACACACATATATATATATGACATGTCACCAGCCTTAAGCCTGGGAGCCACTACTGTCTTCAGCAGAGCATGTTACAGCACATCAGTAAAGAATCTGAACAAATTTAAAGCTGTGCATGTCACCAGATATCCAGAATAGGCTTTAGAGACACCGATTTTATATGTGCCAAACAAGATAATTGAATCTTTTAACTCCCATTACAACACTTTCAACCATAGCAAGGGTGAAAAATGTTAATTATCTGATGAAAAAACTGCCTAGGGAAACCTGGAATATTTTATGCTGTGCTTCAAGTTCTTCACACAGCTTGAATTTACACATATATATATTTTACACAGGCACAGGCAAATGGTCTCAATCCTTAGTTTATAGAAATAATGCTCTTTCCAGAAAACTTCACTGACTAAATTCTTATCTGTCTATCTTCTATCTTTCCTTTTGACCCTTAAGTTTCTTTAATATTATTTTCTGTCCTGGAACATTTCAGGAAATGACATAATGACTCTAAAGCTCATAGATTCTCACAATTGCATGAATGCATATATCTGCTCTATAAAGTTTCTGCATAGATGGTGTCTCAGCAGATGGAAAAAAGAAATTTCTTGTTTTCTCACTTCTATCAGATTCTGCGTGTTACTTTCCCATTCTTCCAACTGGAGTCAAGCAATGATTGTAACTCCGAATTCCTCCAAATCCATGATGGGCCTTCAGCATCAATGCACATGCTAGGAAAATACTGTGGCTTCTCAGGTCCTGCAGAGCTTTTCAGTTCCCACAGCTCTCTGTATTTTTGGTTATACTCAAACCACACCATTGCTGGAGGTTTTACTGTTCATTGGGAATCTCAGGATCCTGGTAAGTTGATGAAATCTTCATGGCTTTGCAGTAAAATGAATTACTTATTTCCTTTGATTAGGAGACATTAGGAACAGAAAGACAGTATTTTTCAAGGAAGTGAGGCTTAAATGTGGACATATATATCACTTGAAGACATTTTCAAACTCTAGCCCTAGGCCTCTGCAGGAATAGCTTTCTGCTGTTTTTTAAGGCTGCCTTACCCCTCCTGTGAAGAATCCCCCAAAGAGCCTGTGCTGATGGGGATGTCATTCATTTACTCAGTTCTCTTTTCTCACACAAGTATCTGGTACTTTAAGCAAGCAAGGTAATGGTTTGTTTTGCTACTGACAATTTACAGCCTAAATGCTGCAAGTATGATAGACTGTAGGGAATTGGATTTTGTGAGATTTTTTGGTGTGATTTGTTGTACATTTCTGCCTGAATTCTTGGTAGTGCTAACTGGATGATTGTTCGGATGGTCTGGCAAAGCATTTCCAGGGATAAACTTCAGATCATCTCATATAGCATTAGGGTCACTTCAGTGTTCTATGTATTATCTAGAAATAAAAAAGTGCATTGAGTTGTGTCTTGAATGAACTATAGAGTAAAAAATTCCATTTCCTTATTTCTATAAATATTTATTGAAGTGCTTTTAATATGATTTTGGTGGTTTTTTTTCCTTTAAATGGTGATTAGTAGATTGATAATTACTAATTGACAAATACAAGTACTGAAAAGTGAAAGCAGATTTTTTGAGAAAAAAATAGCACTAACAGAAAAAACAAAGAGAGCAGTATAGATGAGATTAAACTACATATTCCTGAGGTATAACACATAATGTACCTCTCCCATTCCCAACTCTTGCACTGATGTTATTTTATTATAGGTATATAAAACAGCCTTACCTGTAATTAAATTTTCCATTTTTTTTTCTTTTTAATGGAAATAGTCTTGTGATAGGATAAAAAATGGAGACTATTTGCAAAGTACAGAAATTCAAATTAATTTTGTAAGTCCAATCTAAACACAGTGCTTCTGATTATTCTTCTTAAGGCATGTTCATCATAACTGGGTAAGAATCTTTCACTGTGCAACTCAGGAAATATTTGGAGTTCTCCTTTTAAGATTGGGTTGTAGAATTAACTGCAAAATTTAGAGAAAGAAGAAACTTGCTCATTTGTTTGGCTTGGTATTTGTTTTTTAATTTATTCTGACCCCAAAGTGGTAGCTATTTTTGACACTACAGAGCGTTTCATCTTCTGACCTGACATGTGGTGATAAAGATTCATGTTCCATGTCTCTTTCTGTTAGAATGTGGTGGTGAGCTGACAGGTACTTATGGCTCCATAAGCTCTCCAGGATATCCTGGTAACTATCCTCTAAACAGAAATTGTTTCTGGACCATCTCAACCAGTCCTGGCCTCCTCATCACTTTTGCTTTTGGCACACTGAACCTGGAACACCATGAAAACTGCAATTATGATTATTTAGAGGTAAAGTATAATTGTGAATTATGACAACATTTTGTGGATATGTTATTGCAAGCAAAAGGATGTTTCAAAACTTTTTTATCTACAGAAGGAGACTGAAAATTTAATCCTGGGTTGAAATGTTCCTTTTTATTTACATATTCCACCCATCCATGCAGAATCAGAGACAACAGGACAGATGAGAAGCTGCTTCACTGAAATCAGTGGAAGTCCTGTGACAAAAAGGATGGGATTCAGGCCAAATACTTGATGGGGAGCTTTCACTTTCTTACTGAGTTCAGTCTCCAAACTCCTTGTCAAATTTCAACCCACAGAGAATTCATGAGCTTATGGGAAACAATTCAGGAAAGGGATCTAAGATTAATAGATTCATATCGTAGCTCACACAGCTGCCCATGACTTGATGTATGAGCTTAGGGCTTTTTGTCAAGTGTGACATAATGTTTCTGGAATTCACTAATACCTTTTCATGGAAATGAGAAGCCAGTTTGGAAGAGCCTGTTGTGTGCAATGCAGAGCATGATTTCAAGAAAATAGTTCAACAGTAGGTCTCCTGATACTTTCTTTCCCTTTCACAAACTCCTTGATGACTCCTGCCAGCAGCATCACAGCTATGCTTCTGGATCTCTTTCTTGGTTCCTCTGTGTTTGGAGGAAATTTCCTATGAGTTTTCCTTTCACCCACATCCACAATCTGGGGACTCCAAGATAACTTAAGGAGTGTTGGTTCTGTTCACAACTGGCACACTAATAATCCTAAATGTTGATCTGTCATTCTATCTAGATTCGAGATGGTCTTCTTCCACAAGACCCTGTGCTTGGTAAATACTGTAGCACTGGATCTCCACCCCCACTCCAAACTACTGGTCCATATGCATTTATTCACTTTCACTCTGATGACTCAGTTACTGATAAAGGCTTCCATATTGTCTATACAACATCTCCTGGTAAGTAAAATACTCAGGATTAAAGATTGATCTGTGACATTCTTGAGATATAGCCAACAGCACATGAATGGATGTAATTAACACTTGTTCTTTAATAATACAGTATTTCTTTTTGATTTGCAAACATTGTACAGAGGCAGTCTCAAAAGGAGCTACTCTACTTATGAATAAATTTGTTTTTTTTCTTAATATAGCAGATCCAAGTTGTGGAGGAAATTTCACAGAGAGTGAAGGGGTTATCACATCTCCTTTCTGGCCTAACCCTTATATCAACAACCGACAATGTGTCTACATTATCCGACTGCCAGAGGATGAAAAAATTTTCCTCAACTTCACCCACATGGAGCTGGAGAGCCACAGTGGTTGTTCAGCAAATTATATAGAGGTGATTCCCCTAATCAGTTGATATGGAAGTTTGTTTGCATGCATGTACAAGAGCATATATAACTTCTGTCCCAAGGGCCGCTGCAAAAATAGGTGTCAATCAAACAACTAAGTATACAAATTTGCTAAGGTCCAAAAGTCACAGGGGCTGAAAGAGCAGGATGGTGAATTTGGGGTGAAGCAATGAGAAGAGAATGAGAAAATATGTCTAGCTTAACACTAATTCTTAATAGTCTATACATGATTAAGAAGGAGTTTGGACATTTGGTAAATGCATGTCAAGTGCAAGAAGAATAGAACTGATGCCACAGCTGCTATGCAGCATTTTCTGGAGTCAAAGAGTTATATGGAAGATCTTGTTCTGACATTAAAAGGAAACATAGCATGTAAATATTTATGCACACATTCTCAGGGAAGTGATTGAATTACCACTTGTGGAGGTATTTACAAGATTTGTAGAAGTAGCACTTAGGGACATGATTTAATGGTGGACTTGGCAAAGCTTGGTTTGCAGTTGGACTCTAAGATTTAGAGGTCCTTTCCAACCTTAATTAATCTATGATTCTATATGCATATGTAAAGCTGGGAGTTTAATTGTGAAATCTTACAAGTCTAATTCAAGAATTTCTATTACCCTAAATTTAATTGTGAAAGAAAACAAAATGGTACAGTTAGAATGTTTCTATATGGGAAATGTAATAATAACACAGTACTAATGTCATTGCGATCCACTTGAGATGATTTCTGCTTTTACTCCTAGCTCCCTCTTCGTTGGCTTGCAATGTTGTGTTACATACAAATTTACAGCTGCAGGGTGCCTTTTAAGTACACGAGGGCAAAGGGCAGCCCTGGGCCATGGGGACCTGCTGGGCTGGCCATGGGCTGGGGCAGGCCAGGATGTGGGGCATACAGGGGAACCTGGCTCAGCAGAGCCCGTGGCTGGGCAGGCAGGACGGAGACTGACCGGGCTGCAGGTTTGCTGGGGCAGGCACTGACAGCCCTGCAGGGCTGACATGGGTCCTGGGCAGTGGCAAGGTGCTTTGGGGCTCTGGTGGAGGCAAGGCTGGCCCCAGTGAGTCGTGGTGGTGCCCTCAGAGCCTGGCAAGCTCTCTGTGTTGGTGGCCCATGCCCCTTCTTCCATCATAGCATCTCTGCGTTGTGCCCTGACTCGCGGTGTCTCAAGGCCTCTGCTGTCATACCCAGCCTGTGTTTCTCTGTACAGTCATAAACACCTCATCCCACAGGGGATAGCTGCTGGGTACAGCTGCCTGTATGAAACTGTGCCTGTGCTGTGCAGAGCTAAACAGAAGGAAAACAAACTGGGCACAGTCAGTGGTTGATTTGCGAAGGTGCAGCCGCAGCTGAAGGAGGGGGGAGCCATCCCTGCGGCCCCAGAGCGGGGTCCAGCACTGCCAGCCATGCAGCTCAGTGGCAGCACAGGTTTGGTTTTGGATTCAATCTCTTCTTGACCAGTGAGGAACTATGTGAGCTCTATGCTGTTGGTCTATTTTTAAGAGATGTTATTGTATTGACATTGTTCCCTTCTCTCCTCTAATTCAAAGACCTAGGCTGGAATGAAGTGTAATTAGTTTCTGAAATGAGAGAGGAAGTGTGTTTAATGAAAACAGACAGCTTTTGTTTGTTTGGCCTGCTACTCCTCTTGCCTAATTGCTGGCAAAACAGCAGCTAAATTCACAGCAGCCAGAGAAACAAAACCATTTCTGTTGAACACCATCGGTTTGTATTAGTTCAGCAAGGCATTTACCTCACTGTTTGCTGCTCAGTCACAAGCCCTTCAGTTTCCGTGTGCTTCTGCCCTCCCCTTCTGCCTGCCCTCTTACTCTGTGGCTCAGCCCAGACCAACTTTTTCTGGCTGGGACAGTCAGTAAAACCAAAGTACTGTGCTCTGTTATTAAGGCCTGATTTTTTCACATATGCTTTTGTAAAATACTGTCCCACCAGTTCATCTAGGGAGATAACTTTTCGATGTTTGAATTACTTTAAAAGTCATCCTCCAACAACTCTTTTGTCATTTTGGAAAAGTGCAGATGATCCCATTCCCTGGCTATACCAGGAAATCTGTAGACTTTCCACAGGGACCAGACACAGCTCATAGCACTTGCTCAGAGAGGAATGTTTAGTTTCTTACTGAGGAAAGCATCTGCAATAAGAAATAGAGACAATAAACTTATTTGAGAAAGGCTGTGACATGATGATGCCAAGGCAGTCCCTTTTCCATGTCATCCTTCTAACTGGCAATAGGAGACATTACTCACATTCATGGTTTAGAGAACGTAGGTTTTTAATCACTACTCGCTGGACTATATAAACAACAACAAAAAAAAATGTAAGGAGAATCAGCTCAAGAAGAACATGTAAACTCTTGTGAATTACCGTTCTGGAAGTTTTCACTGCTTTCCAAAGATTTACTAAATATTTTGGCACAAATTCTGATATCAGCTGCTCTACTGTAAATCCAGAATAATTCTGTAACCTTAAATTCCAGGGAAACTGGAAATATCTGGTAGTCAGAAAGCCATCTCACCAGCTTGAGACTGCAAAGCTTGGCAAGCAGGCCAGCCACTGCCTGTTCACCAGGACACTCATGAGGGTTTCTTACCTTCTCTCCCAGCCCATGGATGAATACAGCTGAGGAAGAAAGACCTGGTGATGAGAGGGGACCTGAAAGCTGGATGTCCCTGGTTTGGCAGTGAATTCACTGGAATGATTTTTTGGCTTTGACAGCATATATAGATGCATTTAAGAGCATCTACATTAGCCACTTTGTTTTTGGGAGAATCTTTGGGACAAAAATTGCATTTTTTTGCTTGTGTGGAGAGCAGAGGACTTGTCTTTTGGACCTCAGGTTGTTGTTGCCCACTTGAAATGAGATGAACATCTCAGAGATATACCAAGGCTCTGCCTGGATGTCTGGATGTAGCTATTCTTGTTCATGGAATATGGACTTAGGGTCTGAAGTCTTGAGGTACAAATAAGTCTTTCTCATCTTCTCCCCTTTTTAATCAGGATTTATAATCAACTTTATGGAAAAAATATGATACATTTCTCCTTTGATTACTGAATTGATTGAGGTCAATAGAAAGGCAGTGCAGAAGGTAAAAGCTGGATTCCCTGATATAGCCTCATTGCCATTATCATGCATTGAGCCCTTCAGATATGAAAGTGAAAAGATGTCAGTGTGCCTCTTTACTGCTTTAGGGACTTGGAGCTGCATCTCCTGTTTGTGAGATGTCTGCCTGCATTGATGTATGGCTGTGATGGAACAGATGCTTGTTCTGGAGAAATGCCATTGAAAAATCACTAGAAACTTCATGGCCAGAGCAAGAAAATAAAAAATATTCTTTTTTTTTCCCCCAGCAGATTTTAGTGCTGGTGAAAATTTTGCAGCTATCATTGATGAGTAGCCTACCTGTCTCTTTCTTACTAAAGATGTCACCTTTGGAAACATAGGCCCAAATAGAGCTATAACCATGGTTCATAGAGAAGAGCATTTAATCCTAATGTCCTGTGACAGCAGCATGTGTTTGTGTCTTCTGTGCTGATCATCTGATTGTTCCTTTGAGCTCTCATAACTCTTGTGCTTGTGCCAGTTTCTGCAATGGCTCTTTGCCCCTCTCATAAATATGTAAAACAATTACTCCTTTAGTTATGTAGCAGCTCTTGTGAGATTATAGTTTTATCTGGATATCAGATCCCAATGCTTTTATGATCTAACACTTTTCTTTCCTCTTTTTGATGACTAGGTTCGAGATGGTGACAGTGAAGTGTCTCCTCTTATTAGAAAAATCTGTCATGATACACTCATGTCTCCAATCACTTCTACCAGCAATGGTCTCTGGATCAAATTCAAGTCTGATGCTTCTGTGCAAAGAACCAGCTTCAGAGCTATTTATCAAGTTGGTAAGAGGAACTGGTCATTTGCACAGTGAACTTATCTGTGATTTAGACATTTTCAGTCATTCCCATGCTATGTTATTCATCTAATAGGTTAAACACAAGCTTCAAAAAAAAGGAAAGAACAGAACAAAGTTTAGTTATTTATTTAAAAAGATGTCTGCAGTAGGTTTGCTGTAGGCACTCCTAGCATGCCCTTTGTTGCTTCTGACCATGAAATTACCTCAGATGGTTAGAACATGGTGCTAATAACAGCAAGGTTGTGGGTTTTATCCTCACATGGACCATTCATTTAAGAGATGGACTCAAGGATCCTTATGGGTCCCTTCCAATGCAGAATAATCTGTGATATGATATTAATGATTCTGTGATACAGTACTAATGATTTATCACTTGATGCTGACATACCAAAGATGTTATAGCTTCAATTCTGCCTAAATCTTTTTACTTTCATTTTGCCTGTTTTTAAGCCCTTAACTACCAACAAGCCTATCTCTGTCTGTGAAACAAATGAGTCAAATGCATTACTACTCATGGGCACAGTTTGGTCATTTGTATAAGCATGTTTATGCTATACCTATAGTAATTTTTTTCTTTTAAATATGTTCACTTGAGTGGTCTGCTGTAATAAGATAACTTAGGATTTAGGGTTGGTTTTCTTCTAATTTTATAGTGTTACTTGACACATATCAAACATCACCATTATGCTACATAACATTCCTTGAAATCATTGATCACAAGTACTGATTCTTGGTGTCTCTTGGCAGCCTGTGGAGGTTCCTTGTCTGGAGCAGGCACAATCCATTCACCTTATTACCCCAGGATGTCCCCTCACCCAAAGACCTGTGAGTGGATCATCTCCCAGCCAGCTACCAAAGTGGTGATTCTTAACTTTACTGACTTTGACATTCGAAATACAACCACTTGTGATTCGGACTACATCGAGGTAAAGAGCAATAAACTTGTACTGTGAATAGTAGATACACATCTGCAAGTTCCTTCTGATACTCATCTCCACCAAAGCAAAAGTTCTTGACAGGCGAGCACTCCTTCTAGCAGTCACGAAAGGTTTTCCAGGTTGATAATGGGATCCCAAAGCTTTTCTTGGTTCTTCAAGGATGTTATGGCTGTTTTGGTAATCAGAGACAAGTATGAGGTTTCTTTAAAAAGATAGGCCTGGTTTGGGAGGTTTATGTGCCATTTACTGCTAAGGGTGTAAGGTCTCATCTTTTCTCAGTCTGACATACTTTGTGTGGGACAGTGCTTCTCTAAAAAGCATAAGGTTGCATTTTATGTACCCGTAGTAGAAACCACACTGAAGAAAGGGTAGGATTGACTTCCTAAGGATCACTTTTATATAGTTCTTATGAATTACTTTATGCTTAACACTTGAATGTAATATAAATTTCTATAGGATATTTTGAATACCCTGTTCTTCAGGTCAGAGATGGTAACAACGGAGACTCTCCTGTTTTGGAGAAATACTGTGGTACAGCTGTACCCTCTAGAGTGCAATCCACACGGAACAATCTCTATATCAAATTCAGAGCTTCCTCACTTAGCAACCTCGGCTTCAGAGCTCAGTATTGGCCATTAGATACAGGTAAGGATTGTTTTGCTGTTTTCTCTGTAGAGTGTTGGGGCTTTCCAAATTTTCCCATGAACTGAAAACAACTGGCAATCAAGTTTTAGGAGGGTGTGATGAGAGATAAATTCTGAATCAATTACTGCATATTGTCCGTCAAGAAAGAAAGAGTATGAAATTTCAGAAAGAAAAGTAATCAATTTTATTAGTGTCTTACTGTTTTCTTATGAAGATATCATTTAACCTGGTGTTTTAAATCTCTGCAGTATGTGGAGAAACTCTCATTGGACCATCAGGAACCATCACAAGTCCTGGTTATCCAGCTGTGTACCCACATGGGATTAACTGTACCTGGATTATCAATGTTCAACCCGGCTACTTTATCCGCCTCACATTCACTTCATTTAACTTGGCATTTGATTATGGTTGCAGAAAGGATTATCTTGAAATATATGACAACAGCACTGTGCAAAAATTGGGAAGGTAAATATGACCATTATCCTACAGACCTGTATTATTTTGGAGTGAACACTGTTCTGTAGATTTTGACATTCAATTTGCTTCCTTAAGTTTTGTGTATAAATTATTTTCTCTTCGTCACCAAAACAATAGCAGCAATTTCTCTACTAGTATAGTAAAGGCTTCTTGCTTTCCTTGACTGTAGAATGAAAAGCACGTTTAATAAATAATACACTGGGAGAAACTAAGTTAGGAGGATAGTTCTTGTAAGGACAGGTTTCAATAGCTGGCTTTGCCGCACTCCATTAAAAATCTGATTTATGACAAAGAAATTGAAAAGCATTAATGTATCTCTGCCCAGAAAAGACATAATTTTAAAGACTTGCAGAAGTGAAAAACAGACTACTTAAAAGGCTGTATGTTTGGATCTCTGCAAAAGCTAGACCACAGCTTCCATTTTATGGGATTTTGTTTTCACTTTCTCCTGATACATGATTTTATCTTAGGGAAGAATATTTTCTTTTATTCTACTTCTCCAAGTGTATACACGGGGTTTTCTTGCTGCCCTAGAATTCAAGAACATTTGAATTTCTTGGGAACAGTATCCAGCTGCAGCTATAGACTGTAAAACAGTTGGCTGACACCGCAGTATTTTGGAAAATAAGGAGCAAATGACTCTCATAATGAAGAGCATTTTGCAATTGTGGTGTTTGGCCAGCCACTCTGACTCCTTCAAAAGAACAGAGTATGTTGTAGGTACAGGACAGTAAAAATTCTATAAGAATAGGACACCTTGATATAAGTCAGAGTTTCTTCTCTGATTTTGCCATGCTTTAGATTTGTACCCTTGTACATGTAGTGAGCTATTTAGTCCCATGATACAGTGAATATCCCTGGGATCTGTATCATCCAAAGGAGAGAATTGTGTAGCTATTCAAACATCACAGGAAAGCTGAATTCTCTTCCAGTAATACAGATGCTTTATAAAGTACTGCCATTCAATTTGAGGTATCTTTTTACTGCAGATACTGTGGAAGATCAATTCCACCATCTCTCACAAGTGGTGGCAATATGATGATGTTGTCCTTCGTGACAGATCACAGCATTGCATCTGAAGGCTTCTCAGCTAATTATATCTCCCTGAATGCATCCAAAGGTAATATGTCAGTCTGTTCATTATGCAAATTAAATGTTTTCAGCTGTCACTGTAAATAACCACTACAAGAAACAGAAACATTATTTTCTCTGTTGCCAGAAGACTTCCTGGTGCCTCTTCTACTCCTTCGTATTCATTCTGCTTTATTCAAAAGCTTTTTTCTTCCTAGGAAAGCGGAAAGCAATTTCTGTAAGCAGCACTGTTGCTTTCTTTAAAAAGTCAGTAAGAGCTGACATGGCAGAACTGTGTGAATTATTTAGGAAAAGTCTCCTTTGAATTTTC
Source organism: Thryothorus ludovicianus (assembly GCA_013397245.1). Taxonomy (NCBI): domain Eukaryota; kingdom Metazoa; phylum Chordata; class Aves; order Passeriformes; family Certhiidae; genus Thryothorus; species Thryothorus ludovicianus. Next base: position 1,248,387 of record VZTB01000696.1, read on the forward strand.
TTTGTCCATTCTGAGCTGAGTATGTGTGATCTAGGAAACTTAGTGATCATGGAAATCTTATTGAATGGGAGACTCTTGGGTGCTGTAAAAAATTAATTTAGTCTCTGTAAGGTTCAATATTGATGGTGGGTAGAGAGAGGTCAGGAATGAACTCTTAGGTTAGGATGAAATTTGATAAAGCCTCAAAATAATCTGAAAGCACAAGTGATTTTTTCATTAGAGCAGAGTGCAACATTTCTGTCTCCAACAGAGTTCAAGGCTCATGTTATGCATTAAATCCCTTCTTTAATTATTTTCTAAAGGGCCAAGGCTTTCATCAGCGAGGTAAAGGAAGAATGACTGCTTATTCTCTCTGTTCTCTTCTCTTTTGGAAACTAGGAGGAATTTTTTCCCAGAAAGGGTGGTTAAACATTGGAATGGACTGCCCAGGGAGGTGGTGGAATCACCATTCCTGGAAGTGTTTAAGAAACAGCTGGATATGGTGTTTGGTGCTATGGAAGGTAGAGGCACAGGGTCTGCCTAGCAGAACTAAACCCAGAAAAGGCAGAGTGGCATAGGGAAAAAAGAGTAAAAATGAGAATGTGTAGCTGGGATGTTTGCTGTCCATCACTAACAAGTTCCTATGTGGTTTCTGTGTGTGACTGCAGACTACAAGGGATTTGTTAGATGAATACCAGAAATTTACAGAACTCATCTGTGCAGCCATAAGCTACCATTTAGCTCATTTTATGCTCTTAGTTTCTTTAATTTTCCTAATTCCTGAATTTATTCAACCTGTTTAAAAGCAGCAAATTTTTCCAATTCCTAACTGCTTTCTTGGTGACTTTGTGGGAAAATTGGCTATTATTTAATCTCTCAAGCAAGTGTGTAGTGATACCAGTACAGATATTGCTACTATGGTTTTATTAACTACCAGATAACTTACAAATCCAAAGAAACCATTTCCTCAGCTGCCTTCATTTATATTCAAGTTATCTGGCATTGAAACCTAAAAGCCAGTAGAAACAATTAAGATTTGAGGAGTACTATTTCAAGGAGGAAAATTCTATTTCTTAAAAAGTAATAGGCAAAGCATCTACTTTTAAAAGTCCTTTCAGAAAAACTCTGTAGTTTGAAATCTGAATTCTTACTAGTGAGAAATTGTGAAATTATCATTCAAAGAAAGTTTTTTTTAGCCTTTGTAACTGCAAACGAAACCTTCTGTAAATATCATTGTTGCTTTTTAATGTGATATTTTTTCCTTTTAACTCACATGAGATTTCTATTTCATGGGTGGATTGATTCTTTCCTAAACATTCCTATAGTAATTTCTCAGAGTCCATCAAGATCGAAGTATTCTTCACTCAACATTAGGCTGTATTTGTGTCTCTGTTGTAACCATGTCTGTTTCTGTGGGTCTGTTACTCATTTCAGTCCTGTCCAGTTTCACAGTTCTGCCTCGCCTCTTCTGTATCCTCCCCCCAATTACCATGGTGATTGGCTTTTCTCATCCTTCATCCAAAGCACTGCAATATGTGTCATGTGGAGTTCCAACTGCATCAATGCTGTCCCTGGAATGTTTTCAAACAATGCCTTAAAAATTCACATCTGCTGTCTCTTCAGTGATTTTAACAGCTATCTAATATGTTTATATGAAATGAGTGCTATGTAATATCTTAATCCAAACTCCATATAACACCTAGAATTTTCTTTTCCCATAATGAAAACTAATATCTTTACTACTCTTCAGCCAATCTGCACTAACTCACAATTTATTCTCACTCTTGGAACGATTTCTAGAATAAAAGATTTTTAATTTCAACCACTACAGCTTGTATAAATATGGCAAAGTGGGAGATAGCTACTGAAACTGAGAGTAATAAAGTTACAGACAGGCTGAAACTATGATTTGGTTTTTTCACAAAGATTTCTTTGTTTCTTTTGGTCCAGTACAAGCATAGCAGTACCATAAAGTTTTCACAAATACCAGACAGCTAAAATTCATTTTTTATTAAGAGAAAAGTGTTATGAAATTTCTGTGGCCTGAGAGAAGGCAAACACATATGTGTATGTGGATTTTGCTGTGAGAAGCAACTTCCCTGCAATCATATAATGTTTAGTTTTCCCACTGTGAGATGTTTGGGTCTGATCTTTCTCTCATGTATATCCAGTTACACTAAGGTAGCAAATTTCTAAGCATAATAATGCCAGAGAACTATACTAAAACTATGATTTTTTTCTTTACATCTGCTGCTAATTTAGATCTTTTTTCTGCTAAAAAAAATATGGTTCTAATAATGTTTCTTGTGCAATACAAATTCTTCATATTTTTCAGTTGTGTTTTCTTAGCCAGCTAGAGCATAACCAGTATCAGAACTTGTCAAAGATGTTCTGGTTCATATTACACATTTCAATAGTCTTTTGCCTGAAGTTATTTCAGAGAGAATGAGCTATTGAAAACATGGACTGTCTCTCCTCCCTCTGCCAAATAAATTGGAACTGAAAAAAAGAAGGATATGTAGGAGTTAATTTTTATAATGCAAAATTAAATTAATTTTCTTCTCCATGCATCTTGGTAAACAATGTTTTTGTTAGCATGGCTTATCTGTGATATATTAAATACTTGAAAAATAGTCTGTAAAGAATAAAAGGCAAAAAAAAAAAATCAAACAAAAAACTGAATGCCACAAGATGCAGCCATGACCATGGCTCATAAAGTGCAAACAATTGTTTTAGCAGTCTGCCAGCTAGTAGCTGTGAATAAATAGCTCATGTAGCAGCAAGACAGATGAAAATCCTTCAGTCAGACATGCCCACATGATACTCATTTTAAAAAGTTTATCACCCACTTCGACTAGAGGTACCTTGGATTCTTAGTTCTTTGCTATCCTTCTACCATTTAAAAAAGAAAGTCACATGGAATGCAAGGTAATATTTTGATTTGTTTCAAAGAGTCCAGGTCTCAACTACCAAATAGATGAATGTCACAAAATCCATGTAAGTGTTATAGTAGATTTTAGAGTTGTCTCCTGCCAATTTTGGCTGACCACATCATGAATAACCCATGGAAAAATATAAAAAAAATCTTTGAAAGAGTTTTTCCTGGGACTTTTGTACAGAGTCTTGATAGATACAGGCCACAATTTTTCCATAGGAATAGTACTAGAGTCAGTGTTATTATTTTTTTTTTCCTCAACTTCTTCACAAATAAATGGGAATTTATCCATTTTAATTGGGGGTTTGGTCGTGTGTTTGGTTGGTTAGTTGGTTTTCTGTTTGTTTGAGTTTTTTTTAATTTGTTTATTTCTTTAGAGAGGCTTAATTTCAGTCTTGTTAACCATAACAAGGTTTTTAGCAGATTGCCTTCTTGATAGACTTTTTATTCCTGGTCTTTCCCTGGCTTTGGTGAAAGATAATTGTCATCATTATCATCCTGAATTTTGAATCTTTTTTATCAGGATGGGTAGTCTGGTGTTAAATAGCTTCATTATGGATTATATGTTAGTTACAATGGCTGTTTGGAGAAGCCAGAGTTTGAGAAGGATGAAGAAAGAGAAAAACATCTGTGAATCCATGAACTTAGAAGTGCACCTGAAAGTGTAGTACAGATTTGTGTCTTCTTCCTGAACAACAGAGTACAAGTTGGGATTTCATTCCCATCTTCCTGACTGAACCCAGCAATTATTAGGAGTATGATACCTGGCTTTGATCTTCAGCTGAATGAGCAGTGACACGAAGGGAAAATAATGTCTGACATATAGGTGTGTGCAGAGATGTACAGAGAATGGTTGGATGAGGTTGACCTAGGACAGAAAATAAAGCTGATATGTGTCTTGGGCATCTGCTCAGCTCACCCAAGTGCCAGGAAAAAGGCTGAGTTCACTGGCACCTGACAACCTCTTAGACTGCTGTAAGCTGGCAGTGTTTGATGAGGGTGTTACTCTGTCTATAAAAGCCAAAATATGTGAGTACAGCTCTACAGTATGTGTGTTTAGGAGTAAATCAGCAGAAGGCAGGTGAAGATTCTTTTGAACCATTGTACTCAGTATTTTGAGGGAGTTTGGGTCTAACATGCTACAAAAGACATTTGTGTGCCTCCTTGGTAAAAATCAAACCTGCTAGCATCTGCCAGCAGCAGTAACAGAAGGCCCTGAAGTGCAGATGTGCTTTCACATTGCCTGTGGAGAGGCAATAGTTTCTTCTTTTTTTTTCCCTAAACATGCATGGTACTACATAAAGGGTAAATAGTTAGGGGTGCTAGTTTTCCTTTTGTACAGTGAGATTGAAAGAAAAATCCCACATTAAATACTGCACTCTTGCTTGATTTTTGATTAATTAGGGTTGTGGCAATTGACCAGTATCTCTTTAGGGAAAAAAACAAGGATATAATTTTCTACATTATGCATGATTGCATGAGTGAGTAATACAAAACCTGGCATTTTTCTCTGCTGCTGGCTATTACAGTGGGTTACTGCCATTTATGGCATTTTTTTCAGAAAAGCTAACACATTCAGTACTAAAATCAGAAGGCAGATTGAATAGCTTTCAAAACCTCATACACTGGGCAAAGCAAGATGTGTGATTGTCCTCAACAATTGCCTCTTTCTGTTTTTCATGAGCTGTAATAAGTGTCTTCCAACTCAACTGAATTAATGTTTTTTTTCCAGACATATAATAATCACTAGATTGCATTAGACTGCATTCTGAACTTTGGCAAAGCAGTCAAAGTACTTTCTTTACTGCTAACTTTACTAAGTGTTCACTGAAGGCTCTGTTGTTGCCCAAGCATACCCCTAAATGTTGTTAGTGAGGTGAGTGCTAAAGGGGAGTGCCAGCTCTCCTGCGGAAAGTAGAACTCCATTAATTAATCCATTTACCAGAAAAATGTTGGCTGTCAAAAACATGGGCTCATCGATGCTTTTCTAAATCCTCATAGCAGCCAGAATACTTCATCTATACTTGGATTTATTTCACTGGAGCCAGAAGTCTAACATTTATAAGGCAGTCCCTGTTCCATCTTCTGTATTTATTATCCCTTAGCTCATAAAGAAGATTGTTAAGTGAAATATAAAGTAGTACAGAGCAACCAGTTTAAAACAGCACACTTGGGATATAAGCTTCTATCTGGGTTCCTCCCAGGAAGAAAAACTTTGGTGAGGGAGGGAACCTGGACTATTCTGTGGAAATTTTTATTAAAAGGGCTGATAAAAAAAAATTTGGCTTCTGTAGTGCTATTTTACTGTACGGGTTCTTATCTAGTACACCAGTTTTAATTCTACAGGTTGAAAGCTGGTATTCTTTGTCTCAGCCTCTGAGAGAGTAGGTAATGTCAGTATTGCTAGAGCTTTAATCATTAAGGATGCACAGACACCTATCCCTCCAAAAGCAGGAGGAAATAACTAGTTAAAAGTAACTAACCTAATACATACATTTTCTTTTTAATTTTTTACTACTTCTTCTGTAGAGCTCTTTTGGGAAAACTTGGGTCATATGTCTAAGTCAGATTTCTAACCCTTCAGTCAGCATTCTCAAGAAAACATGACTTGAGGATCTGGGGTTTGATGATAAGCCCTACATATCACAAAACACCATGGGAGCTGGCAGCACAACCAGGGCATTATCAGGATTTACAAAGCAGCACAAAGCTCTTATGGTGACCAGGACCAACCTGTTTATTATACATGTATGTTAAAGCATATCTGTGATGGAACACATAAATGACAAAAATTCTAGATAAAAACTTTCATAGATAATGAATTTAGGTAAACTAGTGCATGAAACATTTCTGATCTGCCAGTACCAAAGCACAAGCCAATGGCAGAAAATTACTGACCCTTTTCTGTGTCCTGTTTCTCTGTTGTCCCCGTGATGAATTAGGAATGTGAGTCTGGCTTTGGGAGTACTTATCCCACAGAAAATGATTGCAACAGAGGCCTTCCAGGTGACTCAGAATTTTAAAAAGCACCATTAAAAATATACCACTAAAAGCAAAAGAGTTTTAGTAGTTAAAATGGCTAGAGAGCAGACATGGAAATGACCATAGGCATGAAGGGCCTGAAGTGCAGCTCCATCCCTTCCCCCTAAATTGTTATGGAATTACTGCAGCTGTGCTGTGTTAGGAAGCAGATCTCAGAGACCTGTGTCAACTAGGTTAAATGAGTGTAGTTGAACATAATATTTTGCTTGCTCTCTCACTTCTATTTATAATTAGTCTAAACCTCCCTGTTTGGTAAGAACTATTTCATTTCTTATATTTGCAACATGTAGGACCTGAAATGGGGAAATGGAGGACCAGAAGGAGTCCCCAGGGTTATCAAATCCAGTCCACAGTTTTATGCCACTCCCCCTGTTCTTTTTTTTTTNGCTACATAAATTAATCCTTAAATTAATCAAATTGTATCTTGAGAACCAGGTGACTGTTTTCTCCTTTCTGCATCTGTTTTGCTGATTGGATCACTGCTCTAGAAACTCACTTCCTAATAAAAACTTTCTCCTACTTTCTCTGTATCTGTACTCATGGATATTTTTTAACTTCAGAACTTGTCCTGTCATTGAGAATGTGTTCTATTTTTCCTTCCTTCATGCTTCTTGGTGTTTATCTGCACTTGTAAGCCAAACAAATTAAGCTCTTCTAGTGTCTCTTGCCTACCAATCTACTAATTTCTTGCTGTCTCCTCAACCTCTGTCTCACTTGTTCTCATTTGATTTTCAGAACATCAGTGACCATGGTTATCCACATTTTGCCAGGTGACATGTCACCATTGCCTTGTGCAGTGGCATCAGGATTTCCTGTTTTGCCTGAAAACACCAGGCATAGTTCACATTTCTTCTTGCCCTTTTTGCAGCCATATATCAAACTTTACTCATTGACTGTGATCAACCAATAGACAATAATTCTTCTTTCCAAACAAATTTTCATACTATTTTATAGCAAATATTTTTATTCCTAGTCTTTATGTCTGTACTTTGAAAAGAGCCTCTTTTAAATTATTGCTTAGGTTCTACTTCAGCATTAGTCCACACTAATTTCTTCTTCCCACCTCATACATTGCTCACAAAAAACAAAAAAAAGATGTAGTTTATTTAAATATAAGACCTTAAGCAAAAATCTAAGGATTATACCACTTTCCAACATATTGTCACTTATGGCCCAGAAAATGGGGAAAGAAATTTAGATATAAAATCCCCTCTAACAGGTTTGACCATGAGGAATGCTTGAAAACAATGTAGCTTCTCCTCATAGCCAGAAACTATATTTAGTTTCCATCAGCACTGCTTTTTAGAAATTCAGGAATCCTACCTTTCGTATTCAGCAAGACATCCCTTTCAGTTTCCTTTCTCTGCTTTCTTGGGCTTTTGAAGCTGAAACTGCTTTTATGTTGCCTATTTAATACAGACACAGTGTTCTGGTAAATGCTGAACAAATCAATTCAAATGGAAGAACTCTTACAAAACAGCTGGATTCTGATTTTAGTTTATACTGCTGACATTCAGCAGTAAGATATGTCCAGGAAGAGTTATAATGCACAGGAACACAGGATGTTTGCTCCTCTGCCTGTTGAAAATAGAAATTTCCTGTTAATTTAGAAGACATATGACATTAATTCATCTTTGTTTCTTTTCTTTTTAAAGTTTGCTCGCACAACTACACTGCTGACACTGGGGTGCTAACATCTCCAAACTACCCCAGTAACTACCCAGTGCGGACTGAGTGTGTTTACACCATCACAGTGGGAATGAACAGACAGATTGTGCTGAGCTTCACCGACTTCACCTTGGAAGGCAATAAACGCTGCACAGAGGATTATGTAGAAATCAGGCAAGGCTAATTATTTCTCGTCCTTACTGCTGATTACCATGTACCTTGTCCAAAACCACTTAAGCATGTTTAGAGACTTCATTTTTATCTATACACCTTGCTGTCAATGTGGGAAAAGGACTTACCAGAGAGCTTTAAAGGCTACCTTTTCCTCCTCTCATCCTGCTCTGTTGTCAGCTTTCCCACTTGATAAATTGCAGTTCTGAGAGCAAGTGGAGTGTGTGGACTGTGTTCATATGCACTACATCTGGGTTGTTTTCCTTAGTGCAGAAACAAAGAGTTTTATTGTCTGTTTTTTGACATATTTTCCATAATCTTTTAAAAGCCATGGCAGTCAGGTGAAGTTCCAGGTGATTGGAAAAGGGAAAACACTTTACCCATTCTTAAAAAGGGTAGAAAAGAGGACCCTGGGAATTATTGACCTGTCTGCCTCACTTCTGTGCTTGGGAATATCATGGAACAGATCCTCCTAGAAGCTCTGCTGAGGCACATGGAAGACAGGGAGGTGGCTGGAGACAGCCAGCATGACTTCACCAAGGGCATTCTTGACCAACCCAGCAGCCTTCTGTGTGTGTGGAATGAGTACATCAGTGGATGAATGAACAGATACAGATGTCATCTGTGTGGACTTCTGAAAAGCTTTTGACACAATCCCCCACAACATTCTTCTCACTAAATTGGAGAGAGATAGATTGGATGGGTGGATGGTTTGTAAGATGAGGAATTGATTGGATTGTCACATCCAGAGGGTAGTGGTCAATGGCTTGGTGTGCAGATGGAGACCTCTGACAAGTGATCCCTCAGGAGTCTGTTCTGGGACCAGTGTTATTTAATACCTTCATTAGTGACATAGACAGTGTGATCAAGTGCACCCTCAGCAGGTGTGCAGTGATGCACCAAGCTGAGTGGTGCAGCTGACACACCTGAAGGACAGGAGGCCACCCAGAGGGACCTGGACAAGCTTGACCGTTTGGCCCATGTGAACCTCATGAGGCTCAATAAGGCCAATTACAAGGTCCTGCTCCTGGTTTGGAGCAGCTCCCAGTATCAATACAGGCTGGGGAGTGAACAGATCAAGAGCAGCCCAGGGGAGAAGGACTTGAGAGTGCTGGTGGATAAAAACTCAGAGAGGATCTGGCAAAATGCCCTTGCAGCCCAGAAAGCCAGCTGTATCCTGGGGTGCATCAAAAGCAGTGTGGGCTGCAGGGCAGGGAGGTGATTCTGACCCTGGTGAGAGAGATCCCACCTGGAACACAGTACCCAGCTCTGGGGGCCCAGCACAAGGACACAGACATCTTGGAGCAAGCTCAAAGGAGGACCATGAAGACAATCAGAGGGCTGGAGCACTCTCATATGAAGAGAGACTGAGAGATTTTGAATTATTCAGAAGAAACTTTTTAAAATGAGGGTAGTAAGGCACTGGAACAGGATGACCACAGAAGTAGGTGATGCCCCATCCCTGGAAATGTTCAAGGTCAGGCTGGATGAGGCTCTGAGCAACCTGATCTATTTGAAGATGTCCCTGTTGCTTGCAGAGTTGGGTGGCATAGATGACCCTTAAATGACCCTTCTAACCCAAACGGTTCTATATTCTATATTCATATTTATAGTCTTAGACAGCAGCTATTCTAGGAGCATGTAAATAACCTGCTATATTTTTCTATCTAATGGCATCACCATTAAACTTAGGATACTAACCTAGTGATTTCTAGGAAATTTTACAGGACAGACAAATAGAAGAAAGGAATATTTGCAGGAAAGTTACCTGCTTAGAGTACAGCAGCACTAAGTGCATATCCTTTCTGCTGTGTGGCTGCAGATGGATTTGCACTTTGCAATGTTGGTGCACCCATTCCTGTCCTCATGAGCCAAATCTCTGGGTGAACCATATCTGCAGAATGCAGTGTGTTTTTTCAGTCTGAGCATGCTAAGAATTTCCATTACCTCACTGAGCACCATGATAAAGCTCATCCTGAGTGTTATACCAGATAATCTGTATGAGTTATTCCTTGGTAAGTATCTTCTTTTTAAAACAAAACAAAAATCTGCTTGCTGAAGTTGCTGTACTGAGATTCTGAATTCCAGCTGAATTAGCTGCGTTTTTCCAGCTGTACATACAAACTGAAGAAAGTTATGAAAACCTGAAAAGCTTTCTCAATATTTTCTAAGTAAAGTGTTTCTTTTATTTTTTCTTTTTAAAACAACAATCTGAGATTAAATTTAATCTAACTTTATTTTAACAATTAACACTTTAATTTGGGGTGGCCCAAATTGTAAACAGGGTGATTTTTTTCTCACTTTTTCACCTTAGGAACTAAAACCATTTATTTTTAGCATATATTTAAGTCTGTTCTCACTGTGAAGAGCTTAGCAGCATTAAACAGGTTTTAAGATATGGACAGAACATTCTAAGTGCAACTCAGCACATTGCTGCTGCCATAAATGGATTTTTAGAATGTCTCTTCAAACCTGATACTGTTAAATGGAGTAGATACACAAGTCTTAGGTGAAGTGCCACTCTCATTTCTTGTCCTGAGGTGTCCTCTGATAAACTGCATTCAGTCAACTAAGAAAATTGTTCATCTGAGCACAGCTGCAGAAGGCCAAGATGCAAGTGAGGGGAGGTTCTGGCAAATCTCCTCAACTGCCAGTAACATGAGACAGCAGCAAGCAGCTTAAGCTGAGGATGACAAGAAAACAGTGGCAAAGGCTAAGTAGAAATTTTTCTAAAAAGCAGCTGTAAACCTGTGAATATGCAATTGAAAGCATTACTGTCCACTTAAAAAGCATCATAGCAGGATCACATCCATATATAGATATAAATTATCTGTTATTGTCCTACTGACACGTAGATTGTTTGTAGTATGAAAGTGCTTAAAGGCAAGGTCAGGAAGCAATTGATAAGCAGGTTGTCACCCTCTCTTTTATTCCCATAAGGCATGTGCAGGAGGCAAAACAGAACATTAGATGTGAATCCTGATGACAGTACTAAAAAATGTTGCTGGAAATATTACTTGATTTAAAAACAGGAAAATAGGTGGTTGTAGAATCAATTCTGAAGACTAAGAAAATGTTTCAAAACATGCATCACATCAGTGAAATGAATTCAGAAATGAATTCCCATTTGTGTGGTGGCAAATAAACATGTTGTTTTTTTATCTAAATAAGTCAACTCATCTAGGTTTATGCTAGACTAAACAGTGAGGAGAGAGAAAATTGCTTCTTCAAATTGAAGATTACTGTTAATTGCCCCAGTGATTGTCACTTTGTAGAATAAAGAGTATAAAGTCTACCTGAGACACTTCTCAAGCTTGTCATTGTGGTGACACAGTCTCAGGCTGCTGAGATGAGAGAGGGGCATACCCAGCAAGCAGGTGGTTGTGGTAGGGCTTATTACTGCTAGTACCAAGACTCAGTATTTAGTAGCAGTATTTCTCTTAAAGCTGAAGGGCCAGAATTAGTCTTTCCCAGGCCTGAAAGAATCACAAGATTTTTGATTTGCTGGCATTTGTCATCTCTCTTTGACAAAAGGTTTTTCTTCCTTACCATTCTAGAGATGGAGGCTATGAAACTTCTCCTCCTCTTGGAAAATACTGTGGTACAGACCTGCCTCCTGTTATAATCTCTCATGGTAACAAGCTGTGGATAAAGTTTGTAAGTGATGTATTTGGCACAAGAAAGGGATTTTCAGCAGAGTGGGATGGTACCTCAGCAGGTAAAATGACTGCATCAAGTATATAACTATTTTACACATCTTATTTTTGATCTTTTGTATTTAATTTCTCACCTTTTTCCCCACAATTTATCTGCTTCCAATCTCCTAAAGTCTGTCTGCTAGCAGTGACATGTATGCATGTTGTTAAGATCCAGGATATTTCTTGATCCTTGGGCCTCCTTTTTTACCACAGAGAAGATCATACTATTCCCTATATATAAAGTAGTTTAAATTTTCTCTTATGTGTAGGAAATCAGTAATTAGGAATTTAATGAAAGGGTTTCTAATTTGTAATTTTCTCTATCAGAAGCACCATACAAATTAGATAGTTAGTACTTCTATTTGCTATGGGCTCTCTTCTGCTTACAACATTGATGGCTGGCTGCAGATTTTTGGGGCATTTCTGAAGATTTTCAGGGTATGTGAAGGAGGTCAGTAGTGAGAGCACATACCAGGTTTAATTCTCTACTCTTCTAGTTGTTAAATGTTGGCTTGCTTTCTCTGCTCCTTTCAGGTTGTGGTGGGACTTTGACAACAGCTTCTGGCATCTTCATGTCTCCCAACTACCCTATGCCATATTACCAGAATTCAGAGTGCTACTGGCTGCTCAAAGGAAACCCAGGCAGCCCATTTGAAATCCAGTTTGAGCAGTTCCATCTGGAGCATCACCAGGAGTGCAGCTTTGATTACCTTGCGGTGGGTGCCCTGTGACACTTGGCTCCACAGGAGCCAGATGAGTATGCTGGGTACAAAGGCCAGGGAAAACACAGGGCCTTGGTTTTCAAATATTCATAAATGAACAGACTCAGAATAGGAGAGCTCCGTGTTGGTGTGCTACCTTCATCTCACAGAGCCATGAGAGGGAAGGCAGCAGTGTCTGTGTAGCTGCTGGTAAGAAAAGCATTTATGCCTAGGTAGAAAGGATCTGATAGGTAGAAACAAAACTCTGTATCTTTTAAATTTTCTGTGCTTTGAACCAAGGCCTTAGTATGCTTTCTTAGTAAATTTTGTGGAACAAAGCACAATGGCTCAATAACCATATTGTTAATCCCAGATTTCATATTTGAATTGTTGCATATATGATTTGAGTAATTATAATAAAATTGAAATGGAGTTCTGTGTTCCCCTCTTGGTGACTAAGCCCCTAAAACCCCACTAGTATTCAGTTACTGGCTTCCTGTTTTTGCTTGTTTCTGAAATGCCTGCCAGGCTTCCTCTGAGCAGAAATGGAATTTAACCTCTTGTATACCCAGTAACAGTTCCCTAAGCAGACATTTGTCAGGGGAAAATCAATCAGATTTGTAATGTCATCAGCTTTGTTATCTTTTAATTTTTAATTTTTGTTTTTTGGGTTGGTTTTTTTTTTTAGATATATGATGGCAACAGCAGCAATGCTAGACAGCTAGGTAAATTTTGTGGGGATCAGATACCACAAACAATCCATTCCAGTGGAGACAGAGTGTATGTAAAACTAAGGACAGACAACAGTCTGCAAGGTGGAGGTTTCTTAGCCAAATACAAACAAGGTAAGTAAAAGAAGATGAGATGTTTCTACAGCTCATGTTGTCTGTGAAACTGCTTGCAGCCCATGATCTTACATCTTTATCAGCACAGTAAAACGTATAGGGCATAACAACAGCCCAGATTTTCTATTCTGGTACAGTTAAAGAACACAGAGAGCTAAAAATTATCTGCCTGTCTACCTGTGATGAAGATTATCTCCTCCTTAGGAGAAAGTTAGTAAGGTGGCTCAGTTCCTATTACCTGCACCAGTGGCACTTCCCACTCCAGATTTACTCAGAGGAACAAGTGCTGGAAGTCCATAACAGGGTGGTCTTGACTGTTCTACTCTTCTGCTCCTTCAGACTCCTGAATATTTAAAAGAGAAGGCAGACACAGCAAGATTCTCTGATCTTAGAGCTGCTTTTAAGGCAGGATGACAAAGGATAATTGAGTTTCTGTTAGCCAGACTGCATCGTTGTGGGTGCTTAGTATAATTTAGCCTATTGGGAACATTTTAGAGTTTCATTTTTTTATATCTTGTGGTTAAGGTAATACTTTCCTTGCAAATTTTCTTGTAAAATAGTACTACCCCAGAAATATCAGAATAATAGCATTTGGAGAAAAATACAAGAAGATACATGACAAAGTTATTTTATTCCTAGTTACAATCTGAATAGAGTCCTTGTGTTTACTTTTCTTTGTACACTTTATATTTTTTTACAGTTAAATGCACATTGGAAGATATGTAGTTTCATCACTTACAAAGTGATTTGCAAGCATCTTTGTGTCCTTTAAATATGACATGCCCAAGTGACAAGGATTGTTGTAGGTTTGTAGACATGAAGTTGCCCTAGGTTTGGACAATAGTAAATGGATTATGAAAAAACAGAGCTCTTCATCTATATGTGACACACAGAGTAATTAGAAGAGGGAGGGAGCCTTGGCTCCCTCATTCCTTGCAGTTATCATTACACATCCATCTACCATGTACTTTTCAGACTGCAATGTCAAGGGGATATATTAGAAAAGGTTCCCCCAGCCTTTCATTAATTAAACAGAAAGACCACTTTCAAAGCACTCAGATGTAGAACCTGAGCTATCAGATAATGTGATTTACATTCATATTTAATTCCTGAAGATGCATCAGAGAAAGCTTTTAATGGCTTGCCCTAAAGCTAAAATTATGTAGGTGGTATGTTGTAAAATAAGGATGCTTAGATACCAGATACATTTACATGTACATGAAAGAAATTTGATTAATTGGAAAATGTTGCAAAGGAAAACATGGTATCAAGTTACCATTCAAAGGCACTTTTGTGCCTGATATGTTTCTAATAAAATCCTGATGGCACAGGGTAGCAGATTTTTACCCATCTTGCATTCTCCAAACTTTCAAATTTTGTGCTCTTTGTCCTGCCTTTTCAAAAAGTCATGTGCTTCAGTGTAGCTTTGCAGGCAAGCTCCACTCCACCTGACCCTGACCTTCAGCTGTATCCCAAGCATTCTGAAATACTGAAAACACAGCCCTTTAAATTGTTTGGATAGAACAAAAAAATATGCAGGAGGAAGGTGTACTATCTGTGGTGACAAACAATAGAACAGTTATGCAAGTGAATCTCAGCTGTTTCTTCTGTTCAAACACTGCAGATTTGCTGCACAAACCAAACAGCCTGGTCTGCTCCCTGCCTCCTGCCTGCTTCCCTGTGCATTAATTACACTGCTCTGCTCCCAATACACATTGTATGCTCTCTCCAGACAAGGGATTGCCCACACTGATATTTTCTGTCTTTAGAGAAAAGTGGATACAGGAAAATGAGACTCACTGACCTAATGCCATAATTGTAATTTTGTTCTTTATCTAGTTTAGTTTTTTTTTCATTTTCTCTGCACTTTAAGGAAAGCTCTTATTATTCCAGGTGAGTGCCCACTTCTTATGCTAGGATGCTATTAAATGTCTCACAAGGAAAATCATGGCTCCTTTTTAAAAAATTTCATCATCACATTCTCTTCCTGGGGCTAGAAAGCCCAATACTAGTAGTGTATTTTCCATTGATTGTTTAATCTAGGGATCATAGTTTTTTCCTAGTTAGCTGAAATAAACCATTTTTATTTATTAGTCAATATTTGTTGAGCACCTCCCCAAATTGTTTCAAATGACAGAGTACTTTTCTACAATTACTTAAAAAAAAAAAAAGTGTTTTATGAATGCTCATGTATTTAGACTTAAAGAACACTGCCCAAAAATATGTATGCACTATATATACTGATGGGTCTGCAAGTGTCAAAAAAGGTCATAATAATGCTGAAAGATTCAAGTTTGAATAGTTGGAATTTTGGTTGAAACGTATAAAATATGTTCTTCAATAGATCACCATTCTCTTTCTGCATGGCTTCTCTAATCTGAATAAAAATATTTCTCACCTTATAATGCTACCAGTACCTTCAATTAGTAATTTTTGAGATATTGGATGAATAACACTGTACAAAAATAATCTATTACCACTTTTTTTTCAGTTTGCCATGACGTGCTGACTGTTAATCATAGCCATGGCATACTGGAAAGTTTAAATTATCCGAAGAATTACCCATTAAATGAGCACTGCAAGTGGACTATCCAAACCACTAAGGGGAACACTCTCAACTATAGCTTCACAGCCTTTGATGTAGAAGATGGATCTGACTGCGATCGTGACTTCTTGAAGGTATGTGCCCAGATTCTAGAAACAAGACAAATCAAACCTTTAACAATAAAGAAAAATAATAAGATTGTAGAAAAGGAAGGGGAAATTTATCTTATCTAAATTTAACCATTAAAGCTCGAGTGTTAAATCCAAACTATTTAACCCTGTTTCCTCAGTGATCAGTAGGGAGTGAAGCATTGCAGCCTGAAGACAGGTGTGTGCCTCTGAGAGGATGGATCACTCTGCAGGGGCCTAGGTTTGGTACACTCTAAATTCCACCTTAGACTACATGCACTGGCTTTTGGGGGTGAAATGAGGTGTCATGATTCCAGCTTCATGTAAAGAAGGGGAAATCCTGAAATTAGTAAATGGATTGCAAAAAGGCAGTGAGCCCAATTATTTTCCTCTTGTTTCTATCTGAGAAGGAGTGAGAAATGTTCAAAAACTTTGATAAACGTCTACATTTTTAAAGGGAGGGTTGATGTGCCTCCTGTTTATACTTTTCATAATTCAACTGAATTGTTAAAGGGACTAAAAGAAAATGAATGCACCCACAAACAAAATGTGATATTTTTAGGCAAATGAAACCATAAAATCTATCTAAAGTCAAGTACCCTTTATTTTCATTTCCTAAAAAAAATATTTCAAGGACACAGATAATGTTGTCTCAAAATTTTCTAAGAAAACAGTAAAGTTATTTTCTCTCAATTTTGTACTTAGTACTGTAGGATGTAGAAGGTAGTCATGATCTCTTTATACTCTGGATTATATTCTCCTGCCTACACTTTTGCTGTTTTGCTGGACTAATTCATCCATCAGATCTCACCCTTGTGCAGGATGCCAGCATGTAACCCCTATGCTCTACTTAGGATTTGGCACAAGAGGAACTGAAATTTAGAGAAATCTTAGAGAAGCCTACTTACATCCAGGGAGAGGACTATGGAATAGTACTGTATTTCTGGGGATATTTACACCCAGGTATTGCAGAAGGTTCAGCAACAGACCAGTTGATGGCCTAATCTGTTCCTTCCAAATGTCCTCCCTCATTCTGTCTACCTCGCTCCTAAGGCAGCTTTCACAGCTCAAAACTGGTAGTAAATTGGCAAAAGTCATGTTCTTCCAGTTTTCTTCTCTTTGTGGCCAGGAATGGAAAGAAAGAATAGCCATGTGAAGTAAATAAACAAGGGAGCACTGTGTTGAGAACTAACTATTAAGCCCTGGCTTGTTTTTGTGAGGAGGCTGAAAAAGAAACATTGGAGCCAAGTGGAGAGGCCAGTGCTAGTCTCAGGGTGCCTGAGGCCTTGACCCATGGAAAGCAGGAGCCCTGCACACAGTAGTCAGCCTGTGAGGGGCAAGGAACTTGCCAGAAGACATTATTCTAGACATAAGTCAAGGGTGGAGGAATAGTGCCAGGGACAAGGACCTGATCCAAAGCACATAAAAGAACAGAAAAAAACCATATTGTAGAGAGTGAGACAGGAGCACTCTTTGCTTAACAATTTTTCAGTGCTTTCATTCCAAGAAAATACAGATTGAAAGAGTTAGAAAAAAGAAAAAAAGAAGGGGAAAATAAAGTCATGGAAGTGTGTTAAGGAGGCTCTTATTCACAATTCATGTAATGTTACTTCAAAATCTTTCTCCAAGTGCCATTAAGAAATACCACTTGGAAAAAGATGTTCTCATTTGGTTGTTGCATGCAGCACAAATGTGTGCCATAGTGTAAGAAGAGCAGGAGGTTGAACCAGCCAGGGGATTGAATAGTGTTTGCTCCCACCCTGCATCTTGCGAAAGGGGAACATATTGGCAAGGCTGGGAATGTGCTGTGGTGTAGGGGAAAGGGGGAATCATCTGGAACAAGAGCACAGCTCACTTTCTAAGCAGACTGCAGATATTTGGGACTTTTCTGTTTGAAATCCGTGTCGAGTCTGACACTGCTGCAAATTGGTAAAAAAGGATAATTAAAAAAAAAACTTCATAGCCATTCAGCTAAAATAAACTACTTTTCTGCCACATGCCAGTTTTGAGATTCCTTTATTGCAGTGAGGTCTAAGAGGGGAAAGATCTGATGCTCTTGCTGAGTATAATAGAGACATAAACCTGTTCACTGGAGTTTAAGTATGTCGTGCAGGGACCATATACCAGAGTCTTTCACCATTGTCTGGGAGGAAATGGGAAGCTGCCTCTCAGACTCTTTCCATGCAGCTCCACCCCTGAACCAGAGTGGCCACTGGTGCTGATCAAGTGCTCTTTTCCCTGGGAGCTTTTAAGTGTCCCTTCCCCCGTCTTGTTTTAGATTTGTGGCAGCAGCTCTCCCAGCTCAGGCCCTTACAGCAGACAGCAATACTCTCTCTGTCTTCTCAGCTCTGTGGCAGCTCTGACAGTGGCAGCATGCTGCTCCATGGCAGCTAGCAGATGGCAGGCTTGGGAGCAATATTTCCTCCTACTTGCTGGGAGGTTGGGGACAGGAAGGACAGGAGTTAGCTGTTAGGTTGGATTAGGTGATGATCACAGTTGTAGTGGCAGAAGGAATAAGGAAAAGTGGTATATGATGCATAAGGACAAGGCTAAGTACTGCAGAGGTGTTATGGCAGAGACATGACCTGCCTTAGCAAACTGCAGTCAAGAAATGTAGTTTCAATAAAACCCCAGAAGTAGTAAAGTTGTTTTTAAAAGTTAGTGTGAGAAACTGATTTATGAACATGTGGACATATTTTTATAGCCTCAAGCTAAAGCTCTAATTTTATTGAAATCTTTCTGAATTCTGAAGGGGAAAATCATGGTGCTTAGTAGGGTGGGGACAGCTAGACTGACCAAGCTGTTTTCCTGAGTACTGCTAGACCTTGCCTGCTGGTTTTGGTCCCAGTTTCCATACTGGAAAAAGGGCCTGTTCTCCAGCTTTGTGTTTAATTATGATTGACACTCTAACCTAAACCCACATAAAAAGAGCATTTTATCTCATGACTAATTCAGTCAGATATACACAGTTAATTAGCTATTTGCTCCCTGGCTTAGTCCACATATGAGTCAGAAGTTATATGTATAATGTCAAAACCAAAAATTTCTACACACGGGTGGGTATTCCTAGTGATTTTCAAGTACCACAGATATCATCATGCCATAGAGCAAATAACTGTTTCACATTAAGGGCAGGAAAAATACAGTCAGATGTCCAGTGAGTATAAGTACAAGTACAGTGCATGGTTCTTCCAGACTGAAATTCACTCACATCTGTACAATGAGAAGCCAGCTGTGTTTTGTGTTACCTATTTCCTTTTCTCCTTTGATCATGGGATGCTTCTTGTCAGCTGTTCCCACCACTCCACCAGCTGGCAGGTCTTACTCATGGGGACCAGCATTCTCTCTCTGCAGGGAGCATTGGGTGGCTCCAGCTTGGTCTGGGCAGGACCTGCATCTCCCCCAGTATACCAAATACAACTGATTATACCTGTGTCAAGTAGCAAGGAAAAAAATCTGTTCTGCCTTTGTGGCAATTCTCTGCTTCTATATGTAGGTGCCAGAAACTGAGAAGGGGCAGTGTGGGAGGGAAGCAAAACTGCAGTTTTTTATTGTGTCAGTGTCTAGCATAGATCTCATATGAGCACTTCCCCAGCGAATGAGCACTGTGCAATGTTTCATGTCCTGTCAGAGGATGTTGGCTCATTGCTAGTAATGCTCATAGGATGTGTGACATTTTGAAAGGAGTTTTGCAGTGAAGTTGCAAGAATATGAGATTAATTGCTTCTGATAAAGACATGTACAGAAGTGACAATAATAAGATACAAGGCATATCAAATAGCAGACTGTTTACTGGTGATGCTACACTAACTGTAATTAGATTGGATGGTCTTTAACTTATATGGCTTTCTGTGCCTTGGCTAAATAATCTGACATTAGTCTTTCTAGAGGAATCATGGGGCTGTAACTAGTGAGATATTCCAGGCAATGACATGGAAATGTCATTCTTTCCTCTACATTCATCAGGTTATTAGCTGAACAAGCATATATTTAACTACTCATCCTTAAAAATTAATTACCTTCTTATTTGGTATGGCAAAACATAATCTCTGGGGAGGCAAAGTAGGGAGAATGTCATGTTTTTGCCCTGAAGATCAGAGTCCTGCTGTAGAACTGACATATACTCCTTCCTTATTCCTTATAATATAAAAACATTATTTGAAAAACACTGATCATTCTGTCTTTCAGTGACAATGTCCCTTTGTCTTCTGCTCAGAAAGTACTACTGTCTCTTGATACCCATGTCTGTTCAACATCTGATTTTATCAATTACAGGGATGTTCATGGTTTAGGAATTACATTCTCCAGTTTAGTAGTCCCACTAAACCCATGTACTGCTCCCCTTTCCCCCTCCAATTGGAGGCACAAAAGACAAAGATCAAGGGTTGAGATAAGAAAATTAACAATATCAGCAACAATACTAATGACAGAGGGTATAAGAAATGAAATTATTCATACAGGCTAGAAAAAACCCCAAATTGTAATAGACAAAACCAGACAGCTCCCTCTGCCAGGTTTTCTAGGCTAGAAGGAGCCCCTTCTTCCTGGCCCTGTCCTCTGCCCCTGGCAATGTGTCCTGGTCATTCCCCTCCCACCTACTGCAAAAAATTAACCCTGTCCTGGACAGAACCAGGACAAGGCTAGACCTTGTCCAGCCTTTTGCAATATGCCTGCAGCCTGATAAGCAGATAACAAAATTGTGTCAGGCAGCAAGACACGTTTCAGAGCTCTCTGTCCAAGTTTCACCTCTTTGGTCTCTGCATCTACTGTCAATGTTTGAATTATCATTGGATTAATGCAAATTAACATCTTATGAGGGCAAACAGCTGCCTGATAACAGCAAAAAACCTTTCTTCTGCTGCAGGCCAGGAAAGAGTTCCACTACTTTGGACCAGACCACTGCCTCGCTTGCTTACTGTCAGTGTGCTTCAGCAGCCCAGACTCTTTCAGCAACCAGGCTCAAAGTGGTTAAAATACCATTGCACAGTTATATGAGGAATATTATTGAATGGATACAGTAATTAATATGGCATCTGCTCCTGAGAACTGTTTCATTTCCTTCTGGTGGTAGCAGGATATGTCTTTTTTCCCCTTTTTTTTTTAAACCACAGTAGCATTCCAGGGATGTGCCATAATATCCTTTTTCTCCATCTGGGAATACTGCATTAGATAATTGTTGCTCACACTCATTTGGTCATCCTCTTTTTTTATTAGCTTAACATAAAAATACCTTACCCTGCTTCTAGTTTTACTCCCTCTTTCAATTAGTAAATATGTTTAAACTATATTAGGAGATTACCATTATTACATTTTATTTATGAGTGTGTCTTTCCAAAGTGCTGCAGGAATTCTTCAAGCTCAGGGAATTGCTTTTCTTATGGCCATGCACTGATTTGCAAAATGTCACTGATGGAACATCTCCCTGCAGAGAGAGATGATGAATATACCCACCCAGGTCCTGCACCCAGACATCAAATCACAACCTACTGGCCAGGCTGCAGTGGTATCCATTAACATATTACCCTGCAAGCTGGCAGGACAACTCTACATACCTCAGTTCCTTCAGGGAGTTATGGGCCTCCTTCAGCGTAAGACTGTAAGGACAAAATTGATAATTCTCCTCAGGTTTCTGTGCCAGGCTTCACCATTGGTATACACTGAAATCTTAGCCCATGCACTGATTTTCAATGAGAGATCCGGATATTTAAAAGGAGAATGTCAGGCCAAAAAGCTGTCCACCCTAAACAAGACCAGCTCAGGACTCTGATTTTTTGTTTTTCTAATTGCTTGCATTGCCCGAATCAAAGTACACTTTGGCTTTGCTGTTTGAAAGGTTACGTAGAAGCAAAATTACAAACACGCGCAAAAGCCCCGACCCCTGACAACAGCTAAATTTGTAGTGATGACAGGGTTGCCTGATGCCTACAGAAACTCAGATGACAAGAAGCACAAGAGAAGCCAGCACAGACTCCTCTTTTGGACTCACAAAATGAGTCAGACCTTCATGGATTTGGTGTTTTCCACACCCTGCCAGCTCATAGCAATGTGACTTAGCTTGTTCCTTCAGAAAAACAGCAGGGTACAAAGAAATGACTGTGAAATACCACCACATGATGGTAGTGTGCACACCCCTCGTTGAAGAGAGAATATTTGGGCCTCATCTAGCTGCTGCTGGATCCTTGTTTCCCCTATTCTTCTGTATTCTAGATTTTGCTTCAAAGTCTGGCCATTAGCTGTGAGACTGTCTACTTAACATGCTCAGCACAGGTGTGGCAATAAAAAAGTTACATTGTGGCTGGAGAAACTCCATTTAAATCAGTCAAAGCTTCCCCTCATCAAAGGGAAGACCCAAGTGGACTTGGAGGAAGCTTATGTGCACTCCCTGTATTTTTCCCATAAGCAAGCCTGAAAGCCCAAGATGCAGGAACATTTCCCTTCTGTCTCCATTGGCTGAGACCAAGCTGCAACTCTCCGTAGTGTCCATAGATATGCATGATGCAAATTTTCTCAAATAAGAAGGAATTCCCAGAGCCCTTCCTGCCCTCTCTGGCCCTTTATGGTGTTTGTGTGATGTTCCTTCCACTTACAGTTCAGTTCATCTGGGCTGGCAGTGCACAGGAGGAGCAGCACAGCCCTGGGCACAGCTCAGCAGTGCTGCAAACTGCTCAGACCACCCTGGGCTTTTCAGAGCAGGCCCTCTTCTGCATCCCCTTAGGCACAGCTCCTTCCTTTGTAAGGAGCTTTTCACCCAGATTTCTGCTGAAGAATGACTTTGGAAATATTATTGCCTCAAGCTCAAAAGCAGTCCACTTCCCTCCACCATGAGTGGATTCTTGCTGTGGAGGAACTGCTGCAATTTCTGCCTTGAGGACAGCAGTCACTACCAAAATAGCAACAGCCTCATCACCAGGAATGTGATCCCACTGCCACAGAGGCGTGGATCCCCAGGCAGGCCCTTGGTCAGCAAAAGCTACAAAGACACTTTAGGGACCCATCTGGATTCTGTCCACCACGGCATGCAGATTAGGAGGAAGTGCCTTCCCGACTGAGTTTTGGAGATTTAGAATGGGATGCTGAACAAATAACTTTTTGAGTGCAGATCTTGGGATGTACTGACTAGGTAGATGTCTCCTAGGCATTCCTTTCTTCAGCAGCAGTTATTTCCTACTTCTACATCTAAATAAATTTTAAAATTTAATCCAAAGATACACCCTGCATTTCTTACATTCTTATAATTAATTCATTGCTAACCAAAAATATTAGTTTAATTTAATTTGAAGAAGAAAGCCTTCCCTAGAGAGACAGGAATGAGCAGATATGACTGTAATTAAAAGTTTTTGGGTTTTTTGAGAAAGAAGTAAGAGGTAAAAAACTATTTTAAAAAAATCTCTTCAGTGTAATATGGACTTCAATATTGCTTGAGATTTTCAAAGGGCTCTGATTATTTCAGGCTCAAGTTACAAGACGAAACATAGACTCAGATAAAAGTCTTACTGTTAAAAAAATAGACATTTATTTATTTTTATATGTTAGATAAATCCCAGTAAGATTAACTAGTATGCCTACATGTCTAAGTGATGCCTGATGTCAAATAATCATATTAAAATGTTAATTAGAATGAGTTCTTAAGGAGGACCGTTTTCTAGTGGCAATTACAAACTCTTTACATCATCCAAGCACAGACATAACCTTATTTTGTTCTCCTGTTCGTGCAGAAGTGTAAAGGCTCCATGCAGTCAATCACTCAAAGTCTTAATCTGCCTTTGTTTCTGTGAAACAATGTCATTGTGGTGCTCAGCTAGCACATTGGGCCGCACCCTGGAGCTTTCATTTGTTTGGGTTTTCCTCTGGCTGACAGACCTGCAGGTTCTTAAGTTTGCACTCTATCCCTTCTGGAAGGAAACGGGTTGCTTGGAAATTAATTATTTTTGTTTATGTTAATTCTTGTTTTAAAAACTAATGGTGATCTCTCTTTGGAGTGCATTCTGTTACTTGAATGAGGATTATATTATGCTTTTTCTTCTTTTTGTTTTCTGCTAATACATCTGTGGCAATGCCATCAAAACTTCCTTTCCAAAATTTCTTTTCCTTTCATTTCCTTTCAGGAAGATCTATTCAGAAACCTGTAATCACTGCCTCTGGTGTTTAGATCCAAACAATCCCATATCAGCTTTCCCACTTCTAAGAGGAAAGGGATACTTGCATGTGTCAGACTGTCCTAGAGGCTCTGACTGTGGGTGGAACACTCATGGCTCTCTTGGTCTGATCCAAGGCAACGCCTCCTTTCCTGAGTTCTGCAAATACTGCCCAGGACTGTTGCTGCTGATCCCCGTATAAAGGCTTTCTGACAGCAAATAGTTTGTTTCAAGACTCAGTTGGAGACAATTATTAATATAATTTCTCATTATTATGATGAATTTATGACATCTGATGACAGTATTATTTACAGTACAGTAAAAGAGAACTGTCAGTATTCATAGGATAGATTTTCCCCTCATATAAAAACTTCCATGCCTTTTCATAGAAATAGCATTCTCCAGAAGAAAACTGATATTTTGCCCTAACAATCCCTCTCCCCCCACCCCCTGTTCTCCACCCCCTCAGTTTTCTGCCAGGAAAACTGAACAGATGGAGTCTTACTATCAGTCTGAAAGGCTCACTTTTGCAAGATAGAATAAGCTTGACAAGGCACTCGGCTAGAAAATTGTCCCTACCTCAAGTATGTCCAAATGGAACACATTCCAAGTTTATTTTTCCCCATTTTTTATAGATCTTTTTTTCTTCCAAGTAGAGTAAACCTCATTTTCCAGTCAGCTCAGTCCTTGAGCCTCTGCTCCAGTTCTGGTAATGAGCTTTTCTGTGACACAGGTCATGCCCTTTTGCTTTGCTCCTCCAAAGAGAAGTGAACAGCTGTGGCCTCCAGGGCATCATTATTGGTGTTGGGGACGTATTTCCAGGCTGAAGAGCCAGAAAAGCCAAAATGCAATACTGGTGACCATGGTGTCCCCCCAGGAGAGCTTACCCAAGCCTTCCTGCAGCTTTTGCTGGTCCTGCCTTCCCAACCCCTTCGTAATGTACAGCAGATGGTTTTCAGCTGCCACTTTGTTGTGGAGCAGTCACAGAGTTTGATTCATGTCTCAGAGAGCTGGTACCTCCCCTTTTTACCTTCATGTCAGCCTGTGCACTTGCTCCTAGGGAGCCTGGTAAGGAGTTTCTTCTAACAGTCATTGAGCCATGGCTAATAATTATTTTGAGCGTAGCACATCCCCACCTGGACCCACTGCCAGGGTGCAGGCTGATAAAATGGAGCATTCTGCTTGCTGCTGGGCAATTGCTGTGGGTAAAAAGGAGAGGCTAAGGATCTGAATATGTGTTGTGAGTGTTTGCATGTTTGCATGTTGCTGGTTGAATTATCTGCCAAGATCATCATAAAGTGCTTGGATTTTCTGGTGGAGGCTGAAAGGTCTGAACAAATAAATATATTACAAAACCAATATATACACAGAAGGGGAACAAGCACTTTCTCCTCAATGGGGAGCTGGAAGGGAGTCAAATCACAAGTTCCTGGTCAGTGTGGTGCTGGAGTGACTAATACAGCACCCAAAATCCAATTGTCTTGCACAATCGTAAGGATTGTCTTGCCTCATATAGACTGCAGAAGAACCTTCCCTCAATTTGCAGCAGTTTAAGATAACACAGCTGACAAAGCAAGACCTGACACAAGAAACATTATCTCAGAGATCAGGAGAGAAATTATGGTTCATGAGAACTGTGTTCAGCTTCAGTTTCACTTGCCTGTGTTTGTGTGAGAGCAAAAGGTGGTTTGAGAAGTTCAAAATGCCCTGTGAAAACACACAGCTGTTCCCTTCATTTAGAAATGAAAGACAGCTCAAAAAGCCCAGCTGTAATTCTAGCAGTCGTGGTTCTGCCTCTCTCAATGAGTTACAGCTGGCCAGGCGCTCAAATTCCCTGCGAAATGCTGCTCTGAGCTCAGACCCACGGGGCAGCACGGCATGAAGGGATTGCCATAGTAACCATGCTTTGTGTCTAGAAAAACTGATGGACTGTTTTTGAGGAAATGACACAGAAATGTGGCGTTCTCTGTCTTAGATAAAAATAATACTCCCTTGATTACAGGAGACACACAAAGCTTTTTCCGTTGTTTGGATTTGAAAGTTTCTAGGTGTGATTTAGTCCACAGTTTTTTAGAATGGGTTTTCATTTGTAATCACTAGAACTAACAGTACATTGTGAATATGTATCTTGACATAGTTTTAGCTACTATTCAGAGTGATCTCCACATTGATTCATTCTTCACCATTCATATTTTTCTGGTGTAAGGTTTCCATGGCTTGAAGCCACAGACATATGAGTAGTATATACCACAAATTTGTCAAAGGAAGTACTATTTAAAAATCTAATTGGATCTAACTTGATTTCATTTTGCTGAACTTATGCCTTGAAAAAATGACTTGGAAGAAGGTCATAACTGTAATGCTGGGCATGGGACAGCTCATCTATCATGTGATCCTTCAAATTTTACATGTGGAAAGAATACAGGTTGATATTCAGCATATTACCATCTAATCTTTAGGACAATTTTATACTTGTTTTCAAACACTTTTTATTACTACCAGCAATATGTCTGCAATTCAAAACTTTCAATCTTTTCTGATTTCACCAAGAGAAACCATACCAAATAAAGTGATAGTTTACAATTTGCAATACACTTAGCTTGCTTTGAGCTTTTCATTGTATTAGACTGATGGTCATCAGTGGTGAAATAGGCCATGGAACATTTCCGTAGAATTAATCTTGCAATTTGCCCCTAACTTCTGGCAGAACTAACACCAATTTTTTTAAATTAAAAAATAAACAAACAAACAAAAAAAACCCACAAAAAACTTTGGACTGTCTGATAGAGGAGTTGAAACATTCAAGTTGATTTCTTGGCCCCAGCAATGTTTTAAATAAATAACAAGATTTCTGAAGATTCTGCGAGACTAGCATCTTCAGCAGAAAGGCAGGGGGTTAATGACTTATTCTCAAATGTGAGTCTGCCAGAAAATATGCACAAAAATTAGTAGCTAGCATAATCAATCAATATTTGCTGAAATGTCCTATTTCCATAGTATGAATTATACAGTACTGAATGTAGCAAGAATTCTTAATGGAATCAAAGATATTTGGAAAAGAGATTTGAATAGAGAACAAAGATAAACCTTTGCTGTTTTTCTAGAGATCATAGATTTTATTTTTTGCATGGAGGCAATTTTATGGTAATGACTTCAGAAGAAAGAAAAGTTTTTGTTGAAATTCTGAAAGGAAGCATGCCAGAAAATGCACAGTGAGAATGTTCAAACATGGTTTCTGTGCCAGTCATTTGCTGGGTTGTGTTAGGAAGATAAGCTTTGTGAGATAGAAGATCAGATGGTCACAAAGTGATAATAAAGTGCAAGGGTTGATGTTTTACTAAACTTTAAGAATCATAGTAACCAAGGTAGAAATAATAAAGCAAGTCCTAACTTGACAATAACCAGCAATCTGATATTGTAAATTAAAGGCAATCTAGCTAAAATGTTTCATTTTTGCTGGCTTTGCAAAAATTACATTCCTCACATCTGAAAAATGACACTGGGGCATGGGGTGCTTGGTGAGAACACAGAGGTTTGTTCAGTGTGATTTGCTGGATTTGAAAAAACTTGCAAAACTAGAATTTTGAAAGATCACTTAAACCTGTCTGGAGACAACAAGTGTAAAGAAGTTAAAAAGCTCTAAGCAGCTACTATCACCCCATCAAAATATGTATTAAGTGTTTTCATTTAATTGTGAGTATATGACTGCCTTCAGCCATCATTTAAATATTTAAATACAGAAATATTTCCCTAGCATTTTGTTGGTTTGATTGTTTGGTTGATTTTGAATTTTTTAAGAGTTTCAGTGTTTTAAGAGTGGGATGAAGGATTCCTCATCTGTATTTGGAGAACAGAAAGATTCTCAGGCTGGCTACATCTGACAACACACTGATTGTGAAAATATCAGCACACAGAGTATGACAAGGAAATCAAATTTCAGGCTCAGTAGAGTTTTCCTCCAAAGCAAGAGTTTAGCATGAGATTATGAAACCATAAATAACCACATATGAAATCTCCTTTTGTTTTTGAAGATTTACTTTACTTCTGGTTTTTAATTTCTCCTCAGTTCTCTGGGAGGCTGCCATGATGCCGACTGCTTGATTTTCTCCATCAGAAGCCCAGGCAGTCCTCATTATCACCTGAGTGCAGTCTTAAACAGATGAGGATGTAAACAGAGTTATCACCAAGGGGTTTGGAGGCACTCAGCACGTTAGGTGCATAGGCAAATCAGACCCATGACATCCTCTTTCTTTCTATTTCAGTTCATTGCCACTTGCCCTTTATCTTCTTCCCCAGCAACCCTCAATACACACCAAAACAGAAACAGCAAATCCTTCCTACTACACACAGTGTGCAGCCAGGTTTAATGACATATTGGTGTTGTCTTTACTCATCATTTTACCCAAATCTTTCCATACTCCCCAGGCTCATATTGCTGTGCAAGGGTGGCCAGTGGGAGAAGGGTCACTGCATTTTTTTAAATTTTTATTTTTAAATCCTGTTCAAACATTGGGGAGCTGCTTAATTGAGGAGCCTTGTTTTACTCACTGGAACTTTTTTTTTATTTTATTTCAGCTCTATGATGGGCCTGATGCACAAGCCAACCTGATAGGCACTTTCTGTGGGGAGTCTCTTCCACTGGCAGGAAGCACTACAGGGACCAGCCTTCATGTGGAGTTTTACTCTGATGGACTGAATGCCAGAAGTGGCTTCCAGATGCTGTGGCATGTTAATGGTAAGTTAGCCAGGTTTCCTCTGGGAAAGTAGGTTTCCTTCCCTGTATGTGTAACGGAGTTCCAGTTTATGCCATCTAAAGAGAAATAACCCATTACAGCTCTAAATCCATTGCATTTCCTCAAAGTTCTTCACCTGCTTTCCCAGTGGATGTTTTTGCACATGTACACCCTCAAAGATCAGCTGATTGGAGACTGAGAGCTAATACTGATATGTGCTTTCATTTCCAGGAGTAGGCACAGGGATGAGGGGCGTGCCCAGAATTTCTGTACTGAACAGGAGACAGATGCTGTCATGGGTAGCTGTGAGTGACTTGGGCTTTTAATTAAGGGAACATTCAGCCCTCAGTTTTCTCCAATTCTGTAGACTTCTGTTTTCTATGCAGGCTTCTCTCCAGTTTAATTTAGTGGTACTTGTTTTCTTTGGTAGTGTCCACCTCAAGCTGCCCCCTCCCCATTTCTCTGCATGAAATAACATTGGCTAGGATGTGCTTAGTTCTCTTGTTCTTGCATGTCATGAAAACTGTCACAGGCCTTATTAAACAGGCAAGCATGCACGCCAGCTATAAACAAATCTGTTAATGATTGTACAACAGCAAACTTTGTTTGCAGTTTCTTCATAAATGAAGCTACAAATGTAGTATTTTTCACTCTGCTTATTTAATAGCAATAATTATGGATTTAACAAGGTTAAATCATGTGCCCTTGTACATGCCACCAAAGGGGTTCCAACCTTGAAAATGATGAATCTCCCCAGCTGCCCTGTCTGTCTCATCAGTCTGCAGCGTTCAGGTGTGGCAGCGTTGTGGAGCTGCTGCAGTGGGCTGCTCAGGTGGGAGGAGAGCTGAACACGGTTTGAATGGAGGCTCCTTGCTCCTAGCACACACTGCTGGAGCTTGCAGGCTCCCAGGGGGCTCTGCAAGTGCCTTGCACTCGGCAGGGTGAATGCAGGAGTGTTTCTGGGTGAGGGAGGGACAGGCTGGGAGTGGGATGTGAACAGGAGCCAGCAGGGGAAGGGCCCCAGCACAAAGGTACCTTCTTGTGCTCTGGGCTGACGTCATTGTGGAGCTGCACAAAAGAAGAAAAAGCAGAGGCTTTTGTGCACAGCCAGATGACATCAGTTCCATACAGTAGCCATGGTGCTGGGTTAACTTTCTAAAGCCCTCAAAGCTTCCCAGAGTCTGCCTGCATGGTAAACACTCTTGTTCTTTCCCTCCTTTCCCACCCCTCTACAGCCCTTTGCTGCATTGATATTCATTTCTCTGTCAGACAGCACTGCCCTTCTGTTAATTCCTGGACACTAAACTCCACCCTAATGCTGCACAGGGCCCAGACTGCTAATGCAGGGCTGTGTCTAAGCAGCAGACCAGGATCTGTGGGGTCAGATAGGCCTGGCTCTCAGGGAATGTCATTGCTGGCTCAGAACGTCTCAGCTGTGGCTTCTGACAGCTTGCAATGTGAGGGCAAGTTCCTCCAGAGCTGACCACAGTTGTCATCTTTTTGTTCATTCCAAAAATTTCCTTTTCTTTTCTCCGCTGGTGTCATGCACAAATACAGCTACTCCTCTTACTCATGGTGGCTACATTGCCTGGTTGCCCTAGAGTGGATAAATTAGATATGTCCCTGTGGTTGGGGTACTATATTTACCTCTCCCTTTTGAAAATCTTTCAAGTTCATAAAAAAAATTCACTGGAAAAAGTCTCCATGTCTAGGGGAACTGATCAGGAGATGCAGCCTTTGAGTTGGGTATTTCAGGGTGAAGCATTTGGGTCCCATCTTCCCTGAGGGCAAATTCCTAGGGGAATTTACATCCAGATCTGGTAACATCTCACCTGACAAGAAAATAACAGAGCTACATATATTGCTGAGAGAACAGCTTTTATTTCTGCTCAAATGACACATGTGTGCTCTAGAGTTCAGGCTGCTGTGAACTATTTCTCAGGCTGTCCATGTGCTCCTTAACTGGCAGTTGTGAAGCCTCTATGAGCTATGTATCAAGGACATTCACATTTTGATGGTAAAGAGAGCAGCACTTATATTTGCCTGATACAGTTTGCTTCAGACACTCTTCCCAGCAGCTTTTCCACAGTTGTGAGACAGTCAAAAAAAGACAAAATCTTACCTCATTGGTAGCTGATTTGAATAGCCTGTCCTGCCATAGATGAAACAAAACTCTTCTGATTTAAAACATTTGCATCTGATCTTTCCAGCTGCTGAGGAAACCCACGTTAACAAGTGTTTTTTTTGAAAACCTAAAGACTTTCACAAAGACAGAATGGATCTTAGAAATGGATCTTAGAAAAATGCTGTTATTTATGTTTAAAAGTCCTCTATGTAATTTTAACTTACATAGCTCTAGTAAAAATAAAAAAAAAATGTAGTGCAGAGAAGTCAATTTAAAAATTATTGTGGTTCTGAAATAACACTGTTTTTCTAAGGGAGTTTCATTGATGAGGATGGATTTAGATTTGATTTGGTTAAGTCACTAATGTTTTCTTCTGCAGTCAAGGCCTCAAAAGGATTATTTACCAGTGGAAAGCTTGAATCTGCAAGGTGCATATTCTACTTTCCCTCTGGTTTAGGAAGCTTAATACAGGCAAATATATATGGGACACATATTGGCCCTTTAGAAAGAACAAACTTGTGGTAACAGTCTGGATATTGCAAAGATGGAATGTCAATCAAATTGCTTTCCCCAAAATAAAATTCAGGAGGCCAAGAGGGCAAAGGTCTGTCAGTGCAAAATTATACCAGTGACAACTGTCATATGTGAGAAGACACATATTTCCTAGAGCTGTCACTTACCTTTTTAAGCAAGTGCATGTAGGGCCTCACTGCTTTATATATACCTCTGCATTTCCTTGGAAGCTTACTCATTTGGCTGCTTGATTGTTAATAGACCTTTTAAATTTAATCGTCTCTTCTCAGCATAGTCCACATTCGTACCAACTATTCTGCTTTCTGTTTCACATTGTCAGGATATGTATCAGGTCTAATGTTAAATGGTTTGTTAGTTCTTCAGAGAAGCACTACAGAGACAGAGGTTAGCTGAAGATGCAGAAGCCATTCACTGGAAACATTTGTCAGGCATCCATTAGGATTGCTGAGCAGGGTATCACCCTGCAGGTCAGCAAGGGAGCTGAGGTCCAGATTTTCGAAGCCTGAATCATAGCTCTGTTGTTTATTTCTTGTGTAACTTTTGACAAATTGCCATTTTTCCCATTTCCAAAAACAACTATTTCTTTTCGGTGTCTTTCTGTCACATTAAATCTAGGGATGAACAAGGTCCGATACAAATCAGAA
Organism: Thryothorus ludovicianus; assembly: GCA_013397245.1. Lineage (NCBI taxonomy): Eukaryota > Metazoa > Chordata > Aves > Passeriformes > Certhiidae > Thryothorus > Thryothorus ludovicianus. The sequence goes on from VZTB01000696.1 coordinate 1,280,270, forward strand.
AGTAGAAAAAATACAAAACAGTATCTCTCTTGAATTTTTACTCTTTTACATTAACCCTTATCATGAAAATTATTCTACTTCATTCATTGGACAATATTCTGTAACCAAACCTACCCAATAGAGCAAAAGTTTTCAGAATCAAATCCAGATTACACTTCACACAAGTATAATTGTAGTACAGGCAAATGTTTATAGTACATGCTCCTTGCAGTTAGAGTCAGCTTACATTTACTGAAATGTTTCATCATGAATACCACAACTGGAAAACTCTGCATCCTTTCATTTCCCTTACTTTGATTTTGCAGGAACGGTGCCAGTTCTCTTTAACCTTTATAGATGGGATTTTTCTAGCATGTGACTAAAACATACCCGTGAATAAATCTGAAAACCTAGCAAATAATAGAGCTTTCCACAGATTACAACATTTCTGTTCAGCTATAATTATTTATGAGAATAGGGATTATTCTTTGGTTAACGAGCACCATCTGGTAACCAGACAGGCAGTAATATGGAAAGATCTGTAAATCATCCCTTGCAAAATCTTCAGTGAATACGTAGATTTTAGTCAGAGGACAGCAAAACCACCAAATATATGTTTCCAAAGTTTTCTGTTTGTTGTCTGATTTCCTAGCAACTAACACCAGAGTAGGTAGTAGTTTTCAGCATTTTTCAAGGGAATTCCAAGACCTTTACACTACTAAAAAAGTATCTCCCCTTTCTTTTTTTTTTTTTTCTCTGACTGCAGGGTTGAAATGTCCAAAATTAAGGAGGAGGTTGGCACAAGCTGGTCATATGCTGTGTGCAGTTCAGCTGCAAGCAACTTTTCCACAGTGCAGCTGTCTGCATTTCACAGCACACAGCAAGACCACGTATTTCTTTGCTGACAAAAAACTTTTAAAGATATTTCACTAGGAGCAGAATGGATTGGTATTATTGACTATTACTTCAGTGAGAGCTGAAGTAATACAGCTATTTATAGGCTCTACTTCTGCATTTTTATTTATCCCTTAAGAACAATTTTATTCACTTTGTTGCTATAAACAGCACAAATGCCATTTATTTGAATAGAATCAAAATTTTATTTGATGTTTGCTGGCAAACTCAAGCACTGGGAGAAGGTTTGTATATTCATGTAATTAATTATTCATGTAACTTTGTAATCAAAGTTCTGTAAGCATTTGAAAAAGTTTGTTATTTGAGTTTTCTCATTTTGACATAGTAATACAGCAAGTGAGTTTAAATTGGGAACATATGTTTTGATCGCTTAAGTATTTATGTAAATATTTTTTTTTAAATCAACTAGCATCTATATTTCCTGCAAAGCACAGCAGAATTTACTCTTATCTCATTCTCAGAACAGAAACATCATGCACAGACTTTCTGGCAGTTGATCAGACAGTTCAGAGATAGTGCTTCTGCTCTGATGTGGAAGATTCTTGTGGCATATGCTGGTCAGTCAAAACTATTCAGGTGTGAAGTTCACATATTTGCAAAGATCAGTGAGTTCTTTTTTCAGCTATTAGTCAGTGAATGCTTAGGCATAAACTCAAGTACTCGAGTAATTCTGATCTTTTTGCACATAACTTATAAAAAATTAATCTCAGAGACCTAACCTTTACCTCCATTTTACCAGAGCACTTTAAAAGAAACACTCCATTAAAAAAAAAAAAAGCAGCCTTTTCTGGGAACATTTTTAGTTGGAAGAAAAGAAATGGTAAATTAAAAACAGTTTGACCTTCTTACTCATGTGCTTCCAAAGAATATTGATTGAGCTCAGAGGAAATAGAAACCTCTGTGGATAGGGAGTGTGAGTGATCTGAATGCTACCTGCAAGGGTTGCATAGAAGAAAGGTCTGTGCCTCAAAGAAGAGCACATGAGCTTTCCCGTCCTCTGAGCCATTTCAGGTTTAAATAAAAAACATCTTTTGTAGCTGTCAGGAAACTCTTAGTAGGAGAAGCTGAGTCATAACTGCCTGTTAGGTTTTAAAATGTTCCCAGCTCTCTTTGGGCTGAGATAAATAGCAGTTGGCTTTATTCCCCCTGCTGAAACTCCCCTGATCCCTGTTCCCACCCCCTCAGGAGCCGGGACATGAAGTCTGTTTGTTGAGAAATCTTTGTTTCCCAAGCTGGCCTTTTCCTCCTGAGGTCTGTCCTCAGTGGCTGTGTAATTCCGGCTGCTGAGGGGAACGAAAGTCTGCAAATTCCCCTGTAAGGCTTCCCTGGCGACGACACCTTTTTTCTCTCCAGTTGTAAAACCTCAACAACCTGGTTTCTTTAGAGGAAAGCCAGGCCATCATCTGATGGCACTGGGAGAAAAAAGCAGTGGTGGTTTACACTGAGGCTTTCTTCCTCTCCATCTCTCTGATGAAATATTCATGGATATCAAAGTTTCAGGGGGTTTAACTTTTACCTGTGCTGACAGCCTCAGGAAAGGAAGTGTACTGCCTTTTTCTCCATAGGGATCGAAGGTCAAGACTGATTTAAAATCTGCTTAAAAACTTCTTTAGTTCCTGAATTGAGATGCCCAGTAGCTTGACAATGTGGCTTTGTGACTGCAGGGCAAGCCACCTCTGGCTCCTCCTTGTGCAGCTAGGTGGGGAAAAGGGACAAGAGCTGTGCCAATTCACCTGTGAGTCAGCTTCAGCTGTGGAAAGGCTTACCTGGATTAGTGGGAATTCTTTTGTTTAAAAGGTGCTCTTCTGGTGGATACTATGTGATGGGCTGAGAGAGATCAGGGTTGCATAGCTGACATGGCCTCACATTTGTATTTAGATGTCTCCTTTTTTAGCTTAAAATAGATTCTTATAGCTTTGGTCTGTTAAGACCTGCTGCTCTTTCCCCTCATAGATTTGTGTTTTGCAGTTTTGGAAGTCCTATAGCCAACTATAAGGAAGTCAGTCAGGTTTTCTGTGTGAATGTGAAAGACCCCATGGTAGAGGTGGTAGTAATTACTTCTGGGACTTAGCAGCCACAAGTTTGACATGAAAGACATTAAGGAAAATATTTGCACTTAATTGAAGATCTTGATCTGCAGCTTCCTGAAAATATTGTGTAAAGCAGAGCAATGGCCAAAGATACCTTGTTCAAATTTCAAATTATTCTTAGATTTAATAGAGTTTTACACATCTATATGTATATATTGAGGAGATCAAAGGGGCAGTTTATTTGGTTTATGCTATAAAATATCTCCTATAAATAAAAGCTCTGATACAGATGCTATTTATCACTTTTGACATACCACAGTATTTGCCTCTGGGAATATAGGGCTCATGGTTTGTTAGATGGTTTTATTAAGTATTTTGAGGCTTTGCAATATGACAGAACCTTTCCCCTGGAGATGAAGCCAAATAGATTGATGAAGTGTGGGCAACACAAAGCTCAAGTGATCCTATAAATTCTATATAAGCAAAAGATTAGTGCCTAAATGAAACACTTGGGGAGCTTGTAATGTAAAGAGAAAAAAAAAAAAAATGCTGCTGGAAGGCAGTGACATACACAAAATCAGATCAAACACAGAATCCTTTTTCTTTCTGCATGTGGCAGGTACATAGCCACCCTACTGGCTTTTCTAAAAGTGAGGTTTCATTATGAATGTAGCTGGTCTAAATCTGCCCTGATACTGGGAGGGCTGCTGTGCCTTCCTACCCTGTTTATGCCTGAGCTTGAGAACTGAGTCAGAAATAGCATCTTCCCAGGAATTCATTAAAGAGAGACTAGTGCTACACTTAGCACATCTCCATAAAGCAATGATAAAACTAGTCTCAGATGTTCAGCTGCTTTGTTCTGTTAAACCAGGGCCTGCATTTCATCCATTGTTTTCCTACTTTTTTTTCTTTTTAAATCTAGGTCATAGTGTGTAAGAACTTAGTCACCCCAGGGCCTGGGGAGTGGTGTTAGGACAATACTTTCATATCTGAAAAGAAAATACATAGCTTTTGAAATACGACTTGTTTTAAAATTGCACTGTTACAACTGAATTAAAAGAAAAGAACATTAAACCCACCAAGTGTCAGAAAGCTGGTTTTTCCACTGTGATCTGGCAGCTTGTAATCATGCTCAGTAGGCTGAGGCAAATTGCATTGTCTTGAATTTTATGATTTCTAAAACAGTGGGAAATGGCATTTTTACAACAATAGAAAGACTTCCCTACGATAACTTATGCATTATTTGAGGTCAGTAAGAGCTGAGAGTGGATCTGATTTAACTTTGTTGAACTGATAAAGTTAGAAGTTAGAATAAAATAATGTCACTTTTTTCCTCTGTGTTTCAGCAGTCCCAGCAGATGATGAGGTTTGGTATGAAATGTACCCAAACAGGAGGTGAAGTTCTTCCTGCAGACACCTCCAGCCTGCCATTCTCTTCCTGGGTTCCCTGTGGCAGAGCAGACCTTCCAGCCCAGTGTCCACCTTTGTCAATGAAATGGGTGCTACTGCCTGTCCTTATCAGAGCTGGCAGTGAGTTTTTCCAGACCTCCTTGCTGACAGGCTGCTTTGCTTTGTTGTCAGGTTGTGGAGAAGAACTCTCTGGCCCTTCTGGTTCATTCCACAGCCCTGGCTACCCCAGCAGATACCCAAGCAATAGGGAATGCATCTGGTACATCCACACAGCGCCTGGTAGCAGCATTCAACTCACCATTCAGGAGTTTGACATTGAGTATCACCCAAACTGCAGCTATGACGTTTTGGAGGTAAGAGCATTGGTTTTACTCCTCTAAAATACACAACTTATTTTCATTTCTGTCTGGAACAGATAATCCCAAGAACTGCAGATGCAGAACAAACTATTCTACCACAGTTTCCCGTTTCTACTGTGGCTACAGTTAGGTTCAACAGGTATTGTCACAGAAGCCACAGTGTTATTATTTTTTGCTTTGGTGACTGCATACCTTAATCAATTATGATGTTATGCACTGTATGCTTCCTAACAAGAGACAAAACTGCTTTGAAAAACTCACTTTTAAAACCCACACCTTTTATAAAGGATTATGTGTAGGGTGCTGTGCCATGAAGATAATTTCCTGATGTAAAGGAAGATAATGGATCACTGTAGGGGATAACTCAGGTGAGACCTTGTGTAGAGTCTTCCAATCTTCCATGTGGGGAGATTTATAACCCTGAGTGATTAAAATTTTGAAGAATCTTTGCACTCAGAAAAGAAGTAAAAGAAGAGGCAGTATCCTAGTCATCTTAGAGTGGTGGGAAAAGGAGAAAAGGAGCCTCTCTAAGGATATTTTGACCTTTAAGAGACCCATAAGGCTGGATGACCCTGTTATATATCTTTTCACTCATATTGGTAAGCAACCAAGTGACCAATCTCAGCTAACAGAGTTGAATAGACTTCCAGTGTAGGAAGAAGGGATAGGAAATAATTTCAGGAAGAACTTGTTTAGAATTATAGACTTTCTTGACTGCTCTCACTAGAGGCATTTGAGATCACTAATGGAAGTACACTTGTTGTGACTTTTTGTCAATGTTAATACATAGGTGACTCTTAATGTTTTTGTAATGAATGCAAAAGATTGATTAAGGGAACTTGTACCACTCTGTTGCAGCCTTTCTTCTCCTCTTCTCCTCTTCTCCCGGGTGATGTAATACAGCACACACTCAAATAACTTTCTGTCCATCATCCACACCAATGCTCTGCTTCCCATTCCCACATTCTGACTTCTGTAGGGTCTGGGTGTAAGGAAGCTGTTCCATGAATTCTCCATCAGTAGCATTGGCAAGTATACATGGATGTCACATTGCTGACACCAGAGACTGTGAGTAGGTGGCTGGTACTGGCTGGTTTGGGTATCGATGAAGTCTCTTGTATTGCATCTTCATTGTTCTTTGTACCCAGAATTACTAGATTGAAGGTAATCTGCCTATAAACTTGCATTATGCCTCTGTTACCCAGAGGAATCCATTAAACAGCCTCCAAATCTAAATTGGCTGTGGATGACCATTTCTTGAATAGTCCAAAGGACAATACCTACATCTGCACATGGTTGCTCAGGAGCTGTCATGATCCAGCAAGAGTAAAGATGGCTGGCAACCATTTGTTTGGGAACTTTTTGACTGGGAATGTACCTGGCCTAAAACCAACTAAGTGGGTTGCCAGACACCAGCTGCTTAAAGACACTGTTTAACAGGACCCTGCAGTTTGCTGCTCTGTGTTCCTAAGCAAGGTACTCACCTTAGGTTTCGGGTTTCCTTTCTTTGCCATTTGCAGCTTAGTTGCTATGTTTGGTTTCTTTCCAACCATACTGATTCATCTGCACAGATGCTCACCTTGCTGCTTGAACTCCCCTGCCTTCCTGCCCTTGGAATTGGCATGCTTTGAGTTACTTATCTCCTGACCTTGGTTCATCCAGTTCCCAACACCTCTCTCTGATCTGCTGGCAGATGACCTAACATAAATCAGCTTACAGGGGAAAATTAGTTCATGTCTTAGTGCATGATCAAAGGTCCTGCCTGGCAGCCTAGAACTGTCCCTGCAGGCTCGTGGTGGAGCTTTATGTACCTTGCCACGTACATATTTTCTTGCTTTTGTTACAAAATTCATTCCTACCCTGATTGACGTAGTCTGAGTAGAAGTGATGGCTCAGATTTAGTGGGGAAAAAAATCATGGCTAGCCATTTTCAGAAGCTGCTTTATCTTGCCACCTTCCTTTCTGTAGTTGTCTATGTATGTCCAAACTGAAAACCACACACGCATTTAAGTCTGCAGAGTGTTAAAAAAAAAAGTTACTGGTGTGCCTTTGATACTGTATGTTGCAGTGATCACCATTGTTCCAAAGGTCCTTCACTCTCACATTATCTTCCCAAAGGTATCTTGTCTAAGTGTCTTTGGGGTTTGAAATCTAATTTTTCTCATGATTATTCTCATGATTTCACATTTTCTTTATCTCTGAATGGTAAGTTCTGCTGCTTCCTGCTTTCTTTCACAGCAAACTATTTTCCAGTTTTAATAGGAAGTCAAAATCAGGACTAAAATAGTCTGCACTCTGCTGTTCCTCCATGTCCCATTTAGTCTGATACCTGAAATAAAATGTCCTGTAATAAATATTTTCTAGCAATCACAAAACTTGCTTTCCTGGATGCATGTAGCTTTTGCTTAGGAACACCTCATCCCTTTGACCCAGCAGTGAATTTAGGAAAATTCTAAGAGATATTTCTCATTGCAACACCTTTGTTGCTAACTTCATTTTTATACCTTAGCTTCTTGAATATTTCACCCTTCCACATTTGTCTGAAGCATATTTGTTCTTGTAAAAGGCAGCATCTCCCTTCCCTTTCCTTTGACAATGCCTCTTAAACAAGCTGTCATTTCCATGTCAGTATTCCAGGACTGCCATATGTTTCACCAAAACTGTGCAATAATAGTTACATTATTTTTTTTTAATGTTAAATCCTCAGGTTATCCCCATGGTTCATGTGTTTGGTTCATTCTCCTTTAATCTTTCTCCCTGTTTCTTATATGACTCTGTTGCAGTCTTTTTTTCTTCCCCATCAAATTCTATTCCTTTTATAAACATCCAAAAGCAAATTTAAATTGTTCTTAAAGATATTTTCTAGAAACATTTCATGGAAATAGAAGGCATTATTTTGGACACAGCAAAAGAATTGAAATATTTTTAAAATTACTTCTGTTGAAAATACATTAATAGAGGAAAATTACCATGTCTGCTTTGAATAAATTATGACACATAAATTATGACATCTCCTTTAGCATGGACCAGATTTTTACAAGCTATAAATATATTCTGCCTCAGCAAGCTGTAGCCTTGAGCTGAAAAGGAAGGAAGACTCTCAATCTATTGCACTTCCAAGTCAGATGCTCTGGTCTTCTCATTTAAATGTAAAGAAATATCAGGTATTACCACTGTTCTTAATTCTCTGTCAAAGCCAGGCTCTCTCTTTGCTGGCAGTTATATCTGAGCAGGGATCAGTGTTATTCCCAGAAAATCTGTGTCATGAGGGTGACCAACTGCAGAAAAACAGCTTTCTGTTGCTCATAACTCTGGAATGCTGACTGTTAACATTAAATGGAGCTAACAGGGCAGAAGCAAATGATAAGAACAGATTAAAACCATGGGCTTTATGGCAGTGTCCTGCAGCCCTGCTATGCCATCCAATACCACTTTATCTTGGGATCAAGTACTCTGGTCAGACTAGATGTTTATATATTTTTTTTCAGCTCAGACATCCTATCACTCTCTGTGAACCACACCCTTGAATTAATTCTTTCCATCCATTCCCTTTTCCCTCTTCTTTTTCTCATGTGGTAACTATTGGTTTTTTTTCTTTGTGGCCAAATATAATATTTTATTGTTCTTTTGTCATGGAAACACTCAAACTTGTTTTTGTTTCAGCCTTTATGAAAGCATCTGATTAATTGAACTGGCCTAAAGGGGGAAATAAAATACACTCATAACTATAAGGAGCATGCCTCTGACTGCTTTTTATTTTGAAATTGTGCAGAAGCTGTAGCTGAGCAGTTATCAATGTAAAGGAGACCCACACTTCAGATTTCAATCAGTATTTCTGCCCCATCTTTAATTCTTTCCCAGCAGGTCAATTTGAAGTGTCCAGCTTGGGCCAAGTTAATTTCTGAGGTAATGCTGCAGAAATCAGCAGGGTTTATATCAGAGCTGGGCTGTGTTCCCTTGCCCACGGAGTGCAGACAGCCGCAGGGAGCACCAGGGATGATAAGAGAGGCTGGTCCATGAGACTTACTAGGGGCATATTAGAAACTCCTGCTGTTTCCTCTGCCACATAGCTTCCTAGGCTGCTTTAGATGATTAAGAGCATGTGTTCCTGCTAGATCTCATGCCGTGGCTCTGACTCAGGGAATGCACCACAAACACGTTTTAAAATTCGCATTTGAACTGACTTCTGACAAATGCAGCAGTCACTGGGCCTCACAAGCAGCCAAGCAGTAAGATTTTTCTGAAGACATTGAGCTTCCAGCAAACAAACAGGCTTCTTCCCCAGACCGTGACAGCTTCATTACAGATTCTGAATCTGAGCTGTGATTTCATCCATACTGACTTCTCCTGAATGCCTTGAGACGATCGATTGGACAGAGGAACCATTATCCATTCAAGTCATGCAGCCTCCCTGCAGAGTGCAAAAAAACTGCTGTCTCGGTCAAAATAAAAATGTTTAAGCTATTAAGCCTGTGTTATCAGCCACCAAAGCAAAATACTGTCTTTTGAACATCTAACAGACTATGATGTTTATAGAGAAATTAATTCCTTATTTCTTCTGGGGATGCAAGCCTCAGTTCTTGAGGTCTCACATTAACCTGGAGTCACTGAATTTTTTTCCAGTTAAAACCAAATTCTTTCTCTTATATCTCTAACATCAGAGCAGTGTCAGGCCCTCTGAGTAGTTAGTGAGCACAAAATTAATCAAATTATGTAACAATGCATATAGCCCTGGAAGTGGGGGGACTAGTTCAGCTCTTTGTTAGGCTTGCTCAGATATTTAGCTTGGACAGAACCCAAATAACTTCTGGAGTTTAAAAGTGTCTGACAGAGCTTATTAAAATATTGAGTTTCCCCTCATCTTGAAGTGATCATAGGAAAAAAAGACACATATAAAGCTGTTTCTAACAGTACAGTTTCTTTCTGACTTTCTGCTTCTTTTAGCTTTTTTGCTGTTTACCAAACTGTTAGTTTTTGGAATGGACTTAAGGTGCTACTGTTTGAAAATTCTGAGGGCATTTATTGCCTTATATTCCTATTCTCTGCTTTTAGGGTTTTTTCCTTTGTTTGTTTGTTTGTTTGTTTGTTTGTTTGTTTTTGTTGTTTTATGTTGTTGGGGTTTTCTGTTGTGAGAACTTGCTGTTATCTAGTTTAGTTTTGGAATTTATACATAATATATGCTTATAAAATTAGAATCTTTCTATTACTTTTTCAGTTGCTGAAAGACACCTGCATGTTCTTTATTTGGTGTATCTCCTTTACAGTTTTCACGTCCAAGGTTACTGCCAAGATGACTTTTTCAGCTGCAGTCCTACCAGGGATACACAGTGGAAGGTGGTAGACTGTTAGTATCGAGTGCCATTTCATTAGCATGCAGGAAGCCAAGAAAATCCAATCATTGAGGGCTCTAGGCACTAAAATCACATGTCAATTAGAAATTGCACTGAGCATGTATGTTTTCTGCAGCTTTGAGAGGGAAGACTAGGGAAGGTGAGCCAGTTCCACCAGTTACAAATGAGTTTAAACTAAAATCCAACATCCCTTCTGGAAAACAAGAAACAGGGTTAACAAGGCTTCAGCACTGCCACCTAATTCACTTCACTTGGTTTAAAAATGCATTGTAAGTACATAATGCTGCTGTGGCTTAAGGGAGTTGTGGTTCTCTGGTTTATGACTGCCTGAGGCACACTCTTCTGAGTAGGAAATAATTACTTTTGAAAGCCAAAACCCATCTTTAGTGGAGAATATGTATGCTGTATATCCTTTCTCCAAAGAACATTATTAAAATGTATTTTACTTGACCCAAATCCAGCATTTTGGATATTTATGCTGTCCTTGAAGTAAATGAAATTGCAATGCTTTTTTGTTTTATCAGAAGGAATTAGGAAATCTGCCCTCAATTAAAAAATTATCTATAACTATGCCTCTAAATATCAATGGTGCAAATCATCTGCACAGGTTCCTGCAAAAAGTTCGTACAAGCATGCAAAAGGAAATCTAGGTTTATATGCCCAGAGAAACCAGGTGGTAATTCTGAAGGGAAAGGGAAGAAGAATCTGGCCAAATCTCCAACAGAAAATTCTATTTTATGCAAGGCTGTTCTCAAGTCATCTAGAATTTTGAACTTTGTTTGTACAGGTGGTTCAGATACCAAGAAAGTCTGCAGACAAAATGACTCTATTAGTTGCTTTTCAATTTAAAATGTTGAATCATTTTCAATACTTACAGATGTTTGTTTTCTTTTTCCTCCTAAAAACTAAACTGTTCTCATGTACTCTGTCTGACAGATACTCTCTTTGGAAAACTTTGACAATATTTCTTCCACTTCTAGGTCTTTGGTGGCCCAGATTTCCTCTCTCCTAGGCTAGCCCAGCTGTGTGTTTCAAGATCAGCACAGAACCCACTGCGAGTCTCCACCACTGGCAATTCAGCCATTGTCCGTTTCGAGACAGATGCTGCAGTGACAGGGAGAGGTTTTAATGCCTCCTGGCAAGAAAATCCAGGTGGTGAGTACACTGAGTACACTGATTAATACCATGAGAAATTCAGGTAGTCTGACAATTGAGGGTCAGCCATACAAACATTCAAAGGAGTCAAACAGCACAGGATTGAAAGCTGAAAGAGAATTTGGGTGATACTGAATTTGGTAACACTAAGAGATACTGAAAAACACACAGTGTCTTTTTATCTGTCTAATTATCTAAAATCTAGGCCTATTTATATATTTTTTTAGGTTTTTTCTCTATGTAATTAATGAGGACATTCTGCAATCAGCAAAGGATTTTGCATGCTACCTCTTCTTCACTCCTACTTACCCATACAGGGTCCTTTATTCACTGAATGATGCTTTTGGTTTTAATTGGTAAAGTGAAAAATAGCTGAGAACATGGCTTAACTTGAAGAGCTCAGTGGAGTAGACCCCAAAAATATTTGGAGTGATTGGTAAATACTTGATCTCTATAAGGTTCACCCATCCCCCAATATTCATTTATAGCCTTACTGGTAATCAATAAAAGAAGAGATAGGCTTAAAGGAACTCAACCATGTCTCTACATGGGAGTTCTTATAAAAAGGCCAATTATCAGAAAATAATTGCAATGAAAAGTGATGAGAAGCAAATTTTAATTCTTGCAGTTTTGCTTGATTAAGCACACTGATTCATTAGTTTGTCAAGGTTTATACTTCTACTCTCTCACAAGTTTTATAAGAAAGGCACAAGATTTTCTTAATAAAAGAGGTCTACAATAGTCCTTTGAATTAATCCTTTTCTGAGACCTGGAAGCTTATTTTTTCTACTTAGGCCCCCTGAAGCTTTCTTATCCTTTTACAATGTCTTGCCTGCTGTACTTCAATCCCCTCTAGCCTCTAAAACACCCACTAACCAGAATGCAGTAACAGTGTAGTTTTTTTATCCTTGTCTTTCTTTCTCCCTCTTCCATCTCTTTTTAAGATATAAAAGTCCGTTCGTGTTAGATCTATTGAAATCCCTGGTACTTCCCACATAGAATCCATCATTCCAGGTTATTTAGATATTCATGAGCACCAGATCTGCTCTGACCAAAAGTATCTGAGGGTAGAGTCCTCAGGAAACCCTCAACTTCATGGGTAGGGAAGTGAAAATGTGAGGTTTGCAATTGCTGCACTGCTCATGAGCAATGAGGAGCACCCAGCTCTCTCAGTAAAGAAGTAATTTTCTCACTGTATGCTCAGCTATACCTAGTTATTGCTTTCTTGGTATGCCAGGTCTCTGGCATTCATATGAACAGTATTTTGGATTACTTTTACAGTTTCTAGGATAGAAGAATACCAGCACTAATGCTTCAGCCTTTACAACATCCTCTACCAGCTTGGGGCTACATTACTCAGAGCAGTGTTGTTGCATATTCAATTATAATAATAATGTTATACTTTCCTAAAAAGGAATTTCCATTGATTTTTGTTGCACACTTCAACAGTTGTAGCACTCATCTTACGAAAGCTTAATGTAGGAATTATAAAGAAGGAGATGTTCTTAGTTTAAAAATAGAGATGGTTTCTCACTAAGCGTAAAAGAGAAGAACTTGTGATTAAAACTGATTATATCTTTTTCAGGCTGTGGGGGTATTTTCCAAGCTACCAGTGGGGAAATCCATTCTCCAAACTATCCTCAACCTTATAATAACAACACAGATTGTTCCTGGGTTATCCAAGTTGACCACAGCCACAGAGTCCTATTGAATTTCACGGATTTTGACATTGAAAATCACCATTCATGTGACTATGACAATGTTGAAGTAAGTAACAAAAGAAATTTCAAAAGTTTCCTTAATTAGTCTGGTGAAATGCTTGCAAAATAACCACATACATAGATGACTGTTATGATGACACCCTTTCCCACTTATAGTGCAGTTTACTCCAAGCCATAGGATGAACTGCTGACATACATAGCAGATTGCTCTGTTAGAAACTCAGGAGAGAGGGAGTCTTTATCCAGGGGGAAATGTTGCTGGCTGATTTTCTTTATGTATGCGCTGTTTATTCAGGTGCTCTGCAGCTGTCTGTTTAATTGCTTCATTAGACCCACTGCTCTCTTTAAAGCTTCATGTTGCTGTTGGTTTGTGAACTTTTGTTGGTGTCACAGAAACTTGAATTGCTGCTCGAGCAGTGCACAACAACGAAAAACTCTCCAAGTCTCCTGTTGGCCTTTTGGGAGCTGGGACATGAAATCCTGACCCTCGATGTCAGACTGCACTTCACTCAGTACAAAGGCATGTGTGAGCAGTACTAGTCAGATAAAGCACAGTGGCTGTAGCCCAAAATCCAGCTTTCCTCTCCTTGATAAACTGCCATTCACAAAGAACTCAATTTGGCAGGAGCTGAGACTCCTTTGAAAACAGAATCAGTTTTAACAACATTGCCTCGTAAAGCTTTTTTGTACTGAACTAGAAAAAAGGAAATGTGTCCCCATTTTGCTGAGCAGAACTGAAGATTTCATTTGCCAACAAAGAGTCTTTGTACAAGACTGTTCTTTTTTTTATTTTTTTGTTATGAAGCATAGGGAAATATGGTTATGTCTTTTTATTTAAATTATTAACTACATCAGAGGACCTTTGAAAAGGAGCTTTCAAATCTGTGCTCTGACACAGAAGTAGAAAGTCAAAGTGCCTGACAGAAACACTGGCTATCTGAGATGGTAGTATTTGTATTAATGCAAACAAACAATTCACAAATTAAAGCTAAATTCTGAAAAGGCGTGATTTGCCAGTTTCTCTTCTAGATCTGATGCCAAAGGATGTTTGCACATATCTTAACACTTTGTGGAGTACTCAGTTTCATGAGGTCCTTGCAGCTACAAGCACAAGTCTCCCATTACCTTTACAGGCTGGATAGGACACTGAGTTTTGAACCATTGGGAAGAATCCTTCCCTCAGTGGGCAGAGGAGATTGCTGTGCCAGAGCTCTTTGTGTGAACAGAGTCTGCAGAGCATGTGCAGTGACACCCCTTGTCCTCCAAAGCTATAGGAGTATCTGTTGTTTGCTTCTGCTTTTTGGTTGTTTGGGTGTGCTGAAGAAGGAAGTTGCCCATTAGGCCTAGCTGTGCAAACACAACTGGGGATTTAAATTTGATGCAGTCATCAATCACTGCCCACCAAGTAGAGAGTGGCTTGAAAATTGATGAGGGGGAATGCTGGTTTGAAGCCAAGAGATAATAAAGGGGTCTGAGGCCTTGGTGTATGAGGTAGGGTTTTTCAGTGCTCATAGAGGGAACCAGCAGGGCAAGAAAAGAGTAAATGAGGTTTCTTTCACTCCTGGTATGCCAGTAATAGGAGAATCACTTGTTACCAACACCTAGATGTGATTTGTGTTTGCCTCATTTCAAGGCTTGCTATAAGCCTCACATGTAGGATAACAGAGTGAGGGGACATAGAGAGGCTGGAAAATATAAGTAGATGTCTGACTGTGAATGGTTTGGGAATTGCATTCCAAAAGCTGTGTAAATGGAAAATACAGGCAGCTAAGAAAGCAGGTGGGTTGTTTTTCTCTCCCTAATATAGGAACAACTACCATGTATGAGTAGCACAGAAGTTCCACCCTTTTCTGTTTCTTGAATTTTTACTTATCTGTATGGATTTTATTTGCTCTGTGAGTTCTTTTGGGAATTCCCTCCACCCTTAAGTGTACCAATCATATTTTCCTTCTAGATCCACTCATTTTTCCCTGCCTTATGACTCAAGTTTGTTTTGTTTTGGTTTTTTTTCAAATATTTCTACCATGAATTCCTTTCTGTGGGGAACACATGAAAATGTATATTTTTAACTCTAAGGTTTTCCATGGCACGTGTGTTAGGTGAGCAAAGTGGGAGGAGTGAAAATACTTGTGTCTGCTGCTTCTTGGCTATGCTGCAACTCCATAAAGCCCAGTGCATTTTTCAGTTCTGCTCAGTGATTTCAGATGTGAATCTGAGCACAGATCTAGGTTCAGCCAAAGGTATTCCGAGCCTGTGATGGTGAATCATGAGATAATTGCCCTGAGCTCCCTCTAGAGCCAATGGAGGGAGTGCAGAGGGCACATTTTTCATTCATTTAGCTTTCTAAATTTAGTTGAGTTCTCTGTTTCTGCACCTCAGTTTTCTTTCTTGTTTGTTCTCAGATGACCATTTATTCATCTGTTAAATAAGAGTGTATAGCCTTTCTCTAATCTCAAGTCTAACTCAGTTATATTATGTAGAGAGCATAAGATCTTTGAGAGGAGTTTTTTGTTGTCATTGTTACCATATTTGAGTAAATTTTTAATTCTTCTCTGTGTACCAACCCCTGTGTACTTCTGTCGGGAGAGTGTGACTCACTAAAAAATTTGTTTATTTGAGGGAAAATGGAGGGAAAGAAATTGAGAATGCACCAGTTGCTGTATTTTTGGACTGTGTTTAACCAACAATGTATCTGGTGCTATGCCAGGAGTTCAGGTCAGCAAGAGTTTCAAGTATTTTGAGACTGGAGGAGGAGTACATGGCTCAGAAGGCAATGTTTGTAGCACAAGGTCCTGAAAAGGGGAGCAAGAAATTGTTTATTAAGTCCAGTGAGTTTAATTAAATAAATGTTATTTTTCTTTCCTGTTGTAGTATAACAAGTAAAACATAATAATGTAGAAATGGGAGATAGAGAGGAGGTACAACTTCATTTATTCCAGGTGCTAGCAAAGAGGATCTTTCAAGAGAAAAGAGTTAGAAATATGTGGAGAGGGTTTTGGCTAAGAAGACAAAAATTAACATCTTCTTGTCATGTGTTTGTGCAAAATTCAGGACACATTTGAACAAGAAGGCAATGTGTCACACAGTTATGTTCACTGTGGAAAGGGAATTGCTGCTATGCACAATGCAACTGAAAACTTGGCTTTTAAGTAAGCAGATGCATCAGTTTTCCCTAGTCATGAAGCCACAAAAGTGGATTTCTCAGATGTTTTAAAAATAACTTTAAGAAACTGCAGTTTCCTGAACTAGTGCGTGAATATTGTGGCTTCTGCTCTAACTACAAGCTTGAAATCCTCCTGGTCATATCCTCATCTGTGCAGAGGCACACAAATCAAAGCCAGCATTTTACCAGGAGCAGCCAGGCCCTCTCTCTATGCCCTCCCTGTCCATGCAATGCTTTTTCTCAATTCTTGCATTCAGATAAAATCCTCTCACTACTGTCTAGGGAAAGATGCTGCTTTAATTCCTAAGGGTTATTTTTTTCCCTGGAATTCCATGGTTTGTGGTTTTTAACTCCAGGCAGTCTGATTTAAATACAGAATATATGTGCAGAGGAAGAATAAACACTGCACGCTGTGTATTAGAGGCCTGATTGTGGCAGGCTGCCAAGGAGAAGAAAAGGTTGAATGGATGGATATTTTTGGGTGTCTTTACCAGGTACTCATTTTAACAGGCGTTGCAGACTTAATGCTCCATCACAAGATCCCACACAGCTAGCTAGTGTTCACAGAATCACAGGCAAATGTTTAATTCATGAGTACAGCATTGACTATGTAGGGTATGTCAGGGGATTAAGCAGGAGTTTTATCCCTTGTTTCTTAGCTCTGAGGTTTATTTGAGACAGGTCATCTTTTTCTCAGCTGCTGTTTTTTTGTAGTTTTTTTTCACTAGTGTGTTCAAAAGCCTTTGAATACTGGAGGCAGAAACATTGCATTGTATTACACAGTCTTGTTAAAAATTTCTAATTCATTGGTGCTGCCTTGCACAGACTTGCTCGAATGTGAGGCATTTTGAAGTAAAGGAAGACACTTTCAGTAAAAATACATGTCTTCTAATCTGATGGCATTTGTATAGCTTTTATATAGCTTTTAGCATCCTGGCCCCATTTTTGGGTGCTCCTATACACATTTTAATCCATATTTTTCTCTGTTATATTAAATGTCGTGCCTATGGCAGGGCAGGACGTTAATGCTGAAACAGGAACTGAATTCAACTGTTGCATCCCACAGTTACTCTGTGGGTCATGCAACTGTGCTGGGAGCTCCAGAGCTCCTTACTGCTGAAGGCAGGCACTTCTGAGACTGTCCCACATTTCCAAACACAGCAGAAACAAATCACTTCTGCTGGAGTGCTAGGAAGGATTAATGGGAGACTGAGACTGGCCATTCTTCTCTCTCTGTACTTTCTCTTGTCTAAATTTTGATGTTGTTAAAGTTATGAATTCATTGGTTCTCACTTTTCTGTCCTTTTTTTGATTGTGAAACAGGAAGGAAACCAAATTATCAGCTGTAGGGGAAAAAAAGAGAAGGAAGCCTTTTGTGGTAAAATTAAAAGCGAAGTTTTGTAAACCTATCTACTTTCTTCCTCATTTTTTTTTTCCTTTTCTTTACCTTCTGCTTAAATAGCACTTCACGTATCCATGCATAATTCAGCACTCTAAAGCTGTTATGAAACATAGATATGGGACTCTGATCCTTGGTGCCAGGTCTAAAAACCATAATCCTAGTGACCTTTCATGCAGTTCTTACTGGTGCACCAGTTGCATGTTAGGGCCAGTTTGGAAATCTTTACTGAGACAAGATGAACTGAATGAAAGCTGCATGAGAGCTCATGTTAACCATTAACAGAAAACAACAAATATATGGAGACATCTGGATTGTTAAAGGACAGATGCTTCAGTACCCAGTACACATGAAAGAAGATATTTACTTGGGGCATTTCTGTTACAAGAGTCACAGTAGCTTAAATCTGAAATATAAGCATTTTATTGAAATTACCACTTAAGATAGGCAATGTACATTTTGTTTGCACTGCCTATAGCAGGACTATATTATGGTCAAAATATATGAAATGTAAGAGAGGGAATGAAATAAAAGTCTTTTTAATACTTCCACTGAAACCAAATAATTTGATGTCTTCATAACAGGTATTTGATGGTCCTAACAATGAAGCACCTCTTCTTAGAAAACTCTGTGGAACACAGCATCCCTCTCCTATCACCTCCTCCAAGAATCTGATGTACATCCGACTGCACTCCGACACAACCATCCAGCACAGGGGCTTCAGTGCTCGCTTCACTGAGGGTAATTTCATCATTTACATTAATGCATATTTATCTAATCACCACTTGGTATCAGACACAGTCTTTTAGCACAGCTGATAATGGAAAATGTCATTTCTACCCATGCAGCGCACCAGTATCTTTACCAGGAACAAATTTTTCCAAATTATAGATGAAGGACTTTAAAGTCTGAAGATCAATTTAAATTCTTCAATTGGGAAAAAAGAAATCATACTTTTTTTATAGCAAGCCATTTAGCACACATCTTACTCTTCCTCCCTAGAGGGTTAGCTGTCCATTACTGTCCTGAGAAAAATGTGCAACTGGCAGTTTCCACAGACCTAGTGACAAAATAACATTTTATGTGTCCATCCATGCGCATGAATCTGAAAAGCCATAAAAGAATTCTGTGTGGTGTTGTTGATGAAGTCCATGGATTCAGGCCTGCACACTCTGCCAAACAGCAACTCTCCAATTTGTGGCAGACTAATTGGTATTTTACATAGTTTCCATTTAATGAAAAATGACACCAACAGGGCAGAATTTTTCATGAAGTTACATACTACTTGATACTTGATGATTTGCTTTTACTTTTTCTCAATAATTTAGTAAGCACTTCTTCCCCAAGATACAGACATTTAATTTTTGCAGAGAAAATCAGTTTCTCTTATTTTCTTCTCAGGATTCTTTTCAAAATAAATTACTGCTTTTCCCAGAAATGTTTCTTTCTTTGAAAATATTGTGAAAAATTATAAAGAAAAGGAGGATTTTGCACCAACAAAAATCTCAGAAACCCCAGTTACTAAGGTACTAGTTAGATAGCTAATTAGACATTTCTGGATAACAGCAGTGAGAGCCTAAACTGTTCAGGTTCCTCAGAACACATTTACTGGATTCAGTACTGCACAAACCATGTCTGGGTGAGTGGGTACTCCCTTCCTAGGATGTTAGTAACCCGGCTTCCCTCTTCCTGAGAAAACTCAGTTGACTAGGTTTCACCTTTTCTTTGATATTTTAGACAGCATAGCACAATAAATGAGCCTCACACTTAGGTACACATCTCCTCATCCTGCAGTTTAAAGAAAATGTATGTCAAACTCTGACCTGGGCAGTTTATGAGCAGCCAGTGAGCTTAGAGATGAGGCTTGGCAACACTCAGCAGTGTCAGCCAAAGTTCTGCAGTCAGTCAAGCCCTAGCATGTGTGCAACACCTCACACAATTGCAGTTTTGCTGACAGAGCTCACAAAAGGATCTTGCCAAAGCAATGTGGGGCCACCCTTGGGTGCTAGAAGGTTGTGGACAGTTACTTATGATTCTTTTTCTTCCTAGCTGCCAACACAGACAAATGACCAGAGAAACGGGTGTATTGCACTACCCTGAAACCAAGTTGTTTTGGCCCCAAGATATCTCTTCTGGGCTATGAAGAGATGGAAAGTGTCAGGTCTAAAGTTGCTCTGGCTTCTTGCAGATGGCCAGCAAGGTGCAGCATGGCATGTGGATCCAGGTCAAGAATGTACAGCCAGTGCTGGGAACTAATCCTTAAGTCTCTTCTTCTGGTTAAATACTGTTGCAAATTTTATCCTCATTTCATGCTGATGTACCATGTTACACTTTATGCTTGCATTTTCACTACAGAATCTGAGCAAGGTGATTTGTATATATAAGTATTTATGTATGTGTGTATATCTTTGTGTTTTGTTCTAAAGCATGTGGAAGTTTCATAGAGTCAGATTCAGTTGGGGCAGCAATTTCCTCTCCTCTGTATCCTGCCAAATACCCAAACAATCAGAACTGCAGCTGGATTATTCAGGCTCAGGAACCATGTAAGTAAAAACATCTTTTGTAGTTAGTTGGGATGACTAACATCCTCATCTTCTTTTCTGTAATAACAATGCAAAATTCCTCCTTTATTTCTTTAGGAAGTTCTGCATCCTGGTAGCTGGTGAGTGTAGCTCTCCCAATATGTCACAAGTCAGATTTCACTGTAAAAGATTTACTGCATAGTGAGAAAAACAATTTACAACTTTGTCATCTTAGCCAATTTACTGTGACCCAAGTGTTGCAATTATAAATGAGGTGTTGAATAATATGTGAAGTTGGATTCATCTATGAGAAAATCTAAGGGTTTACATATAATTGAATCACTTGTATTTAGCTAAACTTATTTTGGTCTGGAGTTTTCAATCTGGAGTTGTGTTGCATTAAATCTGTGCCGTTAATACAAAAAATTAGATTGAATAATGAGAAAAGGTACAAAGAAATTTTGATTTCAAATACAAACAAAAACATATAAATAAACGTTATGTGCATAGATACACTCTCAACTATTCATAATTTTACACAGATTTATCATAAAACACCAAATACTTTCCATCAGATATTGCTACTACACTTAATATCCACTATTACCTTTTCATTGTATAAGATTCCTAAAAATAATTTGTATGTGTTAAATCCTATAATACTGTTCTGGTGTCCTTATTTTAAATAGCAACTGTTCTACTTCTGTTGTACATATTGTATTTAGACATTGTTGTTGAAATCCTAGAATATTTCAGTCATGTTTATAAGTTTATTTTGCTAATTTATAAAACAGATATCAACTTGACAAGAAAATACCAAAACATAAATCAGGAGTTAAGCTATTCTTTTTTAGCATAGTTACTTATCCAAATAGGATGTCCATTAAACAGACATCATCTGAGCTGGACATCATCTATACAATGTTTATTCTTAAAGACAAACTTTCCATGGATTCATATTGAAAACTCATACATGACTGCTCTCTCCTGAATGACTTGAGTACGAGAGACCATAAAGATGCTGTATAAGAAGCAGTGACTTCCTCCACCCCGTGGTCATGTTTCAGCTCCACGTGGCCTCATTACGGTCACATGGCATTACATAAATAAATAGCACACAAACATTGCATTGCACACCCCTGGCCAATAGCTCTAGCCCATGGCAGGCCACTGCAGAGCTCCTGCTCTGCTTTCACTGGCAAGGCCAACAGGTCTCCTGCTCTGGCCACCCACTGTGTTTTTCCTTTTTGCTGTGTATCCTGAGGACCTGCATTGATAGCTGTAATTGATTGACCAGACAGGACACACAGGAGTGTGGGATATGCTGGATGCCAGCCAGAAGCACCCTGCTGGATGCAGCCTGGGCTCCATGTCTGCCATTTCGGCTCATTCAAGCCCATTAAGTGAGGCCCAGTGAAAAGCAAAATATTTGTGTCAAATTCAGCTTGGTCAGTGTGGGAGAAAACTTAGTTATCATCTAAGTCATGAGACTCTTTCTGATCCACTCGAGCTGCATGGAGCCCTAAGGCCAGTAGAAGCTACTGTCCCAGACTGGTGCCAAGGGCAGCTTCTCTTCTGCCAGCTGTGATTTCACCTCTGTTTATATCAGACAAGCAAGAGTAGTAGAAGAGTCAAAAATACCCTGAATCAGAAATCCGTTTTTTTATGATATAGCCTGCAGTCCATGAGTGTGGAAAATCCAATTCTGTACAAGTATAGCTGAGGGTAGTTAATGATCCTTTGACCGGGCCAATTGATGAATATGGAATGTTGCAATATGATAAAAGAAGCAGCTCTTTCTAAGCCTGGAGCAGGGCCCATTTATCCAGATCTATGGTATAGATCACAAAGGGACAGCGGGTCATGGATGTGTAGAAACAAGTTTTGTTTCTGAATGTCTGTAGATTTTCCATGTTTTAATTACTAATGTTTTCAGTATATAATGAAGAAACAAGGAAACTTAGGTCTGTATATCTATCTGCTAAGTCCTGTCCTTCTAATGTTGATTGAACTGGAAAGTACTGAAAGTAAATCTTTGAAGAGATTTACCAGGACCTTTGGACAAAAGGTTAATGCACTTACATCAAATTCATTCAATATATACCAAAAAAAAAACAAACTGCTTCAGATTATATGCCTTATGGGAACTGATTGACTTCAGGGGAAAAAAAGAACATTTGTTTACATGTAATTATTTCTCTATGAAATTACAAACTTCTTTCTAATTTTTTACTTTTTGCTGTTGCCAGTCAACCACGTCACACTTTCATTCACTGACTTTGATATTGAAAACAATATACAAAACTGTACAACGGATTTTGTGGAGATTTTGGATGGGAATAACTATGAGTCTCCTCTTCAAGGTATTGTACCTTTCCCTCATGTAATTCATGTATATAGAGCTACACCCAAGGTAAGCAGGAGAAGGTTTTCCATTCATGGTCTCCTGCTTCATGGATTTTCTTTGATAACAGAATCTCCTTGGTCTCTCTGGCTAGAGGAAATTGAGAATGGAGAATAGTGTGAATGGCAGAGTCCTCCCAGGTTCTGACTATGCTCCTGCTAATCTGCAGTTTGGTGTTGACTCCAGCTGCCTTTTCCTTCCTTCTCAGCTGAACAATATTGGGAACCAAAGAATTCAGTTTAAACCAAATTTCTAGTTAACTGCACAAAAACATAACTCACAAGCACAGCAAATAAGCACAGTCCATGCTAAGCACAGGTAAGGAAGCTGCAGACTTCTGGGAGCAGAAAATGGTTTTCTGTAAAGCCAAAAAGCCTAATTTTTCTGCTCTTTATGAGTTTTCTGTAGCTTTCTTCTGACTTCTCTGGACGGTACCATTGCTTTCAAGTGCCAGGAGCAGCCTCAAGCAGCAAAATTCAGAGCTCTGGCCACAGGGTGGTCCCAACTCTTCTCATATCTCTAGGGCTGCCTCTAATTCCTTTCTGGAAAAATCAGTATGTCTCTGTCTTAATTATGTTCTCCTTTACTTTTGTACATGCTTCTTTGTCAGGAATGAGCCTGCATTCAATTTAAATGGTTTGTAACTAGGAGCAGAATTCATTTTTTACCTCCTATCCTTGGCTTTCACTTACCAAAAGAACTTTTTAGTACTTAGAGGGAACATGTAAGAAAGATGTGGGAAAACATTTTAGAAAGGCATATTGAGATTGTCATGGTTTTAAGCTAAAATAAGGTAGATTTCAACTAGATACAAAGAAAAAATTTTTACAGTGAGGGTGGTGAAATACTGCAACAATTTGTCCAGAGAATTGGTAGATGCCCTGGAGATATTTAAGGTCAGATCTGGTTGGAGATGTCCCTGCTCATTTCAGGGTGGTTTGACTAGATGACCTTTAAAAGTTCCTTCCAAACCAAAGTATTCCATGATTCTATATTCTAATAGCTGCTATCTTTCTTTTTACTGTCAGATGCATTTTTGACAGATCTTGACTCATTTCTAATCTTCAAGTTACAATACATTACAAGAGAAATAGTCTGTTATTTTTCAGTTTGTTTATTTCTTTTTCCATCAGAAACCAATTGAGTGAAATGGAAACCACTGAATATTTGTTAGATTTTGTTGGGATTTATTTCCAATTAGGCAGTAATTCTTCATTTTTTTCATTTTCATTAAGGAAACTTAATGACAGAATAGCCAGGGATGAGGGTGTTTGGAGTGCAGGAGATCCTTTTTCTGTTAAAAAAAATTGCCAAAAGAGTTGAGTTTTGTGCAAATGTAATGGAGTATTACTTTTTTATGTAGATTGAATTACAACTGTAATTGTAAACAATAAATTTTACTCCTGCTTGTTGTCATGCATTAACTCCAATTGTTAAATTAGAAGTAGTAATTACATGCTGAACACAACACTCATTTTTTCCCCTCTGATCTGTTCCCTTTCAGGCCGTTACTGTGGCGCTACTATGCCCCATCCTGTCACTTCTGTTGGTAATGTCTTGGTGGTGAATTTCATCTCCAACAGCAACATTACTGCCAGGGGCTTCCGTGCCACCTATGCTGCATCATCATCATGTAAGTCCATACAACAGGTGCTACTTCCTTATAGCTCTGACTTTTAAAAGAAAAAGAACAGATTCTTTACCTCGTTTTCTCTCTGCCATCTGATTTTTGAACCTCCCCTGTTTCCCTTCCTCTTTTTGGCCAAGGTCTCAGTAAGTACATTAACAAGCTAAAGAGCAAAGAGACAAGGAGCAATGCTCTCTCGATTAGCAAGCTTGTCTCTGTCAAGCTATTCTGTTGGGGTTTTTTTTATGCCATCCTTTCCAAGCCTTTGCTGTCTCTTTCTCGTTGCAGCCTGCGGGGGTACTTTCCACATGGACAGAGGAGCTTTCAACAGCCCTGGCTATCCTGAGCCATATCCGCTCAACAGCGAGTGTGTCTGGACAATCCTCAGCTCCCCTGGCAACAGGCTCCAGCTGTCCTTCATGTAAATGCTTTGCCAGGGGTTATTAGTCAGCCTTTAACAGACCTGAAGGAAGGATGCTCTGTGTTTATTAGGAAATGTAATTACCGAATGATAAAGCTGAAACGTATTTTTAGAGTAACTTGGAAAGAGAACACAGCAGGGGTTAGTGGCAGCTTGCAGTCAGTGTTTCCCTGTCTTAGTCATTGCTTATATTAAGGCATATACAGCATTATATAAATAGATGGTTTATTATTTGAGCAGCATGGGATGCTGAAGAAGCCAATTCTTACTCATAAACAAGAAGAGGAAATCTAGCATCATTCCACCTTTTCTTTACAAAGGATGTTCCTATAATGTAAAGATTCATTTTAGTGTTTGTTATATAGTTGATTAATATAAAGGGCCTAGATATTCCATACATTGAAGGGTTATGCATCCTGAGGGATCTTGATGAATTTTTGTGGTGGGCTGAGGCAAACCTCATTAAATTCAACAAAGTCAAGTTCCAGGTCCTAAACCTGGGTCAGGGCAATCCTGGATATGCTCACAGGTTGGGCAGAGAAGTGATTCAGAGCAGCCATACAGAGGAGGACTTGAGGGTGATGATCGATGAAAAACTCAACATGAGCCAGCAGTGTGCACTCACAGCCCAGAAAGCCAAAGGAATCCTGGGCTGCACCCAAAGGAGTGTGGCCAGCACACTGAGGGAGGATTCTGCTCCTCTCTTCTGCTCTCATGAGATCCCACCTGGAATACTGCATATAGTTGTGTTGCCCCAGTGTAAGAAAGACATGGAAGCTACTAGGCTGAGAAGGGGACTGGAGCACCTCCCTTGTGAAGATGGGCTGAGAAAGTTTAGGCTATTTAGGGAAGAGAAGGGAGAAGGGGAGATTCGAGGAGAGGAGATTCGAGGAGAGGAGATTCGAGGAGAGGAGATTCGAGGAGAGGAGATTCGAGGAGAGGAGATTCGAGGAGAGGAGATTCGAGGAGAGGAGATTCGAGGAGAGGAGATTCGAGGAGAGGAGATTCGANAGGAGAGGAGAGGAGAGGAGAGGAGAGGAGAGGAGAGGAGAGAGAGAAGCTGTGTGGAGACCTCTTAGTAACATTCCAGTATCTGAAGGGGGCACACAGGGAAGATAGAGAGAGAATCTTCATCAGGAGCTCTAGTGACAGGACGAGGGGCAATTTCATCAAACTGAAAACAAGCAGGTTTGGATTAGATGTTAGAAAGAAATTCTTTACTGTGAGAGTGATGAGGCACTGAAACAAGTTGCCCAGAGAAGTTGTGGATGCCCCAAACCTGGCAGTGTTCAAGGCCAGGTTGGATGGGTCTCTGGGCAATCTGGTCTAGTGGAAGATGTCCCTGTCCATGGCAGGGTGCTTAAGGTCCCTTCAGTCTCAAAACATTCTATGATTCTATTCTGAAATTCTAAAATTGATGTTAAACTCTTTAAAGTTTCTCCACCAGTTAAAGCAGAAGAACTACAACAGGAATCAGAAGAATGTGGTGGAATTTTGTTTTCCCTTCAGTAAACTAACTTTCCTTTGACAGGAAAGTCATGTGGAGAATAATGTGGAGTCCTTTATCAGGGCTGTTAGGTCATTCTTTACCCATGAGGGAGATTTCTGAGCCTCTCCATTTCTGGGCATCAAACAATTGCTGCTTCCAAGAAAGAGAGCACTGACCTTTATCAAAACTTACAAAGAATGAGCAGGAAAAGAAAAACAACTCTGAAACCTGCATTTGCAGTTAATCAGAACAAAAGGGAAATTTTTCTGGTAACACACTGACTGCATAAAGCACAACTTGTTAGGCATGTGCTGATTCACTAATGCAATAAAAAGGACATTCTATTCCTCCACTGCTCACTGAAGCAAAGAAAAAGCACTACAGCCTGGAAGCGTTTTCCAACATCCTGAAAACATTTTTCAAAATGCTACAAAATAAGCAGTAACTTTTCTAAAACAGCCCAAAATTCTAGTGTGAAGCAGAAACTTTCAGTGGAACATAGATTCACTTTTATATAAAGTGACAGAGTAGATGTTAATTCTTTTTCTTCAGTTACACATAGCTGAAAGGCAAGCTGAAAATACTGGAAAGCATGGAGTAATTGTGTTAGAAAGCACTATTTGTTTTATTTCATTCAATATTAGGGGTTTATAAAGTTTTGTTGGCATGAGGCATTAATTTTCTTCAGCTCAGACTGAACTGAAATGTCTGTCTTGCAATGTGAGGGTTAGCTTTAAATTGTTCTGAAATATATCCAGATGAGTGATTGGAACCATTTCACAGCATGGTATGCTGAACACATATGGCTAGATTCAAATCTGAAAGAGAGAAATTGTTACCAGAGTATCAGAAAGCACAAATATTTAAGGCATTGGTTATTAGAGGCACTCTCTGGAATCTTTACTATATATTCATAACCTGCTTCTGAAAACCATGTTGGTTTCTATAAAAGCAATTCACTTAGAACAACAGATGATTTTTAGAATATATTATGCATTCAGCTTGATGCAATAATTAAGAATTTATAATTTCATTACTATATCTCATTCCTTTTCTCTGGTAAAAAGAAGTTTAGAAGAGTTGATAATAATCCTTGTTATTATTTTGCACATTCAGATATGTAAAGTCAGAGAGGTCAGAGAAATAGTAATATTTTATAATTCTGGAGAAACTGCTGAGGGATTTCTGACCTCTGAGGTGTTAAATACAACTAAATCAGCAACTGTTTTCTCACCACAAAGTGTGCTGAAATAATACACATATGAAGGGGCTAAAATATTCTCTGCACCCAACGCTCACTGGATTTACATTAAAAATCTGGATTGTATCTCAAGGCTGAGAGTTTCTGAGTTTTGTGGTTGTTCTTGGAGAACTAAGAAATTCTAAAAATGTTTTAGAACTCTTTAAAATATGTAACTGCACATTGAAGCTCTGTTATAAAATAAGGGGCTGGAAAGTGAGTGCCCTGTATCGAAGGCCTTGGCAGGTGCTGAGGGTTTTGTTGCTGCCCTTTTCTTAATTTTTACAGTAGGATATCACCTACAGTGGGATTAATGACCTGGCAGGCCACACTCTGGAGTATGTGCCAATCATGAGTGCTAATGCTCTTCTATTGCTGTTGAAACAGAGCATTTCAGGTGGAGGATAGCACTGGCTGCACCAAAGATTACCTGGAAATTCGTGAAGGGAGTGATACAGGCAAGCTGGCAGGACGATTCTGTGGGAACTCCTTCCCTTCAAATTACACATCAACTGTTGGACATATCCTGTGGGTCAAATTTGTCTCGGACAGTTCAGGCATGGATGTTGGCTTCAGGGCCACCTTCTCTCACTGTAAGTAGATGTAATGTGATTGAAAACTATTGTTCCTTCATAGTACTTCTGAAATTATCCTAAAAAGTGATTGTTTGGCCCCCTAAAGCCTATTAGATAATATTTGCTGATGTCAAAAAGTCTGTAATTTCACTTAAAAAATATTTTGTAAAATATCTACTGAATGTAAAGGGATGCTCTTAAACACACCAGAACAGAATTCATGTGTGTGTGATTATATCATATTTAATAAGCTATTGGCAAATTAAGAACAAAATATTTCTTTCTCAGCTTTCCATTTTGCTCTTTGAGTGTCACAGTGTCCATCTTCTGGTTTCAATCTAAATGCCATCAACCAAGAAGCAGAATTAGAAAAAGGAAATTATGCCAGTTTATAGATCCAAAATTTCAAGAGATCACTGCCAGCATCACTCGGACTTGCTGCTGAAGCTAAACATCCATAGTCATTTTGATTATACAAGCTAAACTTTTAATGAATTTCCTTCTTTTGAGATTTAACTGCTTTTCAAAATGAATTATCAATAGTTCAGATCTCAATGAAGTCAGAACCATTTTTGACCAGAACACGCACAAGCATTTAAAAAAAACCAATTCTGTAATGATTTTGGGTAGAAATGAACACAAAGTAGACAGAGTCAGGAAGGAGTTTAGATGTGTTGTCTTCCTGCTTCTCCTACACGTAGACCCACATGGCTCAAATGGATAATTTCTGTCAAAAAAGGGAACACTGCATCTTTCAAAACAAGAAAATAATTAGATGTGCTTCTTAGATTGAGACTTGTCTTACAGCCTTACAGCACTGTCTAGTCCTAAGTAAATTAGGTCAGATGGGCCCCCCAGAGTTGCTTTTACTCTACATGAATTAGAGGCATTAGTTGTCTCTTTCTTGTTTTTCAGTGTATGGAAATGACATTGTGGGAGACAGAGGACAAATAGCTTCACCACAGTGGCCCAGAAGTTATCCTCACAATTCCGATTACCAGTGGCGGATAAGCGTTAATGCCTCACAGGTTATCCATGGCCGCGTCCTGCAGATGGATATTGAAAATCATCAGAGGTGCCAGTATGACAGTCTGAAGGTGATTTCATTCTAAGTTATTTTATTTCATTTAAAATGGATGAATAGAGAAACATACAAGATGAACAGGAAGCATTTCTGAGGTTCTGGTGTGGCTTATTGTTTTTGAAAATTATTTTTTCAATAATTATTATTTATAGGGATACATACATACTCTTTGGCTCCCTAATATTTCCAATCTGAAAGTTTGAAATGTACTAAAAATAAGTCTGCAGGGGTACAATCCTGAGTATTACTATTCAAGAATTTCAGGTCAGATACCAGACTGAAACTTGCTCCATGCTGCTTCACTTAACAACAACGGTGGTAGTAAAATCTCAATGCTTCTAAAAATAAACTTATTTTAAACTCTTACATGGAACAACTCTTTGCTTGCACCTTCTTTGCTCTCTGCATCAGTAATTTGGCTGCTGGTGGTAGAAAGGTGCTTCTTCCTTCCAGCCTGATTGTTTTTCTGTACCCTCCTGTAGTACAGTCTAGCCAGGTTCAAAAATGGAATAATGGAATAATGGAATAATGGAATAATGGAATAGTTTGGAGTTGGAAGGGCCCTTTTACAGATTATCTAGTCTAACCCTCCAGCAATAAGCAGGGGCTTCTTCAATACAGTACTCATGGTGCTAAGCAAAATGAACAATACAACTTCTTTCTGAACTTAACTAACATAACTACTTAAATATGGTAAATCTCTTCTTGCATTATTTTTTTTAAGCAGTTAATTCATCAGTTATCCTTTCTTTTATATTTAAGAAAATGAATACTACTTCAGTATTTTTGGTTCATTATTAATTTATTGATATTTAAATGTAATATTAGTTCAAAAAGGAAATAAAATTTTTCTTTCCTCTTATGTCATATATTAACAGTATTTTTTTCTCCTGACTCAGCCTGACTTTCTTTGTCCCTCTGAAAGCAAAATGAGTTTCTTAAACCAATCAGACTTTTAGTGAGTGTAAATCAGTCTGACCTTTAACCTGACTCAAGGAGCAGATCATTAATGTAATGTTAATGTTTATTTAATAATTCCAAGCTTTCACCAGTGGATATTTTTTACTGGATGGTAGATGAGAAGAACAAAATAAGCTTAAAAGGTGGCAAAGGAAAAAAAATTTATAACCAGCCAAGATTTTGGGTTATAAGTACATACAATGAAAAAATATATTTCTGCATATTTATCTGCTAGAACTCAAAACATATATGTTCCCCTCAGTGGGGGAAAAAAGACAAAGGAAAAAAAGAAAAGTAATTCCTCTTAATTTCCCTGCGTATCATCGGGGTTTTTTTCCCCTGTCAAGGATAAAAATTGTACTTGTGGACTTTTTTTAAAGTGGGATGTTCATTCCATGTCCTCAAAGAGCTGCCCTGTGATAGGGAATGAGGTGAATTTGATGACTTCCATTCAGATTCTTCTTCTGTGAAAGCTTCACTTTTAGCAGCATGTAATGGAAAGGGAGATTTTGTTCCCTTTTTATAAGAGAGGTTTCTCTCTGGCTTGGGTTTGTTGAAAGATTCCTCACTCATTTAAAGAGGGTAATTTTCTCCTTGGAGATTTGCTGAGTATGGGGTAGATGAAGGTCTGGCTCTGTGAGGAACAGCACTGTTCTTCTCTCTGCAGGTGTATGATGGGCCCACAGTTCACTCTCGTCTTATTGCAACATACTGTGGTGCAGGCCCTGCTTCTTTTGCATCCTCTAGCAGTTCAATGACAATCCAGTTCCAGTCAGATTCAACTGTGACTGGAAAAGGCTTTCTTTTGGAGTGGTATGCAGTGGACACTTCTGCTGTTGCACAGACCATTGCTAGAGGTGAGTTTTCAGTGAGTTGCACAGTTACAAGTGGTACAGCCAGTGATACACTCAACTTTACTCAAAAAATTCCAAACCAACTTCCTCACTAGAGACAGCCCGAGTTGTCAAGGAGGGAAAGCTTTCAGTGACATTTTAATGAAGCGTTTTACTATCTTTTAAAAACAATTTCTAGAGACTTAGATATACTAATTTACAGTGTCCTAAAAATAAGCACATTGCTAGAGGGTCATTTTTCTTTACACAGGTATTTAATTACATATAAACATTTTTTATGCTTTCATGGAAAATTATCCTTCTTGAAAACCCATTCTAAATTATTGGCTATTGTGATATGGAGCAAGCATGATAACTTATGTTAAACTGTAGGTGCTTTTAGGTGTTTTGTTAGGTTTCTCAAGATAAATTAGGTCACATCATTGCTGCAGCAGGTGGCACAGGAACATCCTTATGGACGAAAATGTTCAGGTTTTTTACTTCCAATCCAAACAGAAGTTGAATAATTCCTGCATTACTGTAACTACCTACGTGATCACTGTGCCCTCATTGTGCTTTATTATAGGACGTATCTTACATGAGGAGTGTATTCAGTTTAAAAAGAGGATGCTTTCTTTTTTTGTCTTCTTGTCCATGACAGGTGCATGTGGAGGGACTGTAACAACTGAAGAAACACCTTCATTCCTCTTCTCACCAAGCTGGCCAATGAATTACAGAAATCTTGAGGACTGTGTGTGGCTTATCAGAGCTCCTGGGTCCACTGTGGAATTCAATATCCTGGCACTAGACATAGAATCTCACAGATCATGCAACTATGACAAACTTATTATCAAAGATGGTGAGAAGCCAATCTTGCCATACCCTAACAGGATGCAGTAGAGACCCAAGGTCCAAATACCTCAAGTTCTCATCTCCACTGAGCTTAAGCAATCTAGATAGCAATGGGTACATGCCCTAAAACAGTACTCTTCCTCTATTCTGAGACATTCTTCTAGTTACAATAAAATTAGCAAAATCTAGCAAAATATTTGGTAATCTATAAAAATATTTCTAAATTTGTAAGGGGTTAAAGGTCTTGAAAAGCACCCTCCTGAAAGTGTGAGCCACAGCAACAAACAGGCAGATGTGACTGACTCAATTTTAACACTGACATGTTCTGTTCACCTCAGGAGACAATAGTCTTTCCCCAGTACTGGCTACTCTGTGTGGACGAGAACCTCCTGGGCCAATAAGATCAACTGGAGATGCAATGTTCATCCACTTCATGTCAGATGCAAGTGTCACTGGAGCTGGGTTTAATGCCTCTTATCACAAAAGTAAGACTTGCTTCTCTTCTCCCCCAGATAAATGTCTGCCTTGCTGCTAACAATGGGGTAGGAGACTATGGAGAGCTGTCTACAATTTAATTAATCACACACACATCTAATTATTCACCTCTCATGAATATGTGTTAATAAATATCTGACTCTACAAAGGTAAAATTTGCTGTTTTTCCAGCAATATAATGCAACAAAGCATGATTTAACCTGACCAGTCACTTCTCAGAAGGAAGAAAAGTGTATGCCTAAGTTTATAACAGCTCAGCTGAAGGGTGAAAAATGCTCAACTAAGAGTAGGAAATAAATGTCTCAAAGCAGAAAGAGACAATGGAGCAAATGCAGAAAGCTGTATAAATTCTAGCAGGAATGTCAGCAATTTCCAGCAACAGTCCTCCCACATGAACTCAGGAATGATGACAGATTCCTGAATGGGCTGAGGCACCAAGAAGGAGTTAGGGCAGCAGTGACAATCAGGGAATTATTTCTGACTGGCAGCTGGAGTAGCTGGCAGTGTTTTGATCCATGGCTAGAAGCAGTGTCCTCAGACAGGGGAATGATAAGCTCATGCCATGGGAGGTCCTTGACATTGCTGCCTGCTTATTCATCTGCTAAGTCTGAGAACAGTCTCATGATCAGGAATTTTGGTGTGTCATCTTGAAATCTATGAGCTTGCATTTTGGTAGATCATTCATCATATGCATTGCTATATGCCCCTCAGCTCTTCATACACTCATTTCAACATTTATTTTAACACATCACATCTTTTAGGAGACAAGATTTTTCTCAAAATGAATAGGTGAATATTTGGCACTTTTGGGTTTTTTTCTCTTCGCTTCAACTTTTATCTTTTTTTTTTTTTTTTCAGGTTGTGGAGGCTATTTGTACACAAGCAGTGGTGTGATAACATCCCCCAACTACCCTCAAAACTATTCTCCTAATCTAAATTGTTCCTGGCATGTAGTGGTAAACACTGGATTTGTCATTGCTGTTCATTTTGAACAGCCTTTCCAGATTAAGAGTGAGGATACTTCATGCATCCTTGGAGATTTTGTAGAGGTGAGGTTATTGGCTGGGTCACCAAATCCTCAAAGCTATTAAAGCTGCTGAATCTTACAGATTTCAATGTTAGTAAAGCAGCTCAAGATGTCATGGGGTGCAAACACCAAAGAGAAATACCAAAGATGATATTTCTCTCTATCACACTCTCTCTCCTTTTTATCAATGTGCATTAATTTATCATAAATTTATTAATTTCCCCTGTAACTGGAAGCATCAAGATGGTGTGTGCACAAAGTTTACATTCCAGGGCTGTTTGCTTAAGTAACATTAGCAATTTCTGTTTTAGCTGAAGAATGGGTTAGATAATGCTGCCCCACCTTTGGTGTCTGCAAGAGGGAATGGACGATTTTGTGGAAGCAGCCCCATCTCTACCATGTACACCACAGACAATCAGCTGTTTGTCCACTTCACTTCTGACAGCAGGAATGAGGGTCAAGGATTCAAACTGAAATATGAGGCCAAGAGTCTAGGTAAGTCTAGGTAACAAACTTAAATTCTGCTTATACAATGGAGTTTGTCCTCTCAAAGGATATTTTTGTTCTAAGTACCACCCCTGGTAAAATTGGATGTCTGTAAAAATGTCCTGTAGTGCATGGCTGCTGATATGACACTCAGATTTCTCCTAGATTTCTCCTTTTTAAAGAGTGACAGGTTCAGGTCACAGAACCTAAAGATATTAAAGATAGATAAAAAAAAAAAAAAAAAAAGGCTCTTTAGTAGGGAAGTAGCATCTACAATTAGGAAGAGATGTTAAAAATTCAGGCAGGAAAGGAAAAAAACTCCTGGAAACTAGAATTTTTTTTTGAACATTCAGGACACACAGTACAAGCTCTAAATAAAGTTAGGAACTTTTCAGGGTAGTGTGTCTAGGAAGGTGGCAATATTTCTCACAAGTTTTACTCCCAGCTGAGAAAATAACATTAATTGCCAGAGCTAACTTCTTTGAAAGAATGAACAAAATGGAGACCCAGGTCCCAGAAGGAAATCACAAACTTGGCATTTGCAGTTATCCCACTGTGTTCATAACAGATGCCACTGGGCACACCTGGAGTCTTATTAAACTATATAAACAACTAGGGCAACCTGACAATCAGCTCAAATCTTTAAGTACTTGATTTCTGCCTATTTTCCCTGTTGCCCCAAAGAATTAATATTACTTCAGATAATTCATGAAGGGAAAGGTGAAGCTGTAGAATAGCATTTCTACCACTTCAATTTCTGCAACCTGAGTAAAGCCCCAGGTTAAACCATATTGCTAGAATATAGAGGAGGTTTGGGAGAGAAAGTTTCTGGTCAAAATAAAGATATTTTTGTCAGGTAAAGGACCTGAACAAACCTTCATGTTTACTTTGACTGGCATTCCTCACACATTCATTGTTATCTCAAACAGACATTTCAGCTCTTGGAAAGTAGAAGCTGGGAATGGTTCACAGAAATATTGATGGGTCTGACTTGTGGGCTTCCTAACTCTTAGGAATTGGCATAGGAACAAGGCAAGGAATATGTTTTCTGCTTGTTTTATAGCAGTTTAATTCAGGACCCTGAACATTTGGATATGAGGAGGACTAGGAAAGCAGGAGCACAGAAATATAGGATTCTACTGCATTAAAATGTTTTCCCACAGAAAACAATAAAATGCATTTGTTTTTTGATATGACTATATGATATCTAAAGAAAACTGTGTTAGAATATAGTGATAAGTCATATTTTTGATGCCTCACCCATTTTCTTTTCATGTTGTTTTTTATTGGCAA
This sequence comes from Thryothorus ludovicianus, assembly GCA_013397245.1. Lineage (NCBI taxonomy): Eukaryota > Metazoa > Chordata > Aves > Passeriformes > Certhiidae > Thryothorus > Thryothorus ludovicianus. The sequence goes on from VZTB01000696.1 coordinate 1,315,060, forward strand.
TCTTTTCTTCCCCAGCCTGCGGAGGGAACATTTATATCAATGATTTCAACCCCAGTGGATATATATCTTCCCCCAACTATCCAAGCAATTACCCTCCACATGCTGACTGTGTCTGGACCATAAGTGCTCCCAATGGACATGCAGTAGAGCTGCAATTTGAAGATCAGTTTTACATTGAACCTTCACCAAAGTATACATCCACATTATTTTGCCTATTTTTCTTCAGAGACTCCATTCTGATTTTTCTTTCTCTGTTACTTTCTCTAATTCTTCCCGGAGAACAAACACTTCTAAATTTAAAATCAAATGAGATTAAGAAATTTTTGAGAGATCACTGAAGCTTGTGATCACTGATCAGGTCACTGGTTTAAATTCCTAGGACGTTGCAATGTGTAACAGAAATTAGTATGACAGAAAAAGTGGAAACATCCATGACAGAAAGGTGCTTTCTGTAAAATCTGCTCCCTAAAGTCCTTTCACGTTCAGGTTTTCAGTAATTTGTACTCTCAGGTGTTTTTGTAGCCAATGGATTTCCACCACGACACTTTGCCTCCCTCCTCCATCACCTGGAGGCTAGTTTGCAATGAGTCTACACATTTTGCACTCCCTGCCTGAAGCATAAAACAAGGCAGGGATTTTCCAGCTGATGTAGCTTCATTGATAGGAACTGGGCCACTGTAAGGCAAAGGTGAGCCTGTGAAACCGCATCCAGGAAAAATAGTGAAGGATGGAGAATGCCAAAGGTGTCCTTTTTAGCTTCCAGAATGCCGTACCATTCTGAAGGCAAAGGTCATAATTAAAATATTTTGGATCTTTGTATGCTCACATAATTAGACTCCAGAACTGAATTTTTATTCACTTAATGTGTCTTCTTGTTGTCCCTTAATTCAACACTTCTCAGAGAGACTTAATAGGGAATATCTGCTGAATCTGAATCCTGCCCAAAAAATGTATTTAAGATGATCATGATTACTTTGCCAGTGCTGTTCATATCCTTACCCAGAATTTGCTTCTGTCAGGTCTGATCTGATCATAGACTGAGTTTTAGATTAATCTTTCTCAATGTTTCTAGCACTTCTTCTGATTCAATTATTACATGACTGCAATGGAATACGATCTTGTTGATTCTGTACTGGTCATACTGCATGGAAACCAATCTAATTCACTACAGCTTCATGGCTTTGTGCACATACTGGAATGATTTTGAACCACTACTGCCATACATTGAAATGAAAATTGTCTCCTCTTGCAGCTGCACCTCCAGTTACCTAGAGCTGCGCAGCGGAGCTGACTCCAGTGCCCCCCTCATGGCCAGGCTCTGTGGAGGTTTGATGCCAGCCTCACAGAGATCCTCAGGAGCTGTCATGTACCTGAGGTTCAGGTCTGACAACAGTGCCACACACGTGGGATTCAATGCTAAATACTCCATTGGTAATGCTTGCATTTATCAGTTTCTGTGATTTTAAAGAAGATTTTGGTGTCAAGTGTTAGACGTTTGTAATAAGGCTTAAATCAGACCTGTGGGGTGGGCTGACAGGAACATGCTTCTTTCAGTTAGAGTTGAAGCCAAGATGTCAGAATATCAGCATGTTCTGCACCTAGCAAGAGCTGAAAATTAGGGGAAATATTAATAGGAAAGAGCTCACAGAGTATCAGCAGCAGAAACAACTTCTGGATAACCTCTTGTCAAAGCCAGTTGTCAAAGGAGAAGTAGGAAAAAGATCAGTGTGGATAAAGTCATGTTTCTCAAACATGGTTTGATTTTCAGCATGCAAACTTTGTGCTGCTTTCATGAGCAGGGTTCTGAAGGGGAATGTGAAGATCAGCTGGGAATTGGCAGGAGAAGAACAAATTAGGAGCTTCTCTATGTAAATGTAAATCAATCTATTATTAAGCTGCTAGACAAACAGGGGCAGCATAATAATGGACTGGAGAAGGAATGAGCTATGAGAACCATTATTCGTCATCTGGGAAAGAAATACTTCAGTTATTTGTTCTCAAGCTGCAAAAACAGGGTTAGAAAGTACTAGAAAAAAATTTAAATGCAAGAAAAAATAGTCCTTAATCAGATTCAGAACTAGGCTACTTTTTTGAGTTCGATAATGTTAATAATCTTCAAAGAATAACAGCCATTACATTAGTATCACTTATGTAGGAAATTCTAGGACTCTTAATTTCTCAGACAAAGAAATGAACTATATTGTTTTATACAGAATTTTACTCATTGCATTGGAACTGAAACACTAAAGCCAAAATAGAGTGCTATCATATTTCTGAATGTGAAAACTGAAGAAAGTTGCATATATACATATATTTGTTAGTATATGAAGTATACTTTACATTTAGTAGTATAATTTACATTTGACCATAACAAATTAACAGTATTTCAGCTGAAACAAACCACTAATGACTCACAGAACTGGCAGTATGAACTCAACTGTCACTGCCATGGAAAGACTGTAACTAATAAACACAGAATCCACTAAAAAAGGAAAAAAAAAATCAATTGGGAATATTGCTTCATGGAATCATAGGATATCCTGATTTGGAAAGGAACGACAAGGATAATCAAGGTCCAGCTCCTGGACCTACACATGACCACCCCAAGAATCACACCACGTGCCTGTAAGCATGTTTGCTGTGTGCCTTACTACTGCAAACTGATGATTGCAGGTACTGCAGAGAAATGAGTGTTCAGAGAGAGACCATTAAAAATTAATAGCTGTTTTACACACTGTGCAATGATTACTCACTAAGACATCACAAGGAGTCAATGGCAAGGGATGAAAGGAAAAAGGAGTCTGAACTATAACTGTTGACCCAAACCAGAAGCCAACTTATGTCTGTCATAAAAAATTGAGATCCACACTTAGCAAGTTTCATTTCTTTTTAGTTTACCTGTAATACCTTTGTAAGGTTTTCTGAGAAATATGGACATAGATAGAAATTAGATTGAAAACTATGAGTTTATTCAAATTATAAGGGCTATGAAAGAGAGGAAGGGATGTTTGCAATGGCAGGGTGTGTGTGTGAGTGTGGGGGGGGGTGTGAAAAAAACAAAACAAAACAGCAACCAGGACTGATTGAATTTGATTGAAAACATGGAAAATTTGTAATTAGAAGGCAATTCCTGTCTTATTACCATAGTTAGAGAACAAGTCAGTTGTACCTTACCTTTAAGTCTTATTTAGGAGACAGATCATCTCCCTGAGGTTCTTTAGTTAACCAAATAATATTCTTTCTTTTGCAGCTCCCTGTGGTGGGACTGAGATAGGACAAACTGGTATCATAGAAAGCACGGGGTATCCTGACCTTCATTATCAAGACAATCTGCTGTGTGAATGGTTTCTGCAGGGTCCCAGGGGCCACTATCTTACCATCAGACTGGAAGGCCTAGATATTCAGAGCTCTCCTGGGTGCACAAATGACTTCGTGGAGATCCGAGAATACAACGCTTCTGGTCTGAGAATTATTTCAGTGTTTGCCTTCTCCTCCCTAGTACTACTGTGAAACCTCACCAGAGGTTCCTGAAAGCATTTCCCTTTGGGTAAAAAGTGCAATATTCATTGTGCAGTATTTGATTGTGTCTGCCTTGCTTGCTGATGCAAAGTAAGGCAAATAAAACCCTTCTATTTGCCAGCAATAACAGGATTCCACTAGTTTACTCCTGCCTGTCCAGTTAAATTGGAAATTAACCCTTCAATATAAATATAAATAATATATTGATATAAATTTCTCTTTCTGTTTGATTTTTGCAGGGAATTTGTTGGGCAGGTACTGTGGTAATACTCTCCCTGATGCTGTGGACACCTCTGACAGTTTTGCTTATGTCAAGTTTGTCACTGATGGGTCGGTCAATGCCCCGGGATTCAGACTGCGCTTTGATTCCAGCACTGAAGGTTGGATTTGTAAGGTTGCAATATACTCTCAGGCAGCAACTTATACCACAGACCATAACTGCACTCATACAGCCTGTATTGTAGATCACTTGTTCTTTTAAATTTAAACTTGAGGGAAGTATGAATAGAGCTCTCTGGCAACAACTTAGCTGAGCTGAAACTTGGTGGAACAAGCAATCTCCTGCTATGATGGATGTTGCCATCAGTGGCACAAGGAAGCACACTCTTCCACACCTTTTCTCTTCAACAGTCAGTCGAGGGATGTCCTAGCCCATATGCCTCTTGATAAGCAAGATCAGCTTATTCTGTTATTCAGTGACCCTCATAGGGAAAAGTGTTTCAGGTGAAAGATAAATATGTTCAGGTGAAATTTCATATGTTTCAATTCATGCCCATTGCCTCTTTTCCTGAGCACAATGATTTCAAAGAGCTGCTCTAATCAGGTCTGAGGACATAGACCTACTCCTGGTTCACACTTTTTTCACAGTTTTCAATGTCCATGCAATGTTTGTCCTACCAAAATACAGCTGCTTTTTTAGAAATTCTTTAGAATAGTCATGTTGAAAAATTTCTCTCCAGCCCTTCTTAACCCCTTCCAGCTCATTTAAAAGTTCAGTTGAAAACTTTCTTCATGTTGATTCTGCAATAAAACAACAGAGAGGGAAATAAACTCCAAAACAATGTTATTCCAGTCCTAGGATCCTATTATGCAAACTTAGAAGGGAAACTCTATTCCCAAAAAATTTAATGCAGGTGGATGTAAAGATCTGACTGTTCTGCAGAATCTTTGAGTGTGAGGAAAGGGGCTTTCACTACACACTATTATCAATATCTCTCCATTTTAAAAGGAAACTGAGGGTATGCTGGTAAAATGATATCATAAGTTTCAGAAAAAATGCACTCTGTATCCAAGACCTTCAGTGTTCCTTCCTTACAGCACAGTTTGATATTCATAACAAAAATAAGAATAGCAAAAAGAAGTGTACTGAAAAGTGTTGCTTAAAATACCTAAAAGCTTTTTCTCTACCTCTGTTAATCAGAATAGGAAAAATGCATCCTCCACCATTAGCCACTCTAAGACTCTGCTTGTTCTGTGTATCTCTGCTCAGTCCTCTGAAAGTCAGAAATGTCTCAGTCTTGCCACAGTGAGAGGCTTGTATCATATGGCAGCAAAGCCTGTGGGTCACCCAGGCTTCTGAAACCTGAGAAGAGCCCACCACAGAAGAAAATATTAACAATTAGACTAAAAGGAGTTGCTATGGTCAGTTAATACTCAACTGCTTTTATGACTGAGTGATAAAGACTGGCAGGAACTTGGCTGTTTAGACAAACATATGGACAGGGTAGGCCAAACAAATCAAGCTCTCAGGATCTCTTTTTCTCACAACATTGGGGGTTTTTTTGCTATGATTCTATAAGCAATGCTTTTCTCTGAAAAGTGCACCAATATTTGGATATTTCAGAATGTGGTGGGGATCTGACTGCACCTGTTGGAACATTTACTTCACCCAACTATCCCAACCTGTACCCCCATAACCGGGTGTGTGAATGGAGGATCACAGTGGAAGAAGGCCGACGTGTGACCCTAACCTTCAATGACATGAAAACTGAGGAGCACTGGAGCTGCTCATCAGATTATGTGGCTGTGAGTATTGGGTGGAGAGTCAGAAACTGCTCTTCCTAATCCCTTTATGGAGAATTAATGGATGTAATGAAGCTGAAAAGTCACTTACAGGTCTATATATGGTTTTAAGACAAATCGTAATTTAATCTGGGGGAAGCAGATAAATGAGAGAAAGTGATCTCTGTAGAGTATCTAAACTCATCTGCTTGTTTTGGAGTGTGGAAATTTTGAAATTGTGGCCCAGGCAGAGAAGATTTAAAGGAATCACTGGGTTTGTCTTTTTATCAATTATGAATAAAATTTCTGGGGTTTTTGAAAGCTTTCAATGTCTCCTTTCTGTGCAAACAAAATCCATCAGTCAGTTCCAGGTTTTATTGACTTTGGAAGTATTTACTGTTGTTACTTTTTGCTGTCAATTAAAAAGAAAGAAGAAAAAGACAGATTGCAACAAATAGCTATTCTGAAGTAAAGACAGGGAAACTGCAGGAAACTTTACTTGTCTATCACTCTCCATCTCGAAAAAAAAGGTAGATCTTGATTATTTTATTGTGTTTATTTTTGATTTCTGATTATTTAATTGAAAAAAAAAATCAAGCCTGGCATACAGACCTCGACCTGGTCAGATATACAAATGCCTCAAAAATATGATTTCTCTATGAAATTGCAGGAATATGAGGTAGAGTTTAGCTTCCCACTAGTTCAGATAAGCAGTGCAAACACAGGAATTAACTGCAGGATGATCAGAATCCAACCCATCCACAAGCATGGGGGGCTGAAGGGGCTATTCATCCCTTGAGGTTTGTAGACAATGTTTCCCTTGTTTTTCTTCCCAGATGCTTTAGACAGACCTTTGGGGGCTGGGTTTTTATCAGTTAATGATCTCTCAAAGGAAAATTTTTCCTGCTAGATTTTATGCCTTCAATACTCTAATATATTCCAAGTCTCAGAGGGAAACATCATTTCTGCCTTGCTTGCACTGCAGAGTAGAAAGAAGGAAATCAATCCCTAGGCTAAAGAGTGTATGAAGGAAATGGAGCAAAATATCTCTGGATGATCAAAAATTGACATGTTTGAAATAATCAGAAATACCCACCAGCACTCAGTATGCTGGAGGAGATTTTAAAAAAGGTGATGTTAACTTTGACAAGAATACAAAGATGACAATTTAAAATGAAATTAATATGATCAGTAGCTGGCATTATTAAGTGTTTGAATATATAAATATTGATCTAAACCACAATGTTCTTCTCAATTAAATAAAAAACAAACAAACAATTTCTGTTTTAAAAAGGAGAGAGAGAGGGAGAGAATATTTTTGTATTTCACCAAAATAAGCAAGTTATTTTTGATGTTTACTTCAGAGCCTCATCCACTCAAGGCAATGAAAGTCTGTACCAAGGTTTGGGTAGATTTGAGAACTAACCCCTGCCTGTGAGGGACATCAGTGAATTTTGTATTAAAGATGGTAAACACTCTTAAATGATACAGGAGATGCTCATAAAACTGTATATTGGTGTCATAAGAGTTTGTTTTTACCCCACAGGTTTACAATGGCCTTGGGCAAAACGCGCCCCAGCTGGCCAAGCTGTGTGGGGAGGTAAATCCAGGAACTGAGGTGAAATCCACTGGAAACAAAATGAAAGTCATTTTGGTGACAGATATGTCCCGTGCAAGCAGAGGCTTCAGTGCCTCATACACCTCTAGTGAAGATGCAGGTAGTGTATGTTTTTGACTTAAGTGATTGATCTCTGGAGAGTTATTTCATAGAGACAGTACTGGCACATTTTAAAAATGTTACTTCAGAAGATAACAAATCTCTGATACCTTTTTTCTCTTTCATCTCTGGATGGGAATAGATCTTTATCTTTAATTAGCTGAAAGAACTTGAAAAAAGAAAAAAGGGAGAATCTCTGTGAGCATATGCCTCAGTATGGATCACAGTCCCTGCTGTCCCTACTGCTTTATTTTTTTGTACTTAGTATTGAGTAAGAGATGTTTGGAAATGGCCTTATTCCATGAAAAGTTGAAAAAAAGCATAGTGCTATAAAAAAATTGAATAATTCAAGTGCTTCCTTATTACTCAGGGGAGTAATTTATTGTAGCTTGTGAAAGAGTGCTGCTAACCTACTTTTGCAAGCTCATCCTCCAGAGAGGAGGCAGCTGGCAGAGCCTTACTACTACAGCCTTGAGTCTTTTGAACTTATTTTCCAGCTCCCACCTCCAAGCATCCTACTGTGGCATGAGAGTATCTTTCATGAAAATTTTTCTCATGAGCCTAGAACTAGGTAATGAGTAGGGTTGAACAATACTGAACTGAAGCTGTAGTGAGATTTTATCAAAATATTAAATAGTGCTTGTTGTACTGATAGTGTGGCTGAAATATTTTATTTGATCCTGTAAATAATTGTTCTTTGCTATACATGTATACTTCTAAAGACTTTCCAATAAGTTCCAGGGCACCAGGGAAGAATTCTCTTGTACACAGCAGTAAATTATAAAAAAGTAAGAAGATGGAAAAGGTTTTGATCTAATCAGCACATGTGCTTTCTGATGTGAGCATACCTGAATGAAGAGGGGCAAGATTTCTCCTCATACAAGAATTATTACTACTTTTAAATAAATCATACTTTATTTCTGCAGTTTGTGGTGGAACCCTGATGGCATATGAAGGTGGGAATTTCTCTTCTCCTGGTTACGATGGCATCAAAAATTACACAAGTAATCTGAACTGTGAATGGATCATTGACAATCCCTCTCACTATAATTCATCCATTTATATATCTTTTGAGGATTTCCAATTGGAACATCACCAGAACTGCCAGTACGACTACCTAGAGCTACGAATAGGTTTGTATGTTTAGAAGAGAATGGATAAAGCCTATCAAGATTCTGATTGTACAACTCTATTTGTGCCAAATCTTGCTCGTATATATTTGCAGGGAGTGGCTGTTATAGAATCTGTACATTTGAGTGTTCACATCATGCCTTCCATGTTGCATCCATGATCAGAAGTGGGATTTCACTACCAGAGAAGTGAATGCATGGATTTGGTCACCTATTCTTTCAGGGGAGAAAATAGAAAACTGGATAGACAGCTTGGGGGGATAAATAGATTTGCTGTTTGCAATACTCACCTGACTTTCTCTTTACATGGGACAATATGAATTTCATTTCATCTGCCTTGAGAGATGGCATTTTCAGTCACCAAAACAATTTATTTGGTCCACTCCCCATTCTCTCCCTGGTCCTGAAATATCTCCAAGGACAGCAGGAATGGAGTGAAGAATGTTTTAATTATTCATAGTCTCTGGACTGCACGCCCACTTCACATCCATTTTTGTGTTCTATAAGATGACTCTCCAAAAAGAAATCCATATTTACAAAAATTCCAGGACTAATGTGCCAGTGGTATCCCTGCATATTTGAACATCTTTATCTACCCACAAGATTAAGCAACTGGAAATGTCACATGAAAGTCACTCAGCTAATGCCCAGTGTAGTATGAAAGCTGCAGCTGTCTTCTTCATGGAAAGGCTGTACCTGTGAGTCCCAGAGAGAGCAGGCTTTAATTTACCAGGAAACGCTTCCTGAAACATGTGGAAAGAGAGTAGGAATCTGTCACATCCTTATTTGCACTCATTTGAGCGAGAGCTTTTGGTTGTATAGCATTGGTTTGTCCTGTGTAGAGCCAGACCCTGAATGGGTCTGTAGCCAGGCAGTTCTCTCCCAGTATGAAGTATGCACTGGAGCTGGGAAATAATAGAAAAAACTCTGAGAAAGAAACAGTAAAATATATTTGCTTTGTTACTCATCCTTTTCTGCTACTCATCATGAACCTCAGGCCTCCAGGCAATACAATCAAAGAAAAGGGAAGAAAGTGTAGTCTTGCTTTGTTCTACACAGTTTTTTCATCTAAATAGCAGTGTCCATTTCAGCACTAATAATGGACCTCCAATTTCACAGCTAGCCTGGTGCCCAAAGCAGGATGCCCTTGTTCATCTGTGTGTGCTGACATGGAACATTTAATGAGCACTGAGGTGCAGTAGTGCAGAATACCACTGAACTCAGGCAGGTGCTGTTTAAGACTCTTGACACAGCAGATGTGTAGTTAGGGAAAGGTCCAATTCTGCTTTAAGTTACCTGAGAGACCCTAAATGGAGCTGAGATGTGCAAAATTCTTTTGCTATGCCAATATAACACGCTTCTTGGCACTCAAAAATTTTTAAAATCAGAATTGACTGTAATTCACTGACTAATATTTAAGCTAAATTGATAAAATAAATATTTCTTTTTTTTTTAGGGTAAGGTATTAAGTTATTAAATGATCACGCACATGAATGTAGGTAGTACGTGGTAATACAGCTGAGCATATTGCTACAATGAAATATACTCCTAAATTCTGGCTTTTGTGGAAGACTCTTCATTTTGTCATTCAGACCATTCCCTTCAGTTTGAATGAAACACAATATTTCTGTTTTCTTTTTCTATTTATCAACAGTATAGATCTCTGATATAGATCTCTCAAAAATATACAAAAAAGAGAATGTATTTCACATACTAATGCTAAAAATAGTAATAATTTTTTCCTGAAACACAATTTATCATTAATGTCTTCTGCTTGTACAGCTCAATATAATTTCTAGTGCATGTTATCAAGAGAGTTTGTACCATTTCTCTGTGTAATTTGCATGATAGAATTTTATTATATGTTCCTTTTCATCCCTGTGATTCAAGGCATTTCAAATGGTGGCTGTGTCACTTGCATATGACAGAAATATGAAGTTACTCAACCAAGCTGTGACTTGGAATAATTCTGAAAAGGCTTTGAAGAGCACCCAAAATTTCCGCTTTTTGCTCTACTGCCTTCTTCACAAGAATAGCCTGCCACTTTGTAGAGCTAGGAGTTGCTTTTGAATGGAGACTTTTAAGAACAGCAACCTGCAATTATTTGAGAAGTGAACTTAGGAATGGCATTGCCTGGATGTCATGAGGAATGCTATTGCATTTACTTTGTTTCTCCTGAGACTTTATCATGATGATTTTAGCAATGTGATGGATAGGAGCTCACCAGCTTGAGCAAACATTCGGTGTCACTCAAGTACAGTGGCCTGTGTTATGCTTTCCTTCTAGGCTTCAAGGATTTCAGCAAATGCTGGCTTCTTCTTTTTTTTTTTTTTCTTTTTGACATACAGAGAACAGTATGTTGAGTACCCTGGGAAAGTGATGCCCACTATTAATACAGTGATGACAGTTTTTTCATGGATTGTGCACATCCCTATACAGTAGAAAACTCAAAATCCCTGTTGACTTTAATGAGGATGTCACAAAAACAAAGGTTCAACAGGTGTCCATGTGATATAGTCCTTAGGCCATCTCCTGCCACTGTTCTGCCCCAAAAGGTCTGTAGTTTTGAGGCAGAACAGTGAGGGTTTTGTGTGTCTGATATGTCTGATATGACATATGAAAGTGTGCAGGATGGCAGAAAGTGGAGAAAAGGAGCCCAGGGTATTAAAAGGATCATTGATATAGCTTTGGAGAGAACTTTCTTGTGACCAAGATTTAGATTCCAACAGTGAACTGTGCATGAGAAATACTCAGTTACTAAGTGTGATATATACTCTTCTCAGTTTTCTTGTCAAAACACAATGAATTGCATGTTTGCACTATTCCATCATGTTATTGTACTCTTTTAGGACTCAAAAAGTGCTATGTTGGTTTTTTTTTTCCCTTTCTTTGCTTAGGGGATGCTGATGGAGAGCTAATAGCCAGACTTTGTGGTCAGGCTGCACCATCTGTGCCCCTAGTCATAGCTGCCCCCCAGGTCTGGGTACACTTTGTCAGTGATGAAAACACAGAAGATAAAGGATTCTTGGCCCATTACACTTTTGAAGGTGAGTGGCTCTATAGACTGCTGCCTTGGCTGACTGAGGCACTTCTGGGGAATGCTGCCAGTCATTTGGTGATAGGAGAATAGTCATGACAGGATCAACTCTCAAAGAGGTCCTCAAAAGTTACACAGTAGAACACTATTTATTTATATCTTCTAAAGCAAGCACATGCCAGTAGTTGAACTCTCAGATTTAATTTCTGTCTCACTGTTGGCATTCCCCAAACCACATTTGAGATTTTGCAATGCTCAGAGCATCTGGTTGCTCTTGGGAATAGGGATGTAACAGGTAATAGCAGCCAAGTTTGACTTACTTCAGATCAGTCTCTGGAGTGCTAGCAGAGCTGAAATGCATTCTGCTGCTTGAACCTTTGCACTCCTTTTGAAATCCACTTGAAGCTATATCAGTGCAAATTACACCACTTTGCCATTTATGTGCCAGAACAACTACTCTTCCTGTCACAGCTGAATTTAGCCTTGGGGCTTATCCAGAGATATCAGAAATTTTTTTACTTCATTGTGTTGGTCCAAGGATGGCACTGGTTTGCTTAAGAGTGAGATAAACAAATGGACGATAAGGTGGAAGAGGCAGATGTGTCAGCTGGAAAAGGTTTTCCAGAGTTATATTAAGTATCAGAATAAATGCAAAGTTTCAAGGTCATTGCATCCTTTTACTCAGAATTCAATGACAAAGATTTTAAACTTGGATAAATTGCTCATCTTTATCAGTACATCTTAAATATATTTTATTACTATTACAAGCTGCATAATCTTCCATTCTTTTGATTATAATGTTCTGTTCTGAAAATATATTGAAATGTTGCTTTTTTTTCTGCAGCCTGTGGTGGTGTACAGTCAGGTGAAAGTGGAGTCATCTCAAGCCCTAACTACCCAGAGCCTTACAGCAATCTGAATCGCTGCTCCTGGGTTTTGGAAGCCCCTGAAGGTGAAACCATCACTGTGAGTAACATGTCACAATTTTATGCACAGCAGACAGTGTGAGAAATACCTTCTGAGTTTTGAGGAACAGATTTGAGACAATTTGCAAAAACAGAAATATGGAATAACTAAATATCTTCCCATTGATTTTACCTAAAAGAGGGAATGGAGATAAGACAACAAAACTCTTTGAAGATTGTCCTTTCTTAAAAATAGAAGGATCTTAGTATAACTTGACCTCAAAACATAGCATTGACTTCTCCTTTAAACAATGACTTTCTATGTTTACAAAACTGAAACAACTCATTTTATTAGATGTTCATGGATATCCTATCATGAGAATAAACATGAGGCTGAAAGTTTTTTCTTCTCTGCATGAAAGTTTCAAACCACTAGAAAGTTACTTTCGTGTCTTACTGGTTAATATAGAATAACTGGAACATAATATGATTTCTAGTACAAATTACATCAATGAACTGTTGCTCCAATTTTCCAATAAGTATTAAAAGTCTGCCTGAGGTGCTACTTTCTTGAGTCAAACTCCTGACAATTTAAGCACATCTATGACCAAGTAGCACAAAACTTAATTCACTGAATTATTTGACTGATTCTTTCAAGCATACACACAATCAGTGACATTTATGGTTCAGGTCAGAAAACTATCTGAAAAGCAATTTTCTGGGAACACATTGCAGATTTTTATATGTAATGCTTTTCCTTGCTTACAACTACAAAGGTTAGAAATGCAAACCCATAGTCCTAATTCTTCTGCTATTTGATATTCTGACCACTGCCTATGTACTTATTTCAGGGAATACAGGATTATTTTAGTAGAACACAAGATTTCTATTTAATCCACAAACTAGTTTAAAGCAGAACTAATTTTAATCAGATGAAAGCAGATTTCTGTTTTGAAAGGATTGAGTAGCAGTATACTCAGTGAAGGCAGACTAATTTTTTCCAGTATAAGCTGCCAGTTTCAGTTGCTGGCAAAGTTCTGAATTTAAACTATTACAGCTAAATTTGTATTTAGTCTTAGACAGGTTCTTTTGGAAATAAAGACGCACAAAAGGTACAGGAAAAAATCCTGTGTGTTTGCTCCTGAAACTAATTAAAGAATCCCAAAACTGGTAGAAACAGGGCCAAGCAGTAAGTAGTGTACATCAATAGTTCAGCATCAACAAATCCAGAAGTCTACAGGATCAGCAATCTAAATGTTTGAGCTGGAAATCCCACGTGTGAGCAAATCTCCCCAAGGACAAATGGCATCGGTGTGGGAGGGAGACAGGGGCAGGAGCTGCCTGTCCAGCCTGGTCTGTTTGTGTGATGCATCCAGGCCCACGGGAACAAACCACTGTTGGAATGTTCCTGCTTTGGTGGAAACAAACATTATTTTTAGCAACTGTTAGTGTATTGATTCAAAATAATAGGAAGAAAAAAAAAAATCCAAGGCTTTCTGCTTGCATAGCTAGTTATATTTCATGAACGGAAACTCTGAGTGCAGGAAAGTGGTTCAACACCTGTACATATTCAACACTGCTTTGAAACACATACTTCGTTTCAAAATATGATTAAGACACAATGATGCCTGTTTTGAACCTATGAATTCCTCTTCCACTTCTGTTTTCAAGCTAAGTAGCTGGGGTTACTTATAGTGGCAAGATTGCAATCAGTTCTTGGAGGAAAGCATCATGAAGGGTCCGATTTCTGAGAGTACCCAGAAATCATTGTGCCACGATGGCTACGGGATCTGTCTGGAATTGCTCTACACCTAGAGTGACTGGTTCTAGCACCTGAATGTCCCTTTGTGTGTTTTGCAGCTTACTTTTACAGCCTTCCACGTTGAATATCATTCGCTTTGTGAGTGGGATTCTGTTACTATCCTGAATGGTGGCTCTCCAGGGTCTCCTGTCTTAGGAAACTATTGTGGAAACAACTCACCTGGGACTATTCGATCTGGTTCCAACAAGCTAGTCATCATCTTTAATTCTGACCACTCAATTCAAGGAGGTGGCTTTTATGCAACATGGACAGCAGAATCTTTAGGTAAGTTTGCATTAAATAACAAAAGAAAGGCATACCATCATCTTCAGGATCCTTGAAAGGAGCCAGTAGAAAAAAATCATGTATTAATCCAGTGCTTTCTGATCTTACACAATGAATTCAAATTTGGATCGATTTTGTTCTTTTTAAACCTCCTACTGGCAGTTTCTTCATGGCTGTAAATTGACACCATTACCATTATCCTCCCAGCAGTGGTATCCATTGTCAAGGACTATGAGACATTTCACTTTGTGAATAACAATTGTTCCACAGTTTGATTTGGTTTAAACACTTAAAACCAGGAAGAATTGAGTTCCAAAACAGAGAGGCAGACAGAATATGTCAAAGAGCACGTGTGACAACAGCCAGAACTCTTGCACTGTGGTGGAGATATTGGTACACTTTTGAAGGAGGTGGGCTTGAATGGTACATTTCTCAAAACTACCTTCCCACTCTTGAAATTATCATCACTCTGTAGCTCACCATTTGTGCAGTGTACTTCAGGAAGTCATTAAAGGACTAAAGGTAAGTGTAGATGTGGCAGATGGTGGCAGAGCAGAAACTACTGTGCTTCCTGCCTCAGTACAGAGCTGGCATATGCTTCCTGGTGTCACCTCCAGCTGCAAACCTTCTGGCTGATCCTGATCATCTTTCTGTCCACTAATGATGTAGCTGTATTCACAGTTAGATAAAGGAGTGTCTTCTTAAACATATCAATAGCCTATGCTGTCATTTTAGCAAGTTTTTGACCCTGGTCCTTATTGTCCCTGAGATTTCACGTGCAATGAAGCCCACTCTTCAATGGTGTAGTAGACATTTTCCTACACATGCAATGTGTATAGTCAGTATTCTCTCTGAAAGTTTTCATTTCTATATATTCCTAGTTTACTTTCTTCAGCTTTCTTCTCATTTGTTCACTGAGAATCTCCAGGTCTGCATTTTGTATATGTGACCAAAACTTGGCTTCACATCGTTCTAAACACAATTGCCATTTCTAACAAAGAATGAAATATAACATCTTTCTTTTAAAGCTATTATGTATTCTTTAAATTAAGAGAAAAAAGTAGCATGTTACAAACCTTTTTTTTGCTCTTTATTCATCCTTTTACTACACTGTATTTGAAATAATAAGGGGTTGCTAGTACTGCACCATAGCCCCAATAAATTATTCTTGGCATGGTATTTGCAAATATGTTTCAAATTAACTAAACTTATTCTGTGTAAAATCATGAGCTGCCACAGAGCCATGACCAGCTATTCCCTTTTATAAATGAATCTGTTAGCAATTTTCAAAGGCATGTTTTTCAGCCCATCCCATAATTCCACTGAAATCAGAGCAGAGCTCTAGCAGAGCTGCCTAGGCTGGGAAAGTCACCATTTTGCCCTGGGTAGATTGGATGTAGCTTGAATAGATTCACATGTGGAACTGCAATATTTGCATGTTGCAGACTGGGAAGAATAAAGAGTATATCAGTATACTGTTTTTTTTTCCCTAGAGTGCTTTTCTGAATGGCTGTCTGTCACAATGTGCATGCTGTGGGGTGTGGGGAGGAACCTGCACAGTCTCAGATGTATTTCCTGAGCCCTGCACTCTTTAAAGCAACATTCAAATTGCCAGGAGTATATAGATGGTCCTTGCAAAAGGCTATGAAGTGGCAAGAATGAGCTTGTGAAGAAAATAAAGTGAAGTAAAAAGAGACACCTCTAGAGTGTAACTCCCTGCTCCAGGGGTGGGAGAAAGAAAATCAAGAGGGGTGAATGGAGTTTCAGTGAGTATCAGGGCTTTCCTCTCTCACTTTGCAGCCACAGAAGTAAACAACCATTCAAAGCTGAACATCACTCGAAAATATTTGAACATCTCTCCCATGTGTCGTTTCTTCCAGGCTGTGGTGGAATCATTCATTCAGAAAATGGTACAATCAAGTCCCCTCATTGGCCTCAAAACTTTCCCATGAACAGCAGATGCACATGGACCATCATTACTCATGAAAGCAAACACTTGGAGATGAACTTCCACAGTAACTTCCAGATTCCAGACAGCAGTGGAAGCTGCCAGACCAGTTATGTCAAGGTAAAATAATTGTTGAGGTTAGATCAACAGAGCAGTGCTTTAAGAAGTCATGATTTCAGAACTCTGCTTTGAATTTTTTATGGTTTGGACTAGCAAGGCACAAAATTTGGGAAATGTAAACTAAAGTCCTTGTATCATACAGCCCATTTTCTGCATGCTTTGTGAACTGGCTTGTTTTAATTTTAATTTTAATTTTAATTTTAATTTTCATCAGTTCTTGAAGTTCCACCCCCAGCAGGTCCCATCAGCCTACATGCATCCCCAAAAATGAAAAATATGAAAAGAGCATAAATTATTTCAGAACCAGAAAATAATGAGAAAATAAAGCATAAAGAAAAGTTCTTTTCAATTACTCAAATGAAGAAAAAAAAACATTAATTTTACAGTATAATTACACCAAACTTCTTTATAAGTATTTAGATTGTCCAAGTTGTATTTCTTCTTTTTTTTTAATCTCCAGAAACAAAGATAGCAATCTGATCTTACATATGTTGTCAAGAGCCTTTGTCTTCAAAGCAACAGAATTGGGTGGACATGACTTGAATTTTTCAGTGTCATTTTTTTCTCAGGCATTTGGCATATGTTCAGTGGTTTTGTGCTCATTTTCTCCTCAGCAATACAACTCCCACTTGAAATAAAGGGCAAACATAATTTTACAACATGTAGGAAGACTTGAGCAGCTGTATATCTGATCTGTACCAACCAACTTACAGTTGCACTCATTTTTAAGGCTGTGAAAAAACCCTCACAGCTATTAGATTTGTCTTTTCATAACCTGCTACAGCAATTTATTGATGCAATGTTACAATACATTTCACTAATATGAAAGGCTTAATGTCACTCAGTAAAAGTGTTTAATTTTAAATTCCTAAACTGATCTAAATGATGTAAGCAAAACTATGTCAATTGGAGATTTTCTCCATAGAGAAAGATCTGAAATTTTTGATGTCCACTTCCTTTTCCAAATGTCTAATTTGAAATGTATGAAGGTGTCTAAAAAGCTGTAGAATGATGTAAGTTCCTTCAATTTATTCCAGACTGAGCAGCTGAAAGAGAGTAATCCAAAATCAATAGTGACTTTGCAAAACCTTGGTGGGGCTATGGCTGTATAAATGAATCCTTTGAGCATCCATTGCCTCAAACACCTGGTCACATGCATGACGTGATCCATATGCTTACACTTACAGACTAACCCTTGGCTCACCTTTTCCTTTCTAGGATGGTTGTACTAGTTCCACTCAATTTCCTTCCAACACATTTTAAAAATCAGATATGATATATTTTTTGGTATAAACTACAGTAAAAAACTGTTCAAACACATCAACAAAAATAATTTTATTATTAGAGTAAATAATTCATTATTTAAACAGACATTTTAAATCCTGTCAACAAACACTCTAATTCAGGAAAATATTTAAATGTTTAGGAAAATCAAACATTTATACCCGTGTTTCATTTTGTATGTGAATTGAAATTCAGCACTTAAAATGTGAGCCTCAAGCACATATTTAAGTAATCACCTGAAGAGGATTTCACTTAAATACCTAGCTAAACCTGCATGTGCTTTTTAGCATGCACAGTTTGATTGAGCTTCAATTTACTATTGATACAGTTGAGGTAATTCTTTAAAACATCATGGGGTTTTGTCTTTATTATATATGTATTTAATTTTATTATTTTAGTAACTCTTTGCTTAATTCGATACTTGTCTTTAAAAATGTGAATGGAAAATAATAATTTTAAAAATTATTAGCAGCACTAGGTATCGCCTGATGCCTATATATTACCCTAGCATGACAGCTTTGATTTTTATTTCTTGAATAACATAAGGATTGCATGTAATAATTCCTTGTACACACAGATATACATATTCATAGGTGTATGGAGTTAAGTAAGCAGAGACAAAATGGAAGTAGGTAATGATATTCATAAAATGTTTTTCTCTTGTTCCCTGGACCTGATCTATGTTTGCTCTGTTACTAGCAAGGGTTCAAGCAAATGATCTCCAGATTCCCTTCAGAGGTCCCTGGCAGCCCAAGTTACTCACTGTGACTCACTCCTTGTGTCCACTGGCTGTAGGAATTAGCTCCAATTTAGAACTCTTAGATTCACTGTGAGATGAATCCCACCCTAAGTCTATGGAAAGAAAAACTGCATATGTAGTTCCTGTTGAGTGCCCACAAACTTAGACTTTGAAAGCACTAAACCATTTTCAATCTGGCCTTGCCAGGTGTGGAGAGGAAATAATGAAGAAGCAGCAGCTTTGTTAGCCACAGGATGTGGAAGTTCAGCTCCTGATCCTGTTGTTGCTCCAAACAATGTGATAACCACAGTATTTCAGTCTCAGGATGCTCCTGCACCAGGTTTCTCTGCATCTTTCACAAGCAGTAAGTAATATTAAAGCCAGCTGGCTGCTCAGTTGGTTCATTTGGGATTAGTTTGACCTGTGTGTAGCAATTCAGACCCCAGCCCAAAAGGGCATTGAAGCCTCTGCCTAGATATGTAAACCAAGAGTTTCCATACTGAATGCAATGAACTCTAGTGTCAGACTTGCCCAAGATGCAGCTCTAATTTTGTGGTCATACTCAGCCACCTTCTTCTTTTCAGTGTGCTGCAAAAGATGTTAAACTGCATGGAAGCTAAAACTTTAATTTTCTTAACAAGACATTTCTTTAACCATGGCATGTCCTTTGTGATGGTCAGACCCACCAGAAGTAGAAAAGATACTGCCCAGCTGCTATTGGTTGCTTGGGTTTTTTGTAGGATGCTCCCAAAGGAAACAACTTGGCCTTCATTGCATTCAGATTAAAACAGCAAGAAACTAAGTGCTTTGAGGGAAACACCATTGAAGCATACAGAATTCTGAATTGAAACCCCTTTTGTTTTCATCATGTTTACACTAACGTTGACTGTAACATCTAAAAGTCTCTTAGTGGAGACAGTCACAGGCTTCATATGCCTGTTCCTAATCTTCTACCAGCATTTCATTGTGCACTGCATTGTTCTTTTAAGCTTTTGTCTGAAAAAAGAGAAACAAAGGCCATGCAAGTCCTTAGGATCTGAAGGTGTTCCATGAAAATGAACTGTTCTGTGTGCCTGAAAACTCCTGGGTGGTAAACCTTTCCTGCCTCTGCATATAGCCAAGCAATCCCGAGGTGGCCCTAAGGGCAGATTGTACTCTCCTGGATGTCAGGCATGAAACAGCAATGGCACCACTCACACTAATGTGGCCATTTTCATGGCTGAACTGCTCCTGTGCACCATTAAGTCCCCTTCCAATTCAGGCACTTTTGTATCTACTAAGGGATTTTGAAATGTGCAGGCTCCACACCCACAAGAACAGCAGTGCTGTGTCCTTCTGGTCAGGAGCTGTGGGACTTTGGCCTGGTTTTATCCAAGCATGTGACACTCTGTGTAGGAAGGCTCTACACTTCCCAAAAACACTGCTCCAGGTATGTGTAAGACCTGCTTTTGCCATCATGGTATATGATACTCTCCCTGTTTTTTTTTTCACCAGAAGAGATGAGGTCCTTGTGTGCATTACTGAGTTTCTTACTATAAACCCAGAATAATATTATCACCGGGATTATAACTGTGCTTTATTTATTTGTTTGCAGGATGTGGAGTAAATTTCACCAGCCCTGAAGGTCTTATTGTCTCTCCAAACTACCCTAGTCAGTATGATAACAACCTGAACTGCAATTATATTATAGATCAGGGACCACAGTCACTGGTGATCCTAGAATTTGAGACTTTTCACTTGGAAGGTAACTGATTCTTCATAATTTCAGTATGTATTATGAAGTGTAATTTCTTACTTGAAAACATACAAGTCTTCTGTCATTGAGAATCACTGATGGTGTAATTTGCTGGCCCATTCTGAAAATCTTACAGACAAAATTTTAAAGTTTGTCTGTAAGGTTGAGTCACTGAACTCTTCCAGAAGAATGAAGAGAGATATCACCTGTTGAATATCTTGCAGCAATGATTTTGGGAATTTACCAGTTTCCTGGAATATAAAAGTGATTGTGGATAATTTGAATATTTGTTCCTGCAATTTTATGTTTGTTTGTTTGTTTGTTTGTCATTGAGTCTTACAATCTTTTTTATCTTAGACCAGCTGTTTTGCTTTTCAGTGCATCTGTTCCTTAACTGATAAAATAGATATAAACATACTGGGATGTTTTACAAGGATGTAAGAACACAGAAATATAGAATTAGGTGAAAAACTACAGCAGTGGGAAATGCATAAAAGTGATTACGCTGTATATATCAGTAACAAAAATCCCTCTTGTGATTATCAAATCTGGCAGCATTTAGCCAAGAAATAACAAGTATAGAATCCTGATCACACTGGTGTGAATGGTAAAGCTTTCTCAACCTTGATAAGATCATATTTTTATGTGTGTACATGCCGTGATAACACAGAGGCATCCATATGTCCAAACTACTTAAGTGGCATCACATATTTCAAGGCCATCTTAATCTGGTTCCCTTGAAGTCACCAGAGAAAGAGGTGTTGAGTTATTTGGTACTAAGTTGGGTTGTGTGACTCAAATTTTTCTTCAGACCCAACAAAGGCAGAAAACAGTATTCTTTTATTTTCTTTTTAACTTTCCAGACTGTTTTGAATTTAAAAGTATTCTGATTCAGACTTAATTTAGGTCTGAGATAAAATTTTGTTTTGACTATGATTTTATCTGAAATATTTTTTTCATCCCCTACTACAAACAACTGCTTTAAGAATTTTTTAAAATAAAATGTAAACCACAGAAATTTTGTAATTTCTTCACATAGAAAACACTATTACTCATCAAAGACACAAAACATTAGGCTGAATCAGATGGTGCCAATTTTGACATCTCTTTGAGTACCTTTACCAATCTGCATTTTGTCTGGGAATTCAATTAATTTATAAATGGATCCAATCCATATTATCAAGAGGCTTAAAGCAAAAAGGTAACGGATATAGAAACAATAATAAACATGGATTTAAATAAATACTAAAAATATTCTATTTCTTGCAGGGAAATTTATTCCTTTATTTTTATAACCTTCCTTAGGCTACATTGACTAAAACTCCTTAGTCACATGAAAGAACTGTGGATATGAGCTAATGGACATCTGGTTAGCAAAGAGGAAGTATGACACTCTCCAGTAGTTGGCTACTAGTACTTTTCACAAAATCTTAAGATACACCCCTGCAGTAAAGAAAAATCACCTGAGTTTAAATTGTAAAGAAGATTGAAACCACCGTCTTGAAAACTATCATTACCAAAATGAAAACTTATTCAGCAGTCACACTGAATATATTTAGCACACGTGCCTAAGAGTTTCCAGTGTGAACTCCATTAGTTATTTTGCAAAGGCAGGACAATATTTGGCAGCATTAAAAACATTTCTAGCTATTCTATGTGCAAGGAAGCATTGCACCTGCTTAGATTGCTGCTGAGAGTGCCCTTTAAAATTTTAACCATGCTATTAAAGATGCTCTAGATTGGGTTTTAACATTTGGTTGCATGTCTAATTAACATAATTTATTAACATAATTTATTTGACCTCTCCAAAGAAATCTAATTGCATTTTTTTCCATAGCTGTTAGGTAAAGAAATTAAATATTTAAAATAATGCATATCTCATGTAAAGCATGCATATCTCATTGACTTGAACACGTTGAGATATCTTCTCCAGAAAATTAGAAGGCAGAAGTTTTAATTGTCTATAGTGCAGTGACACATTGCTACAAAATGAAATGACTGAATGGGTTAGTCACAGATCTCTGCCCTATAGTAGTTATGTTTTCAATTATGATGGGATGCCTCCTCTGATTGTAAACAATGCCTGAGGCTGGTAACCCCCAGCAGTGATATGGCATCAGTATCTGGAACCAAACAGACAGGATGTGCATGTATTAAATATTAAACATGTATTGAGCACTAAATATAGCAACAGAGCAAGAGAGAATTTGGGAAAACTGCATTTGTTGAATTTGTGATCAAAATTTAATCTAAACTGTCTTCTTTTTGGTAGACAGAACAATTTTCATCTCACTTAGAGCCCCTGAAAATATACATCTTATTTAGATATTCACCTAGATTTATCTCCTAGTGGTGGAGGAGGGCTTTAAACTCAGAATCAAATGTGTTGTGCAGGTGGAGTGAATTACTTTCTGGAAGCCTCTCTCACTCTCTTTACCTACTGACTATTGCAGGAAGCCATAAACAATAGCTTACACAAGATTCTTGGGGTCTGGGCAGGAAAACATAGGCAAGATTAAGCCCATGAATGGAGTTTGGCTTAGATTCTGTGATTTCCTTGCAGTATTCAGGCTGTTTATTCCTGTGCCAAACTGAACATGGTCACAGAACCTCTCTTGATTTGCCATTTTCAGGAAGTTTCATAAGCTGCCACTTGCTTCTTGTTCTACCACTTGCATTGTTGTGTTTGGTTATTTTATAAAGAACCAAACAAATAGGGGTGAGTTTGTTATCCCAGCCCAACTTCTGCAGTGATGTCTTCCATCTGTCCTCCCTTCTTGGATCAAAAGTAGATGAAAATCACACATTAGAATTAGTAAAAAACCCCTTATTTTTCTTTCTTTTTGGACTTTCCATCTAAGAAATAATTAATCACAGTCAATTTCTTGTCCATTGGATTTATTCAGATGAACATTCTGACAAATTCTTCTCTAGGACAGCTACAGTAACATATTGTGTGGCTGTAATACTCTTCAAGCATGAGTATAACACAATAAAGTCAGAGTCCCAAATAATGGGAAAATAGGGAATGTAGTCTTCCTGCAGTATCTGCTCTTAGAATTCTGTAGTATTTATTAAAGATAACTGCTTTGTGTTTATACATGTTGATCTTTTATGTTTTAATAACTTGTTTATTTCTCCTTTTAAAAAAAATCTTGTCTGCAATTTTGCAATCTGGGATAGGGTCACAGCTTTGTTTTGGAGTCTGCTCAATCTGCTTTCTCAACTGTTACTAGGCAATTCAGAAAACAGACAAATTTAGCAATAGATTATTTTGAAATAAAATATATATGAGAAAGAATTTTAATTCTTTGCTTTCAAAACAATAACTTGTGCTCAGAGCTGGTTGATATATTGCATAGTGGTATGTTTATAAATAATACTTTTAATTTAGTAATTCCTAATTGTATTGACATTCGTATCAGAAGCTGCTGTTGTGAAAAAAGCCTCATTATTTTAAGTTTTACAGCCTTTAAACAAAAAGACACATTCTGCCTCAATACTAAATGAAATAGAATCTATGGCTAAAGACAGAGAGAAAGAAGACATTGATATCAGTGATCAGATAGTCAGGAGCTCAGACTTGGCTGAGGTTTTTTGCTGGCATCATATTAAACAAATGAATTTATGGACAATAATAAGACTGGGCAAAAAATTCTGCAAAGTGGAAAGGAGACAACCCAAGACATATTTCAAAATGTTATGTAAGAACAACTGAAGGTCTTATCATGTGAACTTTGGAAACAAGGGTCAATGTATCAATGCTGAATGGTGCCAAGAGATGATAAATAGAGCACAGACAGAAAACAAAAGGCCTGGAAAGCAAATGCATGCAGCAATTCAAAGACAGAGAGATATGTTCATAATGGCAGGCCAAATAAATGATCTCTCCAGAAGTATTTGAAAGAAATATTGTCAAGGTTAGAGGAATGAATAGGAAAGAGTTTATCATAAAGATAGGAAGTGGAAATTTATGGAGTCACCAACATAGAGAAAGGAGTTGCATCTGTCCTTGCAAATGAGATTATACAGAGCTAATGTGGAGATAAGGAGTGCAAGACAGAAGATATCTCATTGAATCCTCATGGATGAATCAGAACAGAGGATGCAGTAATGCCAGAAGGATGAGCAAAAGCTCTTAGTAGACAAAGTTTTATGAAGAAAAACAGTGCTGGCTACATGGAACAGGCCTGTCAGCTCAAAGAGGATGTTGGTCTGACATCTGGCTAAGAACAGATCTCTGGAGAGTCATGAAAGCTATTTCATTGTAGTGCAAGAGACAGAAATTGGTCTAGAAAAGATCTAAGATTATATGATTAGAGGAAATAAACCACAGAGAAGAATTGTGGATGATGTGCTGAGTATGTGTAGAGGCTGAAAGTATGACATGAGGAGAATCTGAATCTGGGGAATATTTACAGAATAATACATTTAGAATGGTGAGAAATTAAGAGAAGTGTAAACAAGAGAATGAGTTACAGGATAGTGATCAAACAATGATTAGTCTTGCCAGGATTTATGAGTCAAAAATCATATTGGCCCAAACAATGAGGATTCAAAACTAGAAACTGACTTTTGCTCACAATCCTTCATTAAGCATTTTATTCTTTCCAATGCAGTGTTGCAAATCAGTTTCTGTAAGTATTAGGGACCTTGACTTTGCTGAGAAATTAGTTTCACTTCATGCCTTTCCTCTGGTCTTTTCAGAAAATGACCTAGGTTGCTTTCTCACATCTTTCCCATCTTAAAAATACTCATCTCAATATTTTTCTTTTTAATTTGAATTTTAAGATTAAATATTTTTTTTAATTTTGTGACATTATCAAATATTCTGAAACAGGATAGGACATGATGAATAATTTTAATCAGTTTTTATTAACAGTGTAATCAGCTATCTGATGTGGCTGGTTGTTACCAGCTTAGTTACTCTTCCTAGAGTCAGACAAGCACCATGCCATATTTCTGTATTGACATAATTGCAAAGCAATGCTAACACATTGCATAGGCAATTTATTGGCATATATTGTCTTCATTGAGACAGAAGGAATTTTTAAAATTAAGTCTCCAGATATGATCTAAAATAAATCTGACTGCTGAGATCATTCTGCTGTTCTCATGAAACAGAACTATCCTTCCACTCGTGCTTGTCATCCTATTCAGTACAAGTTATCTTGTTTCCTGCAACAATTGCAAGCAGCTTGTTTTGACTGGACAATCTGCAGGAATCAATCTGCTCCAACAGTAGGCTCAGTGTCTCTCCTGTTAAATTTAGGTAATTTCCCATTAATCCTCTGCTGTTTGAGTAACTGTCCCATTATTGCTTACAGGTCACTAAACATGATAACTTAATAAACTGTGACAACCCAGCTTCCATTAAGCTTATAAATTATGGCAAAGACAAAGAAGACTTTAAGTTGTCCTTTCAGTATAACAACCAATGAAACTCTGTTTTTAGTAGGCATGTGCTGTGTTTTTCACTGGCAGCATTAATTCAGCTTTCTTGCAAAACCCACGTGGCTCTCTGCTTGCTCCCACTGTGTATCCCTTGGTGGTGCCAGCCTGGGTACCAGCAACTTCTGCCCCTTCTTATGGCTCCCAGCTGGGCAGGGAGGTGGTGACATGGCCCTGAGCTCCCTGAGCTCCCAGAGCACTGGTGGCTGGTGCTTGGTAGGTCTCTCACTGCCCCTGAAAGTGCAGCTTGTCCTTCTTTGGGAACATTCCTCTGGCACTCCCACTCAGCTTTTGGTTACCTCACTCCCACTGACCTTTTGGTTACCTCAATATAAGACTTTAGGCTATTGGAGAGCTTCCAAAGGAGAGCTATGAAAACAGTGAAGGGCCTGGAGAAGAAGCCACACGAGGAGCAGTTGAGGTCACTTGGTCTGTTCAGCCTGGAGGAGACTGAGGGGAGACCTCACAGCTTCATAGTGAGGGGAAGCAGAGGGACAGGCACTGATCCCTTCTCTGTGCTGACCAGTGACAGGAAACAGGGAATGGCCTGAGGTTGTGTCAGGGGAGGTTTAGGATGGATATCAGGAAAAGGTTTTTTCCCCAGAGGGTGGCTGGGCACTGGAGCAGCTCCCCAGGGAAGTGGTCACAGCACCAGCCTGACTGAGTTAAGGAAGTGTTTGGACAATGCTCTCAGGCACAGGGTGAGACTCTTGGGATGATGTGCAGGGCCAGGAGTTGTACTTGATGATCCTTGTGAGTCCCTTTCAACTCAGCATATTCTGTCACTCTGTCAAACTAATATGACTTTCAGATTTTTGAGATCTTTCACCTCAGTCAAATCTGTTTGCAAACAGTGGGGTGGCAAAAAAATCCTGAAGGTAGGGCAAGGAGTCAGAGCAAATGGCTCATTCCTCCAGAAACCTGACTGGAAATGAGAAGCTTAAAACAATGGGAAAAAAAATAATAGAATGATGAACTCCCCATTTCTGTGTTCCTTTTTTCCCCCACTCAGCCTGATATTTGCACTGATTTTCCCCCCAAAACAGATTGCTTTAGAAAATTACTGCAAGATCAAATTTTCTTTTGACTTTTCCTTGAGCCAAGCTGAAGAGCCTGAATTTAGATATTCCAAAGTTTGAAGAAAATCAGAAAGAAATAAGTCAGCTCAGAAACTTGCTAGTGTATGGAATACTTATTAATTTTTCAAAAATCTCACTCTTAATGGTTTAAAATTCCCTGCACTGAGTGCTGGATTCTGCATTAGGGGAAAGAAATTCCAGGTAGCTAGTTGCCTGTAACAAAAAGTGTACTGCTTTCATCTGCAGAGGATGTCCATGCTTTTGTAGGGTCTTCTTATCTCTTCATAGGTGGTGTTCACTCAACTGTGAACTCCCAAAAATTCAAGGGCCTGAAGCCTTTTCCAGATCATAGCATGTGTTGAATGAGACAAATCTGATGTCTCACATACAAGGCCTCTTTGCTTTTTTCTGCACAGTTCTACTGCATGTTAAAAATTGACATTTGCTTCCTTGGCAAGCAAACGAAATCCTGAGATCTCTGGAATGGAAAATAATATAAAATTTAATTCTTCTCCTGGGTTAGGTCTATATGGTTGTTGCTCAGTAAATCACATGTAAAATATGCTGCTAACACTTCTGCCCTCTGTGTTTATGCAGCCCCAGCACTCCTGAGCAGAATTTGTCTCTATGATGGAGTGAGCATCTTCAGTGGGAAGAGCACGGCCGCGCATCGTCTCGTCACTCTCTGTGGCAGTGAGCTCCCTGCCCCTGTCAGTGTCTTTGGACCAATGCTGCTCAACTTTTACACTGACTCCCACATTGTAGGCCTTGGATTCCAGGCCAGATACAGAGCAATTGGTGAGTGTACAATGTTCTGTATTCTGGATGGTGGCAATATTCTGAGTAATGGTTCTGTGTAGGAAAGCTGTACCTCATTTTGGGAATACCTTAGATGGCTGGAGGTGATACATTTTCCCACTGCTTTTGCTTGAAACAGTTCTGGAGACCAGGGCATGGTACTGTCTGGTGTGCACTAACACACTGAATGATTTGTTTCCTCATGATTCTCATTTCTAGGCTTTCCATGGGACCAAGTCAGCAACTGAAACATTTTTCCTTTTCTGTAGAAAAGAAATGCAAATATTTTTGGCAGGTTTGGTTGGTTGGTTGGGTGTTGTTTGCATTGTCTAAGGAGAAACATCACTAGTTTAGTTAAATTGAGTTAATTTTTAAGATTTTATCACTTACGGGAGAATGGTTTAATTCTCAGTTAAGCTAGAATTACATGATACAATATGGGAAACAAAACAGGTAAATGGACACAGCTATATGCTTCCATTTGATGATCCTCTTGCAGTTCCAGGAATTAATGTAAATAAAACTTGGGATATAGATTTATTTTTATTTCTTACTATCTATTTTCACCAAAGCTCTTTTGTCATTCACAGAAGATGTCTTATGATTTAAAGAGGAAATGTGAATTCAAAAAAGAAATTTCAAACTGAGTTTAGAATTTACATCTGCACAAATATAAATTGAAGATTGATTAAGAAGATTGATTTTATTTGCAAAACCAATTGCAATATTTTTTCGGTTTAACTGGTAGAGACCACTTTTATGTTTGAAAGCATTATTTTCTAACTACAAAGAAGAGTGTGAATTTAACTTTGGTATTTCCCTTAACGCATTCCTCCTGTTCTAAGCAAAAAAGCATAAGGCTAAATTCTTTGTGTAAAATGAATGGTTTGATACAGATAAGACAGAGGGACTGGCACTGAGAAATGCAATGTGCAGTTACTCATGGAAAAGACCTTCATAACTCACTCAAGTCAGTTGCTGCTATCTGACTTGTGACTTCTGACATTTGAGAAGGATAACTGGAGCTTTATTAGCTTGTTGTTGTATACAAAGCAGATTCTGCCAATTAACATTCCTCTCCCCCCTAGTTGTATTGTTTGTGGCAAATAAATGAAAAAGGCTGCCCCTTCCTAGTGTAGAATAATGCTGATTCTTTATCTTCCCAACCCCTATCCTTTATCTGCCAGTTTTCCAGGCTGCCAGGGGCTCTGCATCCAGCAGCACCCTGTATGGGACTGTCTTTGTTAAGGTTGTGGCCTGGGCAATGGCATTGTCTTTAAAACATGAAAAACTGTGTGTGGCTCTAAGCTTATCAACAGGATGCAGGGAGACTCAGGGAAACTTTTTTTTTTTTTTCTTAAGTTTAAGGTTATAAAATGAAGGCTGAAGCTAACAATGGAGATTAGAGATTTTGTTCCCTGCACTGCTGAAGCTGGGAACAAACATTAGCCACATCCTGGCCTCATTTGCATCCATGGTGAGAGACCCTGAGAAGCCAAGCAGTGCCTTGAGTTTAGAGCTGCAGAGTTTAACCTCCTTTTCAGCCATAAAGCAAATATTCAGTCCTCCAGCTCAGCCACCCCACAGTGCTGGTGAGTCCTAGCACAGAGTGAAGTGGGGAGCAGGATTAGTGATACCTTGAGACTCCTCTATGCCTTTCTGTGCAGAACAAATGCTACAGCAATGCCTCTGTCCTGACAGGGTGTCGACAGGTGATGAGGCTCTGCACATATTTACTCCAGAAATGTCAGGGATAGCCCTATGAGTGCAGCTGTGGCTAATTAGAGGCTTCCATGGGGCCAGGATCTGGATGAAGATGTCTTTGCCCACGCACCAGCCGAGTTTCTCTCGGAAAGCTAGAATAAGTGCAGAGCTATTCTCACTCATGCTGCTGCATGAGACACCCACCCCCTCCTGCTGCTCCCTGGACCTACTGCAGGACACTTGAAATGAGTCTCAGTCCTGCACAGTGCCATTTGGTATGGATTAGTAACAACCTGTTACTGCAATGCTGATCAGTCTTCCCCTGCAGAGCACAGCCTGACAAACATCTCGCATTTAACAGTTCTAGGTATGACAATGAAGATTGCTCCAAATTTATCAAGGGTCTTTCTTTCCTTGCAGGTAAACTCCTGAAAGAAATATGAGAATTAGGACCAAACTAGTATTCAGACACTAATCATTCTTTTTTCTGTTTCCTCTACAGCTTGTGGTGGCATTTTCAATGGCTCTGATGGTGTAATCAGCAGTCCAGCCCATTCAGTTCTTGACTATCACAACAACATGAACTGCTCCTACTACATCTCAGTTGGAAATGGAAAATCAGTGGCCCTGAAGTATGTAACCCAAATCCAGTTTGTCATTAAGGGAACAGGGAGGTCTCTGATTGCAGTTAAAGCAGCAATTATTGACAATATTTTCTGTGACTCTCCTTTTCCAAGGTCAAAGCTAAACTAAAATAAGAAATGGTTACTGAAGACACTTTTATCAGCCTCAGGTTCCCTTTCATCTTTTTTTTTTAACTTGTTATGTTAAAAAATTGCAATTTTAAGTTCCCACATTGGTTCTCAACAAGAATAAGAAATTGTAAAAATGCAGCTCATGCTTTTTAGTTAAATTCTGTCAGCCTTTGAGAAGTTTATATGAGAAAAATAATAATTCTCTTAGAAGGGTAGTAGTCACTTTATAGTCAAAGTAATAATATCCACCCAAACACATGTATTTCTGAGTACATGCTGTCTTGCCTAAGAGAGAGATATTATTGCCACAAAAATCTTGCCACTGAGAAATTAAAAACTGCTCCATTCTTCAATCATATGATTGTGAATTAGGAGAACACTTCCCAGCTAAGAGGAAGACTCACTGGCCTGCACTCTATGCCTGCCTTTTATATGCCACTCACAAGCCCAAGGGAATTGCAGCCTGAGCAAATGCAGAAGGGAGAGAGGGTGTGTTTGCACAAGAGAGATTTACTGCTTTGTAGAAAGCTGAGGTGTGCTGACAGCTTGCCTTGCAAGAGGCCCAGTGGGTGAGGGTCCCAATTTCTTTGAGGCTTGTTGGCTGAAGAATTTTGCTGTGCATTTAATAGTTGCTTGGTTTATTGCTGAAGAGACATGATTTACCTGTATATGGCTTTGGCTAATGCTCGTACTTGGACCTCTCCTTCAGCACTAAAACACACATAACACAGGAAAAGAACTGAAAATGTGATACCTAATGCTCCAACTGTGTTTTACAGATTCAACAGCTTCCAGCTTGAAATATCTCCCTCCTGCTACAAAGATTATGTGGCAGTGTATGATGGCTCAGATACTCATGCTCCTCTCCTTGGGAAATTCTGTGGCTCAGAATTGCCTCCAAATATTAAGAGCTCCAGTAATAACTTGTTCCTGGTGTTCAACACTGACTTCTATGGAACAGACAGGGGATGGAAAGCATCCTTCAGAGAGACCTTAGGTAAGCATATTATCAGACTCCTAATCTGCTGGTAAGAAGATCTTTGGTGAAGAGTAGTTGTGACCTCCTTCTCTAGGGATGCATGAAGTAGAAGAATGTTTCTGATTCTGGGAAAATTGAGTGAACTGAGCTAAATACTAGGCTGGATCCCTGCATTCCAGTCTGGTTTGAACTGATCCCCTTCATTTTTTGCTACTCTTTCTCTGCCTCTCTGAAGGTAGAGGTATTTCTTGGGTGACTGAAGGCTTAGCAGCACCCAAAGGCCTCTGTTTTGGAGGAAATGCAAAAACACCTGAATACTCTTATTCTTCTGTAGTCAAACGTGGTGTACTAAACAGGCCTCCTTTCAATCTATGCTCAATTTCCACTTCCTTTCACTCACACCTTCTAAAGAACTAAAGTGTTGAGGTCAGTTAAGATTGTGGTTCCACACCAGGCACCACTGTGCTGACTTCTACTGATTTGTGGGATCATTCTGATTAGCTGGCCATAACATAAATGGGATCATAGTAAGAAGGCACTGGATGCCTTTTGTTTTGATGGATGCAAGAATAAGGGGCAGAGCTTGATTGTTACCTTAAACAGTTTAAATTCAGAACTCTACTTTTAAGATCAAGATGTAAAAGGAGATTTTTATCATTTTATCAGAATTGTTTAGGGATGGTAAGTGACAAATTATTATTACATGCAAATTGATTTCATGTCATTACTACTTTCCTGTGTAATTAACTCCATGTCTTTTGTGGTCTAGAAAGAAGTAATTGTCTGGTTTGCAAAGCTGGCTCTCAGACAGATGAGAATGAAAGGCCTTTGTGGCAGAACAAACATAGTCTTCTGCTGAGTCATTGAATCCCCTCCCTACCCCTAGCCAGTGACTTTCTCATTTGATAGTTTGAGAAAGTGTTTACAGATAAGGAAAATAACTGGTTCTACAAGCTTTGCCAAGAAAAATATTCCCACAGAAATTCATAGTTATTACTATTATTAACTCTTCCTTTGCTTCACTCAAAGTAACTGCTACAAGAATCTTTAAGGTCTTTAAGTCTTGTGAATGGTATTCCAGGTAACTTATTAATGATGCACATGTTGCTGTCTTTAAACCCTGAAGTATCAGTTGTTATAGATCCCCTGCAGCCTGGGCTCATATTTCCAGAGTGAGATCATCAGGAACTCCCCAAGCTCTTCCTCTTCCTGTTGGCATTTAATCAATTTTTTTAGCCACTGACTTTAGATTTATTAATGCAACTTGCCAGATATTCTCCTTAAGCACACAACAGAACACAAGCCAAGCTCTTCAAGTGCCTGATAATTTCCTAGAGTGAGGAGAAGCCTTTTCTGAATAAACTTTGACATCTCTTAGATGTTTTGGAGAGACATTTCTGGAGGCTCCCAAGGAAAAAGAGGTTAAGATATTGCATGGATTACTCAGGAGCTATGAGTTGCGAGTTATGAAAGATGCCCAGGCAGAGGCATGGGTTGTGTGACAAAGAGCCTGTGGTGAGGAGATGCTTAATGGTAGGTCTTCTCTCTTCATTGTGGGAAGCAAGCCACAGGGACTAAGCCACATAGCCATTAGCAAGGATCTTGGCAGTCCCATGATAGTACAGAATAGCCAAAAAGCAGAAAAGCATATTATAAAAGGAAAACATGAGTCACATCCTATAAATGTTTCCAGTTTGGCATGCCTAAAAATCAGAGCCAGGAAAATCTGTGACACATCTTTGTACTATGAGGTCTGAGATTGTGCTTCAAACAAAAGAGAATAAAACCATGAAGATCTAAAAGCCTGTTATTCTACATGGTGCTTTGGAAAAGCTCCCTCACGTCTGTTAAAAGATAAAACCCATGTGGTTTTGTAAGAGCACAAATGCAATCAGATGACAATTCCTAATGATAAATCTCTTGAATAAGGAAGATGGTGTCTGTAGAGAAACAAGAAGCCTCATTCTCTGTTGGATGACAATGAGCACATTATTCTCTACTTGCCCCAGGGAAACACAACTGGATAACGTAATTATTGCTCTCTGTTTCATGTTGTGAGTGACCCTGATTATGTATTGGAAAGAAACAAACAGAAACAGTATGTTGTTTTTGTTTGTAGCAAGCAAAACTATTTCCTTTCCCCACAAGCTCTTCCAATTTCTTTCCTGATCAGGCTCTTTTATGAATACTGCCTAAATCTAGGATTATCCAGGCACTCAAGGAGTTAGACCCTGACATTTCTGTAGAAAACCTTCCCTGCTTTGATTAAAGCAATTCATTTCCACTACTGATCTTGCCCCCAATAGAATATTTTTCTCCCCACTAGACAAAAAAAAGGACACTAAAAGAAAGTATGAAATAGTATTAATTGGGCCATTTAGCAACATGTCATCTTTCTCGTCAATTTTTTTCTTTCTCTCTGCTATCCATACACTGTGCAATGAAAAGGGCACATTTCACAGGCAGCATTCTTTGTCATAACTCTCTGAGATGGTGTTTTTGAGGCAGGGGAACATACAGCCCTTGTGATATGGTTTAGAGGGTTTATCTTTTCACTATTTCTGCTGCTAACTTTGGGCACTTATCAGCCTCATTTTGGAATCACTTGGACATACTCTCAGGCAGAGCTGGAGAGCTGGGCTGACTGGAAGATACCCGCCTGCTCCAAGTGTTAGATTTGTGGAGAGGCAGACTCCTCTTACCTTAGTTACCACTGACCTTTTTTCTGCCTTTCTTTTCAGTCTGTAAAATGAGAATTAGAACTCTTTTCCACAGCAAGCATGTGCTCTTCTAGACAATCAATAAAAGGATGAGAAGATAGTAATCAATATCAGCTTAAGGCATTTGGTTACATGAGATGTCTCTGTAAAGGAAGGAAAGTGAAGATCTCTCCCCAAAGAATGAGGGCTGCGTGTACTGAGCTTGTGACTTGGCTAAAGATCTCCTGATTATCTCTTAAGCTCTAAGGGAAGATGTGAGTTTTTTAGCTGACCCTGGCTGGCAGGGACACAGCCTGCACATACCTCTGCCACCCCTGCCATATTAGCACAAAAATTACTTTGGTGAAAAATGGAGTTTCTGCCTATTCCCATTCAGGGAATGATGTCTCACCTGAAATTGTGATCTCCTGAAGCATATGATACAAAATCTAAGAAGACATAAATATTTTGGGCTTTTTTTCTTGTTTTAAAGAGTCAGAAATCCCTGTTTGAAGATGTAGCTGTGACCTTATTAAGAGGAAATAATTTCTTCTTGAGAGCTCTCTGCTCATGTACATAGCCCCATTGTCTCAGTAATGAAAAATGCCTCATGTTCTAAACCATCAGAGAAGGATCGAGGCTTCTTCTGAAGTGCAGATCTGCTCGCTGAGGCTTTCTAAGGAATTCACATGAATTTGTAAGAAGCAAAGTGTGGCACATGGTTAGATAAGTGAGTTGAGTCAGAAGGCTCTTCCTCAGCTTTATTCACACAATACAGGTAGAACTGCAACAGCTGGGACAGTGGAGAAGGTGAGGTGGAGGAGGGGGGGAAGATTGCCTGCTTTTTCTCTACTGCCCTAAATTCTGCTTGACTTCAAGCTGTGACCAGCTTTTTCCCCTCCCTTTTTTATATTATCTTTTGTGAGAATGCAGGAGAAATCCTAGCTTATGCATTGTGAAAGGTGAACATTGTGTACTGGATTAATACCACTGTGGTCCCTTTTTTGCATTATTTTGGGGGCTTATGAGCTCATGGGCCACAATTCCACTGCCCAAGGCACAGCACAGGCAGAATGAAGCCATAATCTAATGTCACAAAAACATTATGATTTAAACACAAGATGAAGAAAACCCAATGGCTATAGACAGGCAAGAAGAATAGGGCAGCCACAATGAGAATACAAGTGTTGCTGGCTCTAGGGCAGAAGAAATGTCTCTTAAACCTTTGGCAACCATTAGGCTGTTGGAATGTTAATTCCTGAAACACCCCATCCTCTACATTGTCCTCAGTTTGCTCAGTTTTTCCCTCAAGGATCTCTCCATTCTTTTTATACAAATAATCATTTCCATTGAATGAATATTAATCATTTTATATGAGAAAAATAATCATAAGCAAGTAGAGCTTAGAAGAAAAATAGCTGGAAAAATCAATCTTCCCTGATATACCATAAAAGTGCATTAATAGGTAATTTACATGAATAATCTAGTTTACATGTAATAGAAATAGATTACAATCTACATGCTTTTCTTCTTGATAAGATGATCTGTAACTTACCTAATAAATCACCCAGTGGTATCTGCCTTCTCTTATTCTATTTGCTGTGTATTGAATTACTTATTTCCTGTGTGGATTGAATACACTAAAAGCCTGTCACTTACAGGTTTACTGTTATGCTCTCCCCTAATGAAATTACAGTCTACTTTTAAAAAAAATGATCCAGTAGAATTTTCACAGCATTTTAATGCTATTTTATTGTATCAACAAAAAAATTTCCTCATTTCATTCTAGTTCATGTTCTGTCCTGTAAACTGAAACGATGGCTTACTCTATGTTAGGTTTTTAGGCACAGTTTTTCAGCAGTGTTCAGCATGCACAATTGCTGCAGAGTCTTTTTAGTTTGGCCAGAACTGCTGAAAAAGCCCCCACAATTCTGATGAGCAATAAAAATATTGGTTTGGATATTCTGTTGAATAGGTCAGGGGTAGGTGTCCTTTTGTGAGTCATATTTAAATTCTAATACCACCAGAAATAGTTCATTGCACTGATTTCTGTAATTAATGTTGGTGCCTGCTGTAGGTAGCACCAGGCACCTGCACTGATAACAGCAGTAATGGCCTTGTTATGTGGAAAGCACATAACTTTCAGCACAGCTGAATCCTGCAAATTTTTCTTCCTGCACCAAAAAAAGAAATCTTAAAAGAATGTGTCCTTGACTGTGGCATGTGAATGTTGCTGTATTTTCTCATGCCTTTGGAAAGGCAGCAGTGACTTGCAGAGATTTCACATCCCATTAGGACTGGTTTCCAGGGGTGTATCTCAAGCTATCCAACCTGAACTTGGAACCTTGTGCTGCAGAGGATCTAGCTGAGAAGTAAATTGTCTGAATGTCACAAATCTTCTGGCAGAAATTTCTTTGGGCTTTCAGTTCACACAATTTTTGCCAAATATATTACCCATTAATGTTACACATTTCATTACACTGTTATGGATTGCTTTTGATTAATTTTATGTATTAAAATAAGTGAATAAATTGTGGCTAATAATATCTTTTTGATCTTATTATAGTCTAGGAAAATAAGAACATTTTGACAAGATCAGAATATATGATCATAAGTCACAATTCCCAGACTTCTAAATGTATTTTAGAGTTCAAATATAAAAATATCCATCAGCTTGAAATCTCACTAAATTTAGAAAGCATTTGTGGTGTTGAAATACATCTCCTTGGTGTCTTTGAAAAGAATACAACTGTTGAGCTAAGGGATAGTCTACAAATGCCTCTCAGAAATGTCAGTTAATTAATCACAGGGTCACAGAATGGGTGAGGCTGGAAGGGACCACAGGGGGACATCTGCTCCAACCTCCCTGCTCAAGCAGGGTCATCCTAGAGCACATTGCATAGGATTGCAAATAACAGTGCTTGAATATCTTCAGTGTAGGATTTCTTCTCCCAAAGCAAAATAAATAGAAAGCACTTGCATGCTCAAATTGGACAGATAAGAAGAAAAGCAGACATTAATATAAGAAATTTCTCTCTGATCTGATCTGAAAAATAGTGGTGAAAACTTATTTTCAGACATAGTAATTATATATCTTTGTAGTGACTAAATGGTTAAAAGTTGATGGGATATTAAGACTAATGGCCCTTCACAAAACTGTGGGTGAACTCCGCTGGCATGAATTATCTCGACTGAAGCTTGACTGAAGTCACTTCTTCAGCTGAAAATCTGTCCTCTGTGCATGCAAAAAAAGAGGTGAGGAGACCTTTCTTATTTGCAAGGGAGGCTTAAGTAGATGTGATGCCAAATATGAACACTAATTCAGTATTAGTAAGTATTGGAATTAGGCAAGACTGCACGTCAGCCTCTGGTCTCCCAGACAAGCATCAAGGAGATGGATAGGACAGTACATAGATCACAGTTTTGCAGGCTTGGCACAGAGCATGTCTGAACTGTTATATTTGGTATCAATCCAAAGAACCTTAAGGATACAAATTTAATCTGCCTGCATTAATGAAATCTGGCTAAAGCATACTGGATATGGATACTGGGGCTTTGCAGTCCTAAATGTCACTGCTAGTACCATTGGTAGGCTATCAAACCAGTCAAAAAACCTTTCTCCATAAGGGCTAGATAAGGACTCTAAAGGGCCTTGTGCTTTCAGAGGTCTCCTGAAATGTTGCAGGCTCTGTGGACAGGCCTGCAGCCACACCAAATCACAACATTGGTGCAATGATTACCAAACACGGGAGCAGCCCAGCTTGAGAAGGTTCACCAGCCTCCAGTTATCAGCCACGACACAAAGCAGAAGAGTACAATTCCTCACTCCAGCCCTGTCCTTCTGAGCCTTACTGTTTGAAGCCATGATCCAGACTAGGTATGAGCTAATTGTTACAGCAGTAAGTCCAGCCACTCCCATGCACTGGAAATAAGACTCATCAAGAAAGAAGAATTAATCTTGACTGTATTCATCTTTGCTTATACACGTCTTTAGTTCAGATCAGAAGAGAAGTCTAGAGTTCCCAGGGATGCTTCTAGGTGAAACCAATAGAGAGTCAGAAGTCTTGGAGGGAATTTTCATTGCTGTCAAGCAGAACTAGACAATTTCTTCAACTTTACAGCCTTCTAGTAGCTGTTTAGGGTGCTCACTTGTAAAAGAAGGGAAAGACAGCAAAATTGCTTTGTTGTCTTTTGAAATGTCAGTGGTGTAGTTGATTCTGATAGATTTCAAACTATTCAGTAAGTTTTCCTTTCATTGCATCTATACCTGTATAAATGAACCTTACCCCTGGCTGTACTTCAAAAGCAGGAAGCTTCAAAGATTTATCTTCATCTTCATTCCATATCTAGAGGGTATAACTCTTAACAGAGAAACATGTGCTTGGTCTCTGCTGTAATGATTTTTATTTGCCATAGGGAAGCTTCAATTCCTTCTTTTCTGAATGGTCCTTGAGCCTTTTAGTTTCACTAATGCTTCCTACCAAAAGCAATTAGGGATGACAGTGTGTGCCCTAGTTCTGATAATTTGCATTCTCTGGCAAGCTGTTTATGAGAACAAGATTGCCATCTGATTTATGATGATTTTTATTTCAAATAAGAAAGCAAAGACTGAAACAAGACTGTCAGCAATGTAGTTGGTCCATCTACTGACAAACAAATTGTTCTATAAGGTACATTTCTCATTGTCTTAATCAAGTTTAGCTTTTAACATCCAAGAGTCTGTTCTACAAATTAACAGACTTCTCAGTCTCAGATTTTGATTAGATTTTAGCTACATTCGTTTCTGGCTGTGTTAGCCATTGATGAATATCTTTCCATTCAAAATCACCTGCAGGCTGGATGGTTACTCTTTAGCCTTCTGTTCAGAAGTGGAGCTGATTTTTATAGCAATGTGTTGTGTCCTGGCTAAAATGCAGTGAGAGTTTCTTGTAGTTCCCTCCTGCTAAGCAGTTGGTTCTTCATTTGATTGTGGGTGTTCCCTTCATCTACCCGGTTTCACTATTGTGTAACTTCTAGTGCCTGCAATCACATGTAACATTGATCAGCACTGAAAAGCACCAAGATAGATGGATTTTTCAACAAGGACTGCTCTTTATTTGGCTCGATGTAGGACTATTTGATATCTGGTCAGCCTCCAGTTTAGCTGTTATTTATAATGTACTGTCCTGTAAGCACCTGACTCTATCTCAGCTGAGCAGGCCAGGCATTGTGAAACCTCATCTTTATTAACCATAATTCACATTTTCAATTATTTATCTCCATTTAGATGATATTGCTGGCTATACTATACTAGCTGGAATTAATTTTCTGGTAAGGAGAATTTGGCCTGCTTCTCTCTCTGTCGGGTCCTTTTCATATGCTGTACACACAGAGCTTATCCACATGTGTATTTTTTGTCATTAGAGCTGTTTTTTATAGCAGCACAGTGAGCAGTGAATTTCACCACTGCAATGGTCCAGACATTTAATATTGAAAAAAAGGATGATCCTGCAGCACTGAGAGCCTTCTGGTTGCATAGAATTTCCTGACTCATGTTGCCATGGTCTGACTGGCATCTCTGCGATTTTTACCCTTGAAAAAAGGGAGGGGAGGGAGCTTTGTTTTAGTGTCTGACCTATGCCCAGACTCAGTGTTGCAGGGCTGGATGGCCAGACTATGATCTTTGTCTGACATTTATATGCTTAATGTTATGTTTAAATGCTTGGAGGTGACTGCCCCAATAAGATTGTTTCAGGGGGACAGAATGA
Source organism: Thryothorus ludovicianus (assembly GCA_013397245.1). NCBI lineage: Eukaryota > Metazoa > Chordata > Aves > Passeriformes > Certhiidae > Thryothorus > Thryothorus ludovicianus. The sequence continues at coordinate 1,354,493 of VZTB01000696.1, forward strand.
ATCATGCAGAAGGGTTAACACAGAGAAAAATATAAGGAAATTGCAGTCTTAGCTCCCAGGCACCCTCCTGCCTGACATTTTCCTCCTTCTTAGACCATTTGTGAGTATGTGATTTATTGCTCACATTTCCCCTGCTGTTGTTCTCGCCTTCTGCAGTGGCATTGGAACGAATGCTGACACTTTTCCAAGTTTCTGACTTCATTAAATGCCCACAAAACTGGACTATATTAATTCCTGGCTTTTTAGTTTTGTAATAAGTTTCTTCTGTTCATTTTTAACTATAGAAAAATCTGAAATCCAGTGTTACCAGGATTTTGGTTTTAAGCAAACTGCTTTACAGGGTGGGGTTTTTCTGGCTTTGGTTGGTAGAGCAGATGACTTTCAGCCTTAGTCACTCTGCTTTGACCACTACAGTCTCGCAAGCCCCGGGTTACTGATGCAATCCTGATGCTTGGATACTGATTTCTCACCAGCATGATCTTTTGTAATGCTGTAGCTCAAGGAAGGCACAATTTTATATGTCTGGAAATATATCAAGGTGTCAAGGTTAAGTCACTGAATGTGCCAGACAGGCACATTTTACACACACAGATGAAATTCTGAAACTCTCCTTGTGTTGCTTAGCCACAGCTTCGTCTGTTATTGAATGCTCATAAATGGATTTCCTGCAGGAAAGAACAGGCTTGCAGTTGCTCCTCTGCTCTGTGCAATTTATAAAAACTCTTTTCTCAGACCCCAAAGCAATATTTTATTTAAATTCCAGAGTTAAATAAGGGCCATGAGACCTCGTAGAGACTGGGGCACGAAATAAATCAATTGATGATCACATTTACTAGCCCAGTCCAACCTCTGGAAATCAAACTATTAAAAAAAAAAAAAAAGCCTGCCAGATAATCTGTGGTTTTTTGTTTGTTTGGAATTCAATATGGTAAATAACTACTTTTCTCCAAAGGTAATTTCTCTCAATGTGAGTGACTTTATTTGATTCAAATTTTCACAGTAAATAAGTCAAGGACTTAGCCCTGTCTGTGGGAACCAAATGAAAAGCAGCCTGCATTTCAGAGGGCCTGTAAGTTCCCACCAAGCCAAACACTTCCAGAGTAAGTCCCTTTTAGCTAGATTCGTGAATACAGTGTCAGGCTGCCAAATTCAATCCCTCTAGGATGCAGCTGTATTGCCAAAATAAGCAACTTGATTTTATAACTCGTTTTCAAAGCCGACAGCTCAGTGCCCCCTACTGACTAAATATTCTCAGCGGCCAGCACAGATCCGGTTCAAAGGCCCTCAGACCAATGCTCTTCTGTTTCATTGCTGCCCTCTGTCTTCTTACAGTCCCTTTAAAAACTTCTGTGGATACATTTTCAAAGTAAATACTGATTTTATAGTCAGCAAAAGACACGAGCCTTTCTTATTTCACTCTATGAAATCTAATTGTGATTCATGTCTCTCTTTGTGTTTAAAGTCTTTTAATCAGACAGTCCTTGCAAGACAGAATGGTAAAATACTGTAGCACAGATAAAAGGCTCCTGGATTAACATTAAAGAGTTGAAGATTAAATAAATGCCAGGAACTTCTGTTAAAAAGCTTCTGCTTCTTCAACAGGACCTCAGAATGGTTGTGGTGGCTACTTGTCAACTTCAGCTTTTACCTTTGGCCCTCCAGTCTCCAATGTGACCGGAAGATACGAGAAAAATCTGGACTGTGTATGGATCATAACTGCACCTGTAAACAAAGTGATCAATCTCACCTTCACTTCATTTGAGCTCGAAGCCAAATCTGCTCAGATTTGCCGATATGATTATGTCAAAGTAAGACAGCTGAGTATTTTAACAAGAAAATATCAGTGAGATAAAATCCATTAACTTCTCCACAAGGCTAACTTAATAGAAAATGATCTTAAAAAGAAATTAAATTCCTTAATGTAATTAAATTTTTTCATTGGGTTAGATAACTACTCCAGATGTCATTCTGCCTTTCTGGAAACCAGTAAGAGTTTCAACATTACACACACTTCTAGTCTTAGACTGCTCATTTAATGAGTATTTATTTCACAGAATAGAAACAAAAACAAAACTCAAACACATGTAAAGTAAAACTTCAGCGTCAACTTGCAGATTCATTATCATACACAATTGCTTGAAAGGACTAGATTTAATAATTTTTTTTTTTTTTCATCAAAAGCTTTGGTTCTCAGTGCTCACCTGTAGAAGCTATTTTCTTGGAGAGGAGCATACAAAACATCAGATAGCAAAATGCTGCTAAACAAACTCCCCCAAGGAATGTTATAGATCCTGTTGAACATTTGAGATACTCAATGAAACAAGGAATTCATTCTACATTTTGATGAATAAAATCAATCTTCTCACTGAAAAGCACTTTGAGTTTACTACTAATAAAGAAATGAGAGTGCCAAATTAAAATGTAATCATTTTTTGATAGATTTTCTGAGACAGGACCAGAATGTTCCATAATGAGATTTACCCTGTTCAGCAGAATTAGTTATATGGCAGTGAATAATTATAGTAATCAAGAACATCCTGTTAAAGCACAAGAGAACACACTGCATTTTCAAGTAAACAAAATTTTAATGTAAGGAGAGGTCAGAGAATTATATTTCTCTTTATTTGTTTTTTGTGCCTAAACTATTAGTGGCTAATATATTTTGCTTCTTTCAGCTTTATGATGGAGAAAATGAAAATGCCAATTTAGCAGGCACATTCTGTGGATCTACAGTGCCAGCTCCTTTTCTTTCTACCCGTAATTTCTTGACAGTGAAATTTGTCACAGACAAATATGTGGAAAGGAGGGGTTTCAATGCCACCTACACCATAGTAGATCGTAAGTATACGTATATATGTATGCATATATATTGCTATAGCCCTTTTATGGAAATTCATATTTAAATAATAACTTCAGATTTGTTCTAGATATAAGCCTCAGGAAGGAGCAAAGACATTCAGTAGCACAGCATATTTAGGCAAGCTAAAAGCAGCTTGACCCCAGTACAATTCTCTTTGGTCTTAGCTGGTTGGGAGAAGATTGTCAGTCTGGGAGTACAAAATAGATATGGTCACAGATTGTTAACAAATAGACAGCAAATATTTCTTTGAGTTTTATGACATATATTGACTCCACTCTGTTTGAGCTTTGCTCAAGAAGTAGTTTTACCCAGTTTTCACTCTATGATGCATTTGTTACTGTTTTACACAGGCCTGTGTGGAGGAATCTATAATGCAACTTCTACATCCCTGACTGCAACATCTCCTAATTTTCCAAATGAATATCCACCATTTACTGTCTGCACTTGGGTCATTGATGCCCCCCCACAACAGCAAGTCAGGGTGGTGGTAGAGGCCTTCCACCTCCATTCCAGCCAGGACTGCTCTCAGAACTACCTAGAGCTCAAGGACTTACCAACAGTAAGAAATTTACAGGGGATACCTTTCCTCATTCCCATTCAGTTCCCTTCACTCTTTGGAAAGAGAGAAGAAACCTACTATTTGGTAATTTATTTACTGATGATCCTCTGTGAGGGGAACATCCAGAGCATTACTCATTGTGCCCCAAATACCGTGTGATAACTGCACACAGACCTCACAGAAGCACCCTATGCACACATGGAGTTAGACCTGGGCAGTTTTTCACAGCTGAGCCAAGTGTCAGTGCTGCCAAACTTAACACGCAGAAAATACCATCCCACAGCAAGTTTTCATTGTGCTTCCTCCCATCTGAGAACCATAATAAAAGAACAGTCTTAGTAAATTCTCATGCCAGGAAGAGTGTTAAAAAACACCAGAAAAAACCACCAGTATTTGTATCCCTCATATTTTAAACCTTCTTTCATCATTTCTCATTTTGGCATGAGAATACTTCTTATATTCTATTTGTTTCTAATAATTATTCAACATGAAATGTTGATATATTATTAAGCGATTTCCAGGAGAACTTTAAAATGCAATTTCGTAATTAGTATAGAAAGTGTTGAGAGATTTATCTTAAGTTCAGTACATATAAAACTGAATTATATCATTAAGTAATTTGTGATCTATTAAATTCCAGCAGAGCCAAGGGTCAGTCCATAGATTCTGTGGCACTGAAACTTTTCCAGTCCCTGAGTTTTACTCTTATGATCGCACTGCCATTGTGACTTTCAAGTCAGATGAATATATGATTAACAACGGAGTCAGATTTTCCTATCAAACTGCAGGTAAGCTTGAAGAAATGTCCCTAGAAATTTATATCCTATTCTCTTTGTTTATTTCATATACTGAAATGCAATACAGAGATCTGAAATCCTTACTTGTTTATGGTTTTTGTCTCAAGGTTGCAGCAGAGAGTATAATCAGACATTTGGTTACCTGAAGAGCCCTGGCTGGCCTGGTCATCACCCCAATAATATGGATTGTTCTATCATTCTCCGAGCTCCCCCAAATCACACAATATCTCTCTTTTTCCACGCTTTCAGTTTGGAAGACAGCATCCAGTGTACACATGATTTCCTAGAGGTATCATGCAAATATACATACTTTGTGTGCCTGTGTAAAAATCTGCTGAATTCAAAAGACATTAGTAGCTTTGGATCAAGCCTGAGTTAGACTGACTGAATTAGGTCTAATTTATTGCCAGAGTTTTATGGTGAAATGTACTTAGATGTTGTAGTAAGAAGTTCAACAATACACCCTACAAAGTCCAAAACCAGTGAATAAATAGTTTCATTATCAGCTAACTTATCCTTACCTAGCTCTTGTTGATGTTATTCAGTTAACAGAGTCATCTGGAATAGTTTGTGTTTGATACTAACATCCATGCCTGAACAGAAAGCCATATCTCTGAGTGGTTTTATTGCAGCAATGGATTCCATCTGTGTGAAATTTTTCTCAAGAAAGATTTTTTTCCTAAAAAGCAATTAAAAAAAAAACCCCAAGAAAACAGAAACCAACAAACTCTAGTGACAACTGTATGACACTTACAAAAGTACTTTGTGTTAATGAAAAGCATATCTTCCTCCCACACAATCCTCACTCTTGCAGGTTTTCTGTTCACTGGTCAGATGACAAAAATCAGATGTCTGTGGCAGAATTATTATTTAGCTCTACTTTCATCCTTCTTTACTGTCTCAAGAAATGGATCTAAGCACCAGCATTATTGGAGTGCAGAAAAGAAATTAGATTAAATCTGAGCTATGTAATATGATCTGTATTTTAATGTAGCTGGGGAAAAGAGCAGTCTTCAGGGTAAAAAATTAGTATTTTCATCTGGAATATTAACATTTCTTATGAAAAGCAAAACACAGGCTTGAATTGCATAAGAACATCTTAGCTACTAGTCAAGTAATTTTTCTCAGTCATGAGATATACACACTACAACATTTAGCTGCCTGTTTCTGATGATCCTTGTTCTGTGCAACTACTTATAAAACTCAGACGAGTTAATGGTCTCTTTTTCCTTCTACACAAGAATATGGAGTAGGAAAAATAGCACTATTAAAATGACAGCTACAGTATGCATACAGGTTACTACTTAGTTTGTGCTATGTTTGTATCTGTGAATAATTGTGCTGGTGTACAACTGCATAGGAATTTGATGTTGACAGTATCTTTTTGTGTCTCCTGAAGGTCAGAAATGGGAGTGATGAGCAATCACCACTGCTTGGCAGGTTCTGTGGAAACACTGTGCCCAGTCCCATCTTCCCCCAAAACCATGTTGTCTACCTGCGTTTTAAGAGTGATTTTTCAGCGGTTCATGATGGCTATGAAATTACTTGGACTTCATCATCAAGTGGTAAGGCTGTAGCTACAAAATAATGCCACACAGAAGGAAAATGCAGCAATGTGGAATAAAGCTCTTTTTGGATCCTTCCTCATCACCACTTTAGACTTCCCTAGTGCCCACAGTCCACTCTGTTCAGTCACCAGAGAGAGGTAGTTGCTCCTCAAGACCACTGGGGCAAGAGTTTTAGGAGATGGAAGTAATTCCCGCTCCTAATGTTGACTTTAGAAACCTCAGATGATGTAGTCCACTTAAGATGAAGATCTTCTTCCTTCAATGAGAGGCTGGAAAATATCAGGAACATGTACCTTGGGATGTGCAGAGTGGTGGTGCTGGTGGTGACTCAGCTTGCCCAGTAGCACAGTTGTGATATGCCTGAGGAGCTAGGCACAGCTAAGCCTGAAGAGGACAGGAAGCTGCCCCAGTAAAATAAACTACCCATAATGCTGTGTAGTGACTATGTCATGGACACATTCATGAATGGCCTATGAAATGGCAGTGAACACCTGGGTAATAGTTTCTTCAGGACACTGAGTTACTAGGGGTAGGAAAGCTCATGGCCAGATGAGTTGTACTGCAGAATAACCATACAGTACTGAATGATGGAAAGGCAAAGAAAGCTCAGTGTAGGAAAGTGTCAATAAAGAATGTGGTCCAAAAAAAGACAATCCTAACTTCACTTACAAAAATACGAGCACTGAGTTGACTTCTGGTAGTCAGCAACAAGATCTTAGGCATAAAATAGTTTCATGAAAACAAAAGTTCTCTAAGAGTCAAATAGACTGGCATAATGATGGAAATTGTTGGGAAAGGAAGAGAGAAGAAATAGACAGCCACTGTATAAATCCATAGTTCACACACAAATTGAATGAAGTGCACAGTTCTGGTCTCTTCCTCTTATAAAAAATCAAGATTAACAAAGCGGTCAACATTAAAAGTGGCTTCTGTATGAGGTGTGCTGAGACTTTTTAATCTGGTTAAGAAACTACTGAAGTCTATGAAATTGAGTGATATTGGATGATAAATAGTGATCAGCTGTTCTTTGACTTTTCCCATAGAAGAGCTAGCAGCTGTCATATAAAGCCAGGAGCTCATAAGTTCAGAACAAACTAGACAAACCAGTTCTTGACACAGTATGCAGTAAAACTGTGGAGCTCCTTCCCATAGCATGCTCCAAATTTACATGGACTGAAGGGCTACCCACACAAGTTCATCTGATAAACATTATTAGATAGAAAGGTGCCATCTCTGAGAGCTGTAAACTGAAAATTCTTGGAGACTGCAAGGGTAATCTGGGTCACGACCTGCACATTCTTACTCTATAAACTTGAATTTTTCCTAAGTCATCTGCTTCTGACCACTGTTGAAGATTGAATTTTGGTATAAATTGACTTTGATTTACTTAATAGGCCTAATTTCCCTAAGTTGTTTTCTGTGTTTTTCTAACTCATAAGGATTCACTACTTTTCAGGCCAAAGAACAGTCATAGCAAATTCATCACCAGTTGAGTAGCTGGGACTAAGGCACAGACTTAAAAGTTCAGTTCCTGTTTCAAAGAATTTAGGGGGGCGGGGGGGTGTTGGTGTTTAATATGCAGTGATGGTCTAATGCCTGTTGCATATTCTTAGGCTGCTGAAGCTGGAGCCTCAGCTTTAGCTCTCATTAGTGTTCTCAGCCATGCTAGTTGTCTCTCTGGTTTTCAGTGCTACTCTTGATTCTGTACTGATGTACTACATCATGTATTATCTTGTGAAACTAAGCCTTCCAGGCCAATTAACAGTGTCTGTTTCCAGGATGTGGCGGAACATTATACGGCACCACTGGCTCATTCACCAGCCCCAGCTACCCAGCGACTTACCACAACAACACTGACTGCGAGTGGGCCATTACCGTGCCCCGGGGAGGAATTGTCACTGTGAACTTCGATTTCATCAGCATCGATGACCCAGGGGATTGCAGCAGCAACTATCTGATCCTCTATGATGGGCCAGATGCCAGCCACCCCCCTGCCGGGCCCTACTGTGGAACGGTACGTACGGCCTCCCCTCTGTCACCAGAAGTGGTTAAAAGGAGTTTTCTGTCTCTTGTACAAGACCATTTCCCTAATTCTGGCACGAACTCCACACAGATGCGTGGAAGGGAAGGCGTAAGGTGTGTGCGGTACCGCAGAAGCTCCCAGCTCAGACCGTACAGTGACATCTAGTGGGAGACATCAAACTAGCGTGCTCTGTGCCTCGTATTTGTGCTTTAAATATTTGCAATATCCTGAGGGAGAAATGCAGCAACAGTAACTAGTCCTGAGATCACTGTCAATCTATGATCCAACTTGTGCCTCAGTTTTAACTCTCTGACTGTCTCTTCCAAAGGATCTTGATGTTCTATAAAGCTTTTAATTTTTCTTGTCTTTCATTTTAGGACACAAACATCGCTCCATTTACTGCTACATCTCATCAAGTCTACATAAAATTTCATGCTGAATATGTGACTTTACCATCAGGATTTCAGTTAAGCTGGACAAGCTAAAACACTGCTTATGAGAAATATATTACCATTCCTTGCTATACTGAAAAGACTCTAGATTATAAAGGACATTTGAAGTCCAGTGATGATAATTGAAACTGAAGTAAGGCCTTTTAAAAGTTACTGTAAATATAGCTGTTATGAATTTGGAATTCTGTTGAAAAAAACCATTGATGTTCCATTGTGCTGAAAATAAACTATTACCTATCCAACTGGGAATAGGAGGTTTTGCTACATATTTTTTTATATTCTTCTACATAATTTCAAAATTGTACAGTTAATGCTATAAAAATTTAATTACTCAGGATAAAAATTACACATGAAGTTGATGAGAGGACCTAAGACATGAAAGTGTCTTTAATTTGTTCCCTAGAGTTGTGTGGTTTTCCCCCAAGCATCTCTGAAAACATCACTTCAGTTTTATTCAAATTACCTAAAATCAGAATTGTTAAAAAATTGTCCCTGTCCTATAACCACTTACACAGATAACTGTGCTGAAGAACTTTCAGTCATAGTTTAACAGGGTTGTACATAACATACATAACATACATTTATGTACATACACAACATACATAAATGTACATAACAACATAGTTGACAGGGTATACAGAGGACACTGATTCTCACCATGAAGCACTTTTTGTCACGATCCAGAACAAATGACCAATTCATTTCCTCAATGTCAACTGTGATGGACAGGCAAGAGAAATCTGCATTGGGTACAAGAACCCAGCTGAATCAGTACTTAAGCATTCACTGAAGTTTAACACAGCAAGGCCATGATGTGGTTCTAAATCTTAAATCAGATTAAGAAGCAATGTTAGGGTCTGAGCCTTATGTTCAATATATAGAGATATCTGTGGTTATACTTATTGAGTTATATTTTCAAGCTGCAAAGTCTATTTTACAACTGAATATAAAAAACTTCGGAGACTTTCAGTAACTATATCGCTCCTCTAGTCAACTTGTAGGCAATTTCCTAGACATTTATGAAACACATATAACTTCAGAATAGGGCAGACATAAAAATATCAATTGACCTTTGACTATAATTAGTTTTTCCCTTCCCCAGGCTAACACACATCATACATAAAAGATGTTGTTGACAGGGTATACAGAGGACACTGATTCTCACCATGAAGCACTTTTTGTCACGATCCAGAACAAATGACCAATTCATTTCCTCAATGTCAACTGTGATGGACAGGCAAGAGAAATCTGCACTGCAGAAAAGGAACAGGGGCCTTAGGAGAACTCTCGTTTCACAACTATTACAAGGACTCACTCACTGTGAAAGCAATTCCTTAATGTGATTATTGAAGTAATTAATTATGAAAGGATATTAAAGTGTAAGTAGCAGTTTTAAGAAAATCTAGGAACTCTTTGAAGATTTCCCAGTCAATGTCGAAAAAGCCACCATTCCACAAACATACAAAACTTTAAAACAACTGAGCAGATATTCTGGTTAAGATAAAATGTAGAAAAAACAAAGCAGACAAAAGGGACAAGCTATAAAATATGTCCCAAAATCCTCTGGTGGTAAATTAGAAAAAGAGAAACCTGTCAAGTCCCACTGGACAACAGAATGAGATATAAGCCAGCATTTTATAACTGTCCAAGGACTAGGAAAACTGAGCCGATGTATAGGTGATACTCCTGCTAACATGCCTAGGTATAACATGGAAAAATCAGAAATATCTGTATTTGGATGAAATTGGGAGGCATCTAGATCCTACTGAGATGCTAGCAAAACAGAAATTTCCTCTAATAAGGGAAGACATAAAAGACCATATAATCAAATGAATTATTTTCAGATTAGTAGTCCAGAAAACTTTTGCTGAGAATCCACTCAAACTGATGCTGTACTTACAGATAGTGCAATCTTTGTCCATATTGTTTATTAAAACTCCCTACAGGGGATAGCAAGCAGTAAAGAAACATCTGAACTGTCTGAAGAAAAAGCCACAAAGTAAGTTCTAAAGACAGCGATGTGTAAGAAACTGCAAGTACAATTGAGCATGGATTGAGTGGTTTGCCTGCAGAGATAAGTTCTCCCCTATGGAATGCTGCATCACAGGCTTTATGAATGTCCACTGTGGCTCTGATCTTTCTATGAATCCTCATGGATTTGGTGCAGTTGGTGCATCACATCTGCAGCTGGCACAGAATCTCCTCAAGATCTGGGTGCTGTCACTTGCTGCTAGGTGGCTGGACATGGAAGCATCAGATTTTAGGTAAGAACAACCTTGGCAAGAATGTTGTCATTTTCTGCACAGCTCAGCTGGAAGCCCACATGAAAGGGAAGGATACGTCCCTCCAAACAGCTCCATGCCACTGCAGGAAGTATTCTGTGCTATGTTCAATGCTCCTGCTAAAAGTGGATCAGCCCTGTCAGAAATGAGTTCTCAGGTTAAACATTGGCCTTTTCTCAGATATGACAGAGCATAAACTGACAAACAGAAACCTGTGTACAGTTTTAATGAACAAAGGTCATTAGTGGCTTTCCAAGGCTGGTGTCAGCACCATTCCACAGAGTTTAAGGCCACCAAGTTGCCCAAGGACAGGGCAGTCCCCAAGGCCGGACTCCTGCTGGCCCAAGGACTGGTCCTGTGTGACCTGACGTGTGCCTGAGGCCATTCTCGTAACACAGCCTTTGCCCTTAAGATCTCCTCCAGCTAAACTGGTACTTTAGACTAACTGCTTTTATGAAAAGAAAAAGCATGTTTCACTTCAAAGCAATTAAATGCTTTTGGACATTTTTTATACGATAAATACTTGCCGTTGGCAAGATCTGTCACATCCGCAAATTTTATATAATCATTGACATTCTGCAGAAAAAAAGAATAAAGAGAGGCAGGATGAGAAATTTTTAAGGTTGTTTTTTTAAACCTAACAATAACTAATGCTTGGTGAATCTTTAAATGTTAGAAATACTCAATATCTATGCATAATTTTATTTAGAAATGAGTAAAATGCATGAGGCTATTTAAAGGAAAAAAAAAAAAAGTCCAGCAGAGGATTTGTGCTCATGAAGACTGTTGAATGAAGCTGCTGGTACAAGGTTCAATTGATCCAGCCCAACTGACTCTCGCCAAAAATAGTCAAAATCTAAAATTAAATTATCAAACCCATTCTTTAAAAAAACAAAGGAACAAACGAACAAAGTAACCCACTGCTTAACTCTATTATTTTATATGAGGTGCCAGAACAAAAATACCAACTGCAGAAATATTGAAGTGAAGGTCCTTAGAGGAGAGAGCTGATGCTAAGCCATGTTTCTTTCTTGGAAGGTAAGGAACAATTTAAAAAACTTGCTTTAAAATGAACACACAGCAAACAAAAATAAGCAGAACCAAACAGATAATCTGGAAATAATTATTCCGTGAAACTTCTATGTGCTTTTTGCAGTGTACAATTCAAAAGACAAAATCTGTATTTAATAAGAAATATAGCTTCATCTCACAACACTGATATGAAAGCCTTTGCTTTTATGTCTGTATTGTAATATTGTAACATTGGTATTTTATAATGTCATTGTTGTGAATGCTGCATGTCTGTATTGTAATAACTGCGTGACTACAACCTCCCTCTGTCAATGACAAAGCAGATAATGAATGTGCAGGTTTCCACTTTCTAGAGCCTGCATGTTTTTATTTTACATGTAAAGCTTCTCCTGCATGTTACTATAGATATTTATTCTTATACAAAAGTAATTTTATGAGGCAGTTATATATGAATGGTAAGCCCTCCGAAGACTAGGGTTTGAAGAATAAGCACTAAAATGTCTATAACAAGGTTTTTAATTGCCCTTCCCACATGGCAGGACTGCTCCTTATAAATGAGAAATAATACTGAAATGAGATATTCTTATAATTATAGTTCCTTGAAGTAAAGGAGACAGAAGATATAGAGCTAAAATGCTAGAAATCATGGTGCTGGTCAATTTAAAAGAGGAGCTAATTTTAGTTAAATTTACAAAGCAACTGAAAAATGGTTTTCAATTGGTTTATTAAGCAAAGGAGGAGGTGTCTCAATTTCCCATAATAACACAGAATATGTGTCCTAGGCACCAAAATTAACATATTTGGTGTAATTATTTTTTGTCAATTGCTGAACTAAAACTGCAGAATTATTCTGCAGTTCTAATTAAAACAAAATGCAATAAAAATTCATGGGATTGCCTATATTGTTCCCAATACAAAACAACTGGATTACTAACAAATAAATGTTTAAAATATTTATTAAATGATAATAAAGATAGAGGCCAAGTTCTAGGAGTTTGTTTTTACAACAAACAATCAGAAAAATAAATATTGCATGCTAGTAATCACACTTAGTGAGTGTAATGCTGATGGATGAATTTGTAGGAGCAGTGCCCAGCACAACACGACTGATTTTGCTGGGATGTGTTGCTGTTGCATTGTTTTGTTGACACACTATCCCTGCATTAATGTTGCTCATTATCATGGCTTTTCTTGGAGGACAAAAATAGGGATAAAAATAGAATAATAATGTAAAACATAATTTCCTTAATTAGTAGAAGTACTTAGGACAGCAAAAGCAAGGGAGGCATCAGAGCTACTCATTCCCTTGCTGATCCCCAGCAGAGTGAGAGGAAGCAGCAGAAGGCAGGTCCAGCCATCAGTGCCCAGGTGGAGCAGGTTGGGAGCACCACTGCAGGGGCAACTTCTGCCTCCTCTGACCACCACAGAGGAAACTGTGGCTCTGTCACACAGCCATGGCCATACATCTACCTCACAGTCACCAGCTTTAGCCTGCAGTCCTAAGGACAGAAGGCATATTCCAGCCTCTGCAATGAATTCAGGCACCTGCTCTACAAACATTTAAGCTGAGTAACGGATTTAGAACCCTACTGTCAGATAATGAAGATATTTTATAGTTGTTTCATAAGCAAAAAATCAGTAGGTGGAAGGTACAGCAAGACCTAAATTGGAAAAGTCTCTACTGTGAGCTCAAGCACTGTATGTGTTGGGAGGGCTCTACTGGCTGGTCCCTAGGAACAGGCTGGCCAGCCTCTAGCTGGGGGTAAAGAGAAGAGAGCTAAGGATATAAGGATATCTGGGGCAAAAAGGGTTTTGGAACAACTGCATGCACTGGGAACAGGAGGGAGGAATGAGAGGGGAGACTGGGTGACTGCAGTGACATAGACCCTCTGAAGGAAATAACTCTTCATGAGTGCCAAAGGGACAATCTAAAAAAATCAATTTCCATGATCAAGGAACTTTGGATAGAGTAGCTTGTGCATCTTCCTTCCCCCTCCTTCTCAGACAATTGCTACTCTGTGCTCAATGAGGCACTAAGAAACTTTAAAAGGAAAATTTGTCAAATCCAATGCCAATCCCTAACTGTGGTATGGATTCGTGCTCGGACAAAAGGTTTGCTCAAGCAAAGAAGATCACATAGAGGGTGTGAATGATAAACTCTTTACACAACAACAGGATAATGAAATTAGGTAAATGGCAAAAAAAAACCCCAATCCTGATGAAAGGGAGTCATGACATTATGATTATTAAGTGGGGAGTAATTAATTACTTCTATGGTAGGGGTTGAATATGGATATATAGGCCACATGTAGTGTTTTGATCACTGCATAAATGGGGCAGAGAGAAGCCTGGTGAGCTTTGCATTAGCCATGAAGACTGTCTTGTGTGTCTTGTTAGAGTCACATGTGCTGTTAGTGGGAATAAGGTAGCAGGACCATGCTTCCAGACAATTAATCTGCCTGAGCCTTTGTTACTAAATGGCACCTGCAGTCATCCACCATGAAGTAAGAACAGCAGGCATGTTAGCAGTTAGGTCTTTGGGACAACTGACTGGTGGCAATCAGGGCATTTTCTTAGATAGGAAAGGGCTCCAGATTCATGTTTCTGCAGATAAAAAAAGAATTGTACATCATCATCCTGTACATCTGAGTGACAGTGAGTTCTGCTGAGAAATCCAGCTATAAGGAAGATACTCTTCCAGCAGTATCTCGTAAGAGAGACCTTAAAGCAGAGAGTAACTTCAGGAAGTGCTCAAGGTAGGAAACTCCAAATAAACATGCTACAATTCTGCAGGCCAGTATTAAATCCTTACATTCCTAAAAAAGGAAAAGTTGAAACTGCACCTCCAGGAAGTTTCTTATTTGCTGGTTTAGGCAAATGTTCATCATCTTGGTTTCTGTAGATACCATTTTTAGGCTACTAAGTAACACCATGGAATCATGCAAAATTCAAAGCTGTGGTGCTCAATGGGTAGTCTGGCCTTAGGTAACTTTATAGATTTAGCCATTAATTGCTCTGAGCTTCCGTATCTGCTGAATAACAGTAAGTAGGAGCTTGTTAACTCCTATGAAAGAGGTTATATGCATAACTACACTCTGGGCAGTAAGGCAGTAACTCCAACGCCGTGGCGTGTCACAAGTGCTCAGAACACGGACCCAGCCTTGTGACTGGTTTTGCTGCTAGAGCCGACTGGAAACCCCACGAAGGCACGTGAAGAAACGGAAGCCGCTGTCTAACTGCAGCGAGTTGCTCTGGCGCGGGTTATTCGNTTGCTCTGGCGCGGGTTATTCGGCGATAACGCGCTCTGTCCCCGGCAGCCTCCCCACAGCCCCGGCCCGACCCCTCAGGGCCGCTCCCGGGTCCGTGCGGGCGGGGCGGCGCTGCGCCTGCGCGCGGGGGCGGGGCGGGGCGCACAGGATCCGCC
>VZTB01000696.1:1369601-1390640 GCA_013397245.1 Thryothorus ludovicianus
CAGGGAGAAGAACCAGCCCGAGGTGGACATGTGCGACCGCGGCATCTCCAGCATGCTGGACGTGCCCGGCCTGTGTAGGTACCGGCGGCGGCGGGCGGGCACGGCGCGGAAACTTCCTTATTTGTCCTGGGCGAGCGGGGGCCGGCCCTGGGCGCGGCGGGTCTGGCCCGGCCCTGCCCGGGCGCTGCCCCGGCCCCGCTGCGGTGCTGGGGCCGCCCGAGGCTCCTCGGCCGTGGGGCAGCCCGGGGAGATCCGTGGGCTGAGCGAAACGCCCCGCGTCAGGCTGCCGGCAGCACCGCGGGGAGCTGTGCCTGTGTCCCGGGGAGCCCACGCGGGGCTCAGCGTTCCCTGTCGCGCTGCTGCCGCTCTGACACTTGACTGATGGGGAGACCTTCCCTCTTCTCCGTCCTGCTACTGAAACAAAAACACCAGCCGAGTGTCATCTCCACTGTTTTTTGAAAGGGATAGGGTAGCATCAGCCTGCAACTGCGTGCGACTGGTCTCTGAAGGAGAGGGCAGTAGTACAGATACCGCAACATCATGCTTTGGATGTTATACGATTGCACATGCTTCCTGAACCGTGACAGGGTGCTGCTGTCGGTATGGTGCTTTTGCTGTAGTTAAATTTACAGTAAATACAGCACACCAATAACAACATGATGTTACAGTTCTAGTGAACACACAAATGAAGAGCAAGTTAGGTATCTCTGCCTTGTTAAAGTGCACATGATGTTATGGTATAGCCAGTACTCAGGGAGTTAAAGTTGTGACTGTCTGGAGTGTGCCACAGGTTGAAATTTTTCTGAATGCGTGATTCAGTGAGGGGAAAAAAAGCGAACCCTTAACCAACCAATGTACCTAAAACTCTTGACCGTATCCTGGTTTAACTCTTTACTCTGTGTGTTAAACTTGAGAGTAGCCAGGACCAAATATATATAACTCTTCTCACAAGATAGTTATGAGCTCAGGAAAAGGTACGGGTCACTACCAACTCCCCATTATCTGCAGAGTTGTGAGCGCATCAAGGTATCTTCAATCACATCAGTAAAGCATGAAGTCTGAAGTACAGTTTTACAGAACTAGGTTCTGTACTTAAGACTTCATTCTGTACTTATTCTTTTCCTGCTTCTGGGTGGTGCATGGGACTTTGGGAAGATGGTGTTGTAAGGACCATATATATGAACTCACATTTAATAGAAAGCTTCACTATTTTTATAGGATGAGCGGTAATTTGAGACAAAGTAGTGTTTAGCTCACATTAATTACAGATCATTTTTGAGAACTATACTTAGATCTGTCAGGTATATGGGGCAGCAACAGAGTACTGTTACTTTTGTTAAGTGGACTTGATGCCTGTTATCAGCATTAGACACATAATTAATTAACCAGCTCTCAAGCATGGAAAAAAGGTAATGTTGAAGCACATTGATAATCCTAAAAAAAAGCTTTTCTTGCACAAAGACTTTTTGGGGTTTGTTGTTCATGCAGGGCCAGTGACCAGGGTGGGACACTATGGTCCCCAAATGCCCCCTGATACCAGGTTGCTAATTAAGCATCTGAAATGTCTTTGGCAGGGAGCTCCCTACATAAAGTGTAGACTTTGGTACCCTAGTTAGACTGCATCAGAGGAGTCTCTGTGCAGATACTCTTGGTGCATCTCCTGTGACTTGATCTAGCGTGGGGATTTGGGGCCTTCTTCAGTTTGAGATGAAAGTTAGGGAAGGGGGAAATGATGACTGGTTTCTCTTTTTCAGTTGACTAGCAGAACACATAAATTGGTTTGGGCTTGGATTTTTTTTACCATGGAGTTATTTGCCTTGTGGAGAAGAAATACCTTCTGGAGAAGTAATGAATAATGAAAAATTACTTCTGAATTTTTAGTAATGGCTTGAGGAAGTGGTAAATTTGTTTTCAAACCACTGTCATCTGACTCCAAATGGATGGTCTTCTCTAATGTAGATTGGATGTTTTGGTTTTCTCTGGCTTTTAGAACTGGCGTGTAAGCTAAAGAAAGGCCTAGTACCTTTCTTTCTCTGTGTGTTGCATACATTTCCAGGGCTGTGTTAAAGCTTGCCTTTTCAGCTATTTTTATTTTTTCCTTCCATGAAGTAAAGATCTTTGTTAATAGCAATCATCACTATTCATGCCCAATGACTCTTCTTGCACAGTGTTTTGTCTTTAAGGGGGGCCACTAGCAGGTATTGAGAATTAAGCTAAGTTTAGATAATGATTGGAAGGAACACTTTTGGTTAATTGAGTTTTGTAGGTTGGAAGGTGTGCCTGAGTTGCTGTGTTAAACAGCATTTTGTCTCACTAATTATTTAGTGGTTGTGAATGCCCTTACCAGAGGTGCCAAGTTCCCCTTAAAGGTGAACTGCTCCCTGTAGACCTTCCTCTTCAAGGAAAGGACCAAGCATTGTCTCACTGCGTGTTTTGGGTGCTTGCTGTAGAGTGGCTAATGAGCTTGTATTTAACCTTTCTTAACTTAATTCACTTAGGAATTATACGGGCACAAGGATTTGGAAGCAGCATACTGTGTAGCATCTGTTCAGTGTGCCAGTCCTTTTCCTTAGGTGTCGCCCTGTTCTGGTCATGTGTGTTCAGAAAGAAAAACAAAAAAAAAGTAAGTGATAGAGAAAATGGTGTTAGGTGGGGGCAAAGAGGAACAAAGGGGAATATATGCCCTGTCTTGGATACGATTCTCTTCTGGCTTCTCTTTTCAGTCTAGTGAATGGCTTGCTGCAGTACAGGTCAGTCACTCACACTTTCTTTTGCATTGTCTTCCACCCTCTGTAGTAGCTGTGGGAGAGACAAAGCACACAAAACTTGCCTCTGTCAAATATCAGTGTCTCTTTCCAAAAGGATGAAATACTGTCTTCTGGAAGGAGATTGACAAGCTAGCTTAGTAAGCTTGGCAACCTTCACATCTCCTCCCACTTTCATGTTTAGCAAAGACAGAGTTTGGTTACCAGCTTGTATACAGCATGCCATTCAGATTTACAAAAAAAGGTTAAGTAGTCCCTGAAGCACTTCTAACTCGGGAGTTCATGAATATAATGGAATGTCATGTCATGCCATGTCATTCTATTTTTGGAATATTCCTTGAATCCAGGCACTTCTGTGTTTTCTAGTATGTCCTGGGTTGATGACTTAAAGTACAAACTAGAATTGTGTTACAGACCTTCAGAGCATCTGAATTTTTGATGCTTTCAGAACTGTAATATGAGAAACCTTTTTCAGACATGTGCTGTAGGAAAGAGATTTCATTTGAGGCAAAAAATATCCTTTGATCTAAGTGTTCTGTGCTTTAGCTTGTCATGCAAATACCTTGTGAAACAGTTTCAAGTGTTAAAGACTTTCGTTATTATTTTAGCATATGATAAAACAACAGTTACACCATTTGTGTGCACATCTCTACTATAGTTGTGCATCCTCCATAAATACACTACATAAATAGTGTAAAAAATGTCCTATGGAAGTGTTCTGTTGTGTTGGTTTGGGTTTTTTGCCTTCATATTCTTAAGTAAATAAAAGATTTTTTTTATAAAGCACCCACTATGGACAGGTAATGGTAGAGAGCATTAACAGACATCCTGTAGGCTGAACAAGCAGGTCCAGCAAGAATGGAGTGATGTGCCCCTTCCCTAGCATAGCAAGGGATAGGGCATTTATTGATAGGACTTTGAACAGCCTTCAAAACTATAGGATTGTTCTTAGACTATGGATGAGTCTCATTTGTGTGTCTTTTAAGCAGTTGATATGGAGAAGCTACAAGTAAAGGAATTATTTTGCCCAAATAACTTGAGACATCTGCTCTGTTGTCAGGGAAGGAATATTGGATGCAATCCTATTTATGTGTTAATTTGTTCTCATTATCATTCCATCTGTAAGCTATTCATATTTTGCATAAAGTACATACTCGTGTGCTAGGAATTAACATGACTAGAATTATTTATCAGAAAGTTAACGTGGATAAAATTGTTCATTCCTAAAATAATGAAAGCACAGAAGATGGAGAGGCAGGCTACTTGTAACAATACTGTAATGCTCATCCTACATTAACTTCCTCCAGTGAGACAGACAGTGTCTTATCTTGGCTTAGCAAAGTCATTGGGGTCTTCCTGTTTTGTGGGTATGGAGTTTGGGGTTTTTATTAATTTATTTTACTTTGGATTGGTTGTTTTGCCTGGTTGGTTATTTGGGGGTTTTTTTGATTGTTTGTTGGGTTTTTTTGGTTTTTTTAATGAGGAGAGCTTATATTTGTTTTATGTTTCTCTTTATAATTAGGTTGAGGATTGTCATCCAGATATTTTACGTAAAGCTAGCTTGCAGTACATGGCAGCAGTATATGAAGAGATTTGGTAATAGGGCCAAAGCAGAAGAACCTAAATATTCTTCCCTTGACTTACTCTTTTTTGAAGTAATAGTGGGACTGGGACTATAATGAGAATTTGTGATTATTGTGCAAATAAATTGCTCTGCAAATAGGTATTATCCTGATCCTCACACTTCTGTGTGAAAATCTGGTGCATTCATGAAATCCCAGTAATTTATTGCCTGTATGCTAATAGCTATAATGTTACCAAGGTAGTGTCCAGAAGCTCCTGCAATGGCATCATAGAGAGGTTATAGCAATTTCCCATGAGAGTCTTAGTGCCCTTCTGTTTTCAGGAGACTCATACTGGGTCATCTGACCTGTTGTATGTTATGCTTGCCTGGACTGTCAAAACACTCAAGTCAAAGTTGCCCCACCAGGCCCCCTTTAGCCTTCTAGATGTTACTTGGGGATGTTAATCACTTAAGACAGATGTCTTCCTTGCCAGATTTGATAGTTCAGTTGTCCTACAGAATGATTTTATGTATAGGATGAGGTAGATCTTAGTCAGCTGTTCCCACAACACAGTCCTTTTCACAGGAGTAGGCATGTGGCAGAGTAAGGAAAGCATTATTTCCAGGGGCTGGTTGTTTGACACAGGTCAGTTTAATGTAAGTGAGCAAATCTCCCTCTGTGTAAGGAGTGAGAAAGTGCCACTCTCTTATCTTGGCTCCCTTTCTTAAAATGCTTCTAAACTTGCCTCTGAATTGGCTACTGCTTTGGACCTTTCAAGAATGAAGAATCACATTGTCTTGATATGTCTAAAATGCTGCTGGAGGTAGTCCAGAGCACAGACAGCTAAACCTTTGCTCTTTTCAGAATAGTATTGGAGTGTGGCCTTTCTTGTTCCTCTGGGGGATGTCAGCCTGCTGTTGCTGGTCAAAGATGCCATGGGACTTTTTGTCATGCATCAGGATTGACTGAGATAGTGGAGTTTCAGACAAGGTGTCTAGGCTGCAGTCAGATTTGCACAGTGAAATACAGATTCAAATGCCTTTGGTCTAGCGATTTTGGCCTTGAAATTTTTAATGTGGGCTTTGTTCTGTTCTGTATGGACGTGAGAGAAGAAACCTTTCTGAAAACAGTCTCAGTTAAAGAACACAGTGGTGGGACATAAAAGGAGAGGGAGTATTGAGAATAATGCTTCTAACCTCCTGTTGCTAAAGGCCAGTGGTGCACATGGCTTGATGGTGTAGTCAAAAGGCTTGTCTTTAAATATGCACCAGAATTTATTATGGCATTTAAATTCATCAAGAGTTCAGTGTTCAGAAGACCAGAGTTTGCAGCCCCAAAGCTTCACTGCCCTTGAGTAAACATTCATGCTTCCTTTGTACAGATGTGATGACATTGGTTAACTTCTCTGCTTTAAAAGCAAATTGGAAGCAACTTTGCACAGTATCCAAAACAATAATGATTTTTTTCTTTTTTTTTTTTTTCTTAAAAGAAAAAGCAAATTTTTTTTGGTTGATACTGTTGAGTCTAGGTAAAGCCTCAGAGCTCCAGAATGAACTAGTGGGCTTTTCATCTGAGTAGTAAGGCGGTTGTGTTCTTATTAGTCAGGCTTGAAAATCAAGGGCCCATGAAATGTTGACTTTTACTGATTGTCACAGTTACTAAAATAACTAAGCCAAGTTGAGAAACAAATGTAGAAAGCATACTTTGGCATTTGTTCACAAGCTTGTGACTATCTCCAGGATGTTCTCTCATATTGCCATGTAAATTGCAATCCTATATTTATCTATATGGGTAAGCACTCAGTAGTGTTTAATGGTTGCTTATGGTTCAGATACTGATGTGCCTTTTATGTTTTAAAGATCAAACTCTTTGTGGAGGCTGCTGCTCTTGTCTGCCCTTTAGTGATTATTTTTCCCACAGTACTTGTACAGACTTTCTATGGGATTCTTTCCATCCTTTTGTTCTGCATAGTGAGGTGGTGCAGGCAGTACTTCAAGTGCTCAAATTTTGGGAGAAATTCAGGATGGGTGTACTGTTTCTTCTTTTCCCTGCTTTCCCTTCCTTCACAACCTGCAATTGCGCAGGGAACTGTGGTGATGCTTTTTTTATTTTTTTAAACACTGAACTTTCTGATATGATGGTGCCTTTGAGTGACTGCTTTCATTCTGCTAACAGGTTATATTTGCCTGTGTTAAGTCACGAGCTTTTGCAAGGATTAGCTGAAACAAGTTGCTGTATCAGTAACTCTCCATGTTGTGTCTGATGCAGTAACAGAAATGTGAAGTAAAAGGGCATAGGAGTGGGTGGATGTGTCCTTTAGACTTGAGCTTCTCTTGGTTATTTGTGACAATGCACATGAACCAAGTTACTGGAGTGGAAAGAATAACTTTCCTATTTTTTTTCAGTTGAAATAGATACAAGCTCTCAGTTGCCATGTCCATGAACTAACTTCTTTCTCTCTTCATTTGCAGTTACGCTGTCTCACATTACACAGCTGGTTCTGAGTCACAACAAGCTTACAAGTAAGTGTGTTCCTGGTTTTGGACTTCCTTGCGGGCAGTTGAGTAACACTGAAAAGCTGACACTGCTAGTTTGATACAGAGTGCAGTGACACTATTAGAGTGGTGCTTCTTGGTTAGTACTTGATTAAAAGTAGAGATTGAGAGTGTGACAGCAGCCATTTTCAACATGCCTTTCCAGTTTCAATACAGACCTGCAATGTACTGGAAGATCTGTAATTCTGTCTTGTAACCAGTTCAGCCAGAAATCCATTTCCTACCGTGCTCTGAAGTCCTTATGTTAAGATGAGGACTTTTGAAATTTTTAACTGTATCAGAAACAACACAGTTGCATTTTAGTGAATGTATAATGAACTTGACTGAAGCAAAGCAAATTACAACTCCACTGCATTACATCTATAACCAAATACATTCAGTTGGCAAGGCCAACTGAGTGTAAGCATCAGACATGGAAGTCAAGTAGCCTATTTTTGTCCAAAAAAGATTGTCTCTTGGTCCTACTGCATACACCACCTTCAGGTTGTGGATCCTGCTTCCCACAGTAAAGAAGCTCCTGAGTAAGGTATTGGTGAATAACATGTGGAGAACAACATAAATATGAAACTTAAATTGGTGGAGGGAGATACCAGACTGACTTTTGCAAGGCAAAAGTTTTTGTGGTTTTGATTTTTTGTTTGCTTTTGTGGTTTACCTACCAGTGTCTTGTGCAAACATTCCTACTTCTTGGTTGTTGAAATTCAAGCAATGAATCTCACCCCTGTTTTTGTCCATCTTCTAAAGAGAAGTGTTGGTCTTGTTGGTGTTCTTGTTCTTGTCTTCTCTCTGCATGTGCCAGTGGATTTCTCTCTAAACCAGTCCTCTTTTTGAAATTCACCTGGAGAGATGAAATGGGGCAGGGAATGGAACCAATAAAGTGGGTATATGTTGACAAGCAGTATATTAGGGTGTAGGTGCTTTAGGGTGTATCCAAGGAAATCTTTACAAATTTAGATGGGTCTTAAGAAACACAAACTCAAAAACAAACAAGTAAAACCCAACCTGTTGAACTCTACCCTACTTGCTGCATGAGCTGTAAGGTAGTACATGTTATTTAAAACGTGAATTAATGCAAAAGCGTCACTAGAGTCTTTGAGCACTTGGAGAGGATTAAGCATGAGGAAAATATAAATATCCTTAGATTTTAGCACATAAACACCTCTCTGGATGCAGTTTATTGAGTGTATGTGTAGCTTAAAGGGCTTGTAGTAGTAAACAGATAAAATTACAGTCACTTTGTGACTCGCTGTGAGAACTCTGAATTAGTTATTCAGGACTTCTCTTTTGATAGCGTAGTGCCCTCTAGACTGCCATCTTGGTATTTGTTTTTATCCCATTGTAGTTTTCAAAGAAATCTCAATTTAATTACAAATGTGACCAACAGTTCCCAGCCGTTTGGCATATAAATGATGACTGATGGATAAATTAATGAACCAATTAAGGGAGGGAAAATCCAGAGTGCATCACTGTTAAACATGCAGCTCTGTCCATGGTTTAGAAGGCCATGAAGTTGTAAATAGCTTGAAGCTGGGAGGATGTTTTCAGAAAGATGGTCATAAATGTTTTTTAGGCATGTTGCCATCTGGCTTCTGTTGTCAGCCACTGGTGGAGCTAGGCTGTAGGGCCACCCAGATAGTCACTTTTGTGTGTTCCCACAGGTACTGCAAGGAGATGGCTGTCTCTGGACTTGAGCTTCTGAAAGCTAGGCAGTTAATTGTACTGAGCCACTGCAGCTTTCTCTGCAGCCTTTGGAGGGTTGCAGGCATTTTGAGATAGCAGTTCATTCTGCATGCCTCTGTCTAATTCTTGTGATTAGACAGCTCTTCCAAGGTTGGTGCTGACAGGCAAGGCTTCTCTCTGGTGCTGATTATTTACTCTGGTGTCTCTGAATGTAAGTAGTCTGAATGGCTACTTACCTGGCACAAGGATGAAATGAGTTGGAAATGTTACTCTCTGTAAACTTTACTATTCTTAGTCTGAGATTTGGAAAATTCCTAGAACTTTTGAAGTCTGACACTTTCAGACTGCCAGTGTATCAGCTCTTGTACCTGGTGCCTTACAAACTTTCACTTAGCTAAAGGATGATCTCAGCTGAACACACAGCTGGCTGGGCAGGTAGCAGGTGTCTGCTTTGCTCTGAGGAAGAGGAGATAGGCTGAAGCTCCTCCATGGAGACTTGAATCATGGTAAACTTGGCTGTCTCACATCTGATCTTGGCTGCCTCAGATCTCAGAGCCTGGGGAGGGCATGTGCTTTAGCACGAGCTCCACACTGAGAAGCTGAGCAACTAACCTATGTCCTAGCTGAGTCTGAGCTGCAGACCTGACTAGGGGAGGAAAGGCACAGTGATAAGAAGTGTCCAAGAAGGATGTGTTCAGGTTGACTTTAACTACTCAAGAAAAATAGAGAGTGTGCCATTTGCTTAAAGCAGTTTTAGTTTTCAAAATACCAGTTTAAAGATTGCCATGACTATGAGTTTGTGTTACATTACATTAAAGCTCAGCCTTCAATTAACTGCTTTATTCTAAAGTAGCCATCAGATCAGCAGGCTGCAAGTACATGCCTTCTCTTTCAAGGGATTCTGTCAGCCTTTTTAATTGCTGTGTTTGGATTTCTTTCTTGGGAAGGTAAGACCACTGCTTGTCCTGAGAAGTAACTCATTGAGTCTGAAACTTTCACAAATGGATGTAGACACTTAAATAGACAGCACGCATTTTTAAAAGGCTAGATTTCAAGTTCATATTCTCGTATTTGACACTGTTGACCTAATCTTTTAAGCTATGTAATTAATTGTCTTAGCAGATTGTTCTTAAAATGACTAGGAAGCTGATGGCAGTGACACTTGACATGCTACACTAAGGTCATATTAGCATCTTCTGCTAGTTTTCTGCCATTTAAATGAGTGTTCTGCCAGCTTTTTTTTTTTTTTTTGTGTTTAGAGTAAATATGTCTATCTGAAGGAATAAATAAATGTAAAAGGTGGATATGCATATTTTTATGTAAACATATTTTGTTTTTTTGCCAGAAAACTATTAAAACTAAGTAAAGTTCCATCAGCAAGTATGAGGACTGCTCTATTAAATCCATTGTACTGCTCAGAATATTTTTGTGGCATGGATTTTATTAGTATTTCTAGTGTGCCATTCGTATTCATTTACATGTCTAAATCATTCATTATGAGAAGTACTCAAGTCCACATTGATTTTTCTGGAGGATATTAGGCTGAATTTTTTTTCAGCTATCTGGTGCTGTGCTAATGGAGGAGTCTTGAACTGGCTTTTTCTGCTCTAAGTGATTTCTGAAACAGTTGCATCTGTCCTTGCTACTTGGTGAAAACTTCTTGTACTTCAAAACCAGAAACAAAAGTCTCCGGAAGCTAAATAGCTGTGATTCTGCAGTTGATCACCTTGTTGAACCAGGTGCTGCATAGGTGACAAAGCTGATTCCTCAGTAGTCTCTGACAATCCAGTAGAAAGCAGAAGGAGAAATTGAATATTTGTGCTTTTTCTTAGCATAATTTAGACACAGGGACCAATGTCTCTATATGTTGTACTGGGAGTTTTTTGTTCCATCATTTAGTCATTTTGAGGCCTTCTATCCAGTAAACACCTGAGAAGCAAAATTCAAGATAGTCTTACCCTGTATAGGTTGTCTGATCCTGACCCAGGTGTCTTTTGAACCCATTTGCTACCATAAAAATAAATGCAATACAAGTCCTAGCAAATGTTTTTTAATTGGTGGAAATGAGTGGCTGAACCATGGATATCTGCTCTTCAGTGTGGTGGTTTAATTTGGGTAGATGTGACCAAGTTGTTTTTTTTCCATGTCACTTGATGCTAGCTAAAGGACATACACATAACATTCACCTCTTGCTCAATAGAATCATTAATGGGACATGAATAGTGGTAGAGAATTAGGGTAGCTGTGCTGGAGGGGCAGAGTGGGAGTTTGAGCCACAGGACATACTATTGTGGAAACCACATTTGATCAGTTTGGTCAGCTACAAATATTGTTTCTGTATCCTCTGTGCAGCAGTAGTAATTTTTTGTAGGTATTTATGCTTCTGTTTTGTGTATTTCTAGGGCTGCTGTACTCAAGTTCAGGTGAAATGTAACTGAAAGTCTGCAGCAATCTTGGCCATTTGCTCATCTGGTGCCTCTGTGCAGGATGCAAGTGACCTTCAAGTGTTGGTGTAGATCTGCCTGTTCTACAATCAGGGCCAGCTGCCATGATTCCTCTGACATTGCTGCTCTCTGGTTCATGCTGGGGTAGCGGTATCAGTCATCTATTAAGGAATTTGTCATAAAAGTTCTTGAAATCAAACTTGGAGCTACTTTGTTCAGAGCCCTTCAGCTAGAGTTCATGCTTTAATAGTAGCCTGTTGTGGGGAACAGGCTGGGAATTGCAGAATACTGAGATTCTGGAGAGCTCAAGTCAGGGAGAGAAAGGAATATCACCAGGCTTGTTTGGTTTTGGTCTGGGTCTTGCCCTGTATCATTTCAAGCACAACAAGGTGGAGCTCTGGGAGACAGTGTAAGATAGATCATCTGAGCTAGGATGAGGATTTTTTCTGAGCTGATTGTATCTATCACATGTCTTGAGGACTCATGGGTTTTGGGGATTTATTTATTTATTTACTTACTTAACTTTATTTGTCTGTTGATTGTGCTAGTACAACAAATGACTACCTTTGACTGGAAAAAAGTACCTTCAGGCAGAAGTCAGCAGATAGGTTAGGTTTCACCTTTTGGTCCCCTGTGCCACTAGATTTCTAAGTGTGCAAGAATTGGAGTAGAACTAGCAACAGAAAAAAAATCACTTTCGTAAAGAATACTGATAGAGCATAAAAATGTGGCTTATGCCTTGCCTAGTTTTTCCTAGCAGAGCAGCTTTTGTGACTATTTTGCCATAAAGTTCATAAATACTGAACCTTCTGGACTTTAGATAGGTCGGTAATTCAAGGTGGTCTCTAGCCACTTAACACATACTAGGATGTGAAATTCTGTATATAAGATGGGAAATCCTTTTTTGGTGTGCTGATGAAATTTTGACGATTAAAATCCATGTACTATATTGTGAATAGGGAGTGTGTTTGAAGAGGTTTCAGTTGCTCAGTTTGTCTGTTATCCCACGCAGAAGGGCACAGAGGGGAAGATGTGACTGGAAAGTAGGCTGGAATATTAAAGAATATTACTGGAATATTACTTCAGCATTGACAGCACGTGTAAGTGCTGGTTGTCATCAACGTGTGCAACTATTACACTAACAACCTGTTTTATCTTCACTTATTTTGGGATGTGCAGTCAATCTTTGACTTGTAACTACAATGAGAATTATTTGCGTGACATGCCAGTTGTGGTCAATTAACGCTGCAATCATTTGAAGAAATCAGTTCAGAGACTCCTTTGTGTCCCTGCTCGGACGGGCGTGTTCCTGCTGCGGTGGAAGTGCCGATGCTCTGTGGTTTCCCCAGCAGAGGTCACTGTTAGAGTACATTTGGCGTTTTTCCCTGGGAAGGCGCCTGTGGTCCTGGTCGCTGGCGGCTGTTCATTCTGCCTGGTAGGTGATGCTGGACAGCGACTTTGTTTTTGCTGTTCTCCTCAGTCTCCTTATACCTCAGGTGATCCTGTGCTCACTGGCTTCACAAATTCTTGTGTAAATGATCTCAGAAGTTTCCTGCTATTCATAGCTCACTCCTGATGATTTCTATATCCTTTTGTTCTCATGCTCTGATTCCTTATCCAGTACTATCAAACGATTAAATGATGAGAGATCAGGACCAACTATTCTTTTCTCAAACCTCTTCTATGTTACCTGATGTCATGTTCTCTGTCCTGCTCTACCATTCTTCTGATCTGCTGTCCTGTACTGTTCTGTGATCTTTCCACTGCTTCACCCTTGATTCTTGTGTAATCCTTTACTCATCTTTGGTCTCTTCCTTTTTGTGAGGTGATCCATTAGTTTTTTTGTTGCTGGTTCCCATTTCCAGACCTGAATTCTGTTTGAGTTCACTTTGTGCTCTTGTCAGAATAGCTGTGCCTCATTGATCATTGTTCCTTTGACAGTCATTTGGTCACTCTTTATCATCTCTGTACATTTTGCCTTCTTTCAGCAGAGCAGTTCAAAACTTTTTTTTTTTCTGCTCACACGACTTACTGTGCTCTGCCATCTCCTAAATTGTTTTTCTCTGTGTGTGACCAGCATAGAAGCTTGTCCTTTTGTTGCTGTTAACCCTCTTGACTGTGTCCTTGATCTTTTTTAGCATGCTGCTAAAATCTCTTGGTTTAATTTTTCCATTTGGATGTCTCCTTTTTGAGTCACCTTTCTGGCTGTAGTCTCTACCTGGACGTATTGGAGGTGGTCCAGAGACAACAACACTGCATCTGCCTGTCCTGAATTCCTTCCCAGTCTAGCTGCTTTGTCTTCTCCAGTCTGCTGAAATGTGTGATGGTGTCTCCCACTGGTATTGTCTGACACTTTGCATCTTTCCTGTATCAGGTTATTTATATAACAAATTTGCTGACTTCTGGAAGGAGCTAGATGACCGTGTACTCTTTACTCTTTGTCACTTGTATTCTCCTCTACTATGCTTCTGCCTCTGCTTCCTTCTGGTAAGTCATTCCATGCTGTTGTCCTGACATGATTTACCCCAAAGTGGGGCAGGTGATGTCTGCCTGGTGAGACTAGGGCTGTGTCCAAAGCACAGGACTTGTGCCCAGCAGTGTCTATCAGCTATGTGTGGGAGAGATGCTTTAAGCTAACTGTAAGCCTTCATTTCTTTGGTATGTTTTGATTTGGTTTTACTTCCTATTTCTGATGCAGGGATCTCTAATGGGAAATATCTTTATGAATGCAGTACACATGAGGATGTGAAAAGGAAGAGAAAGGAGATCCCTATACATACGCCTTACTAAATTTATGACATCTGGGTTCTACTCAAATGTTTAGATTAAATACCTTGTTGGCTTTTTCTTTTCTTCCTGAAAAAAAACCAAACCTTTGGTTCTGAGAAAATACAGATGGTAGAGCATTTTAATTTTAAATATATATAATATCAGCTTTGCTTCTAAGAAACTTCGGGGGAATGAAACAGAATAATGTGTGAAAGAGTTTTATGCTGTAATGGTATAAGGATACATTCAGAAAGTACCCAATTTATGCATAAATGAAATTGTTAAAGTTTTTGTTGCATGGCACCAAAGTCAGTTTTGCACCATAAGGAGAACAACAATACTAGAAACAACACTAGACACAAATCACTTGTCTTGAACATAATTCTTCAGAAACTTTAGTTCTTCTCTTACCAAAAGACAGCTGCAAACATATTGAGTCCTTTTTTAAAGTCTCGGTATTTTCTGACATGTTACTACAAATTTCTTGTGTCTTCACTTATTTCCCAATGGCTTAAAATAGCTCAGATTTTTTTGTGGAAGCATAAGTGATCATTCTCCATGTTTATATACAGGTTGTAATGGAAATTTCTTGTAAATCCTCTTGCCACATACAGACTGTTTTGAAATTGGCATTTTCAAGGTGGACATAGCAAAAGTGAACTCACCTCATTGAAGACATCCATTTTGTATTATAGAATTTACTGTCTAACAAGCCAAGTAGAATTTTTTGGCTTCTAATATGGAAAAACTGAGACAAGCTAGATTTGGTGTAAATTGAGGGGAGACTGAATTTAGTTTTGTGTACTTGGTTTTGTACTCTATTTTCTCTGTATTCTCTTTCTTATTTAGTAGTCAGGTGTGTTGAAGTGGATAATGACACAGCATTTCCCTTCAGACCATCTGGCCTCTTCACTTTTTCCATTCACATCCCATGGCACAACCTTTGGGGTGGATAATTCCCCTGATCTTGATGTGATGATGGGCAATGTGGTAACTGATTGCTTGTCTTGAAGTAATATCTCCTGTAGCTGGAAATGAAATGTACAGTCAGCTGAAGCCTGGGGTAAGCTAACATCGAGGCACAGGGGGTCTCTGTACCATACAGACTTAAGGAGGTGGCTTTAAGTACTGCATATGGGGAGCCCAGACTGGGAGGGAGCTCAATTCATTCTCAGTTCTGAGAACTGCAACAAGAAACACATGTGCTGACTCTGCTTTTGAGCAGTGAGCTTTACTGCAGCCTCTTCTGTGAATGTGTTTAGAGGACAGGCTGGTGTCCCCACTAAGCAGTGTCAGCACAGCAGTCTGCAGTGCTGAATAGGGGAAAGACTCAGTTGATCCAAATTGCAGTTGAGAAATAGTCCTATGTGCATTTTAAAAACATTTCAGAGGTGTAAGAAGTTTAAACTCCAAATACTGGCTAATAAAATCATGAAATGATTTTATTACTAAAGTGAGAAATTTTTTAGACACACTCAAAGCAGAATTTTGTAAATAAGCATGGCTAGGCACACAGGTAGATGGACACTTCTGAATAAGAGGCTGAAGTGATCTTCACCTTTGAGGGTAATCTATAGTAATTATTCAGGCCTGGTGTGCAGGACATCTTTGGTTAGTCCCTTTTGTAAAATGCAGAAAACATGTTAAATACCCTGAAGTAAAGAAAAAATTGAGGAAGGGAAAGGCAAACTTACTGAACGAACTTCAGATGGGTTGATTTATCTAGAGCCAGGAACTGTGCAGTAGTGTGAAACTCTGAAAAGATTGTGCTTAAACAGTTCAAACACCCGAGACTCACTGCCATTTAGTGATACTGTTTGCATTTTGTGGAAGCCTCATATTAAATCTCAACACTGTTAACTGAAGTTCTTGTGTCCTGCAGAAGTTATTTCCCTTAACCATTTGCTGTTGAAGTATCAACACACGCAGATCATCTGACCTGTAATAAGGGTATGCAGCCTGTGTTCTTCAAATTTCTACATGGTGTATCACATAGGTTTTTTTTCTTCTGACTTAAATATGAGACAGCAAGTGTCTTGACTGAACTGTGCACTTCTCACAAAGCAGCTATTGAAGATGAAGATGCTGTGGTTGACTGCAGTAATTCAAAAAGCTTGGCTAATAATTTGTTCTCTTTAAAATTATTTGCAGAAATGAAAGGTGTGTTTATATCCACATTTTTATATATATCCTTATTCACACCATTCCTTAATACTGTTAAAAATGCTAAAATGCATCAGATTTTGTCAGCAGTTTTGGTGTGGTTTCAGTTCTTTGCAGTTAGGTGGTCTATTTTCAACATAGTAGTCCCTTTCTAACCTTAGCTCCTGCCTTCTAGTATTTCTCTCCAAATTCTGACATCTTAAGCTCTCTTCTCAGAGAAGAACAGATTTGTCCTTTCTCTTCACTAGATGTCACTTGATTCCCAGTGTCTTCTCAGTCTTTCTTGTGCTCACTGCTCTTCTCCTTAGACTCTGACTTCTAAATAAAAGCTGTTTATTGACAAATTGCTTTGTTAGCACAGTAGCACATCAATGAGCTATAGTATAATTTAAACATGTTTATAAGAACAGTTTCATATCTGAGGCGCTTCTGTGGATAATTGAAATAAAAAACCCCTGCTGGTTTCTGGAAGGAGCTGAAGATTAAGGAGACAAGTTTTTTTAAAATGTTTTCAGTGTGAGGAAGATTAATATCCATCTTTAGAAGAGCGAAGGGAAGGCAAAAGGGGAAAGCTGAACTACATAGTGTGTAAATTAAGTACTATATGCTTCAGTTGGGATCAGGATTCTCTCCAGTTAGCTGCCAAGTGTGATATCAGCATGCCTATGAATATTTAAAATGAAAACTGTTGTGTTCTCTCTCTGCTAATTCCTCTTTTATTTTGGTGAAGCTGATTGCTTCTCTTTCTGTATAACAGAACTCTTGTCAAATTAATCTAAACATGACTCTAGCTCTATGAGTACAGTTATATTGGATGCACAGGATGCATTATATATTTAGTATTCTAAATTCTTCCTCCCCCATGAAATATGAGTAACATTTCATGTCTTTATGACCTTTACACTAAGGGATCCTTACTCATGAAAGCTTCCTGTTGGCACTAACTGGATTAGCAAGTCCACAGAACTGGGTTTATTATATTGTATAGCTCTCAGGGTTTTGCTTTAGTCTTAAAAAGTAGATTCTTGTCTTGGCAAGAAATATCTACTTGAGTTCCACAATGGACAGATTGGACTCTGAAAGGTCTGTATTGAGTTCTCTTTACTCTATATGACTCTTGACCAGCTTTCAGTGGAACAGTTTAATGAGAAACTAACAGCTGTATAAATCTCGTCTCTGTCAGATACTGCTATTTTAATAGCTCTTTTGGATAAATATTCCCTTAGAACCTGTAAAGATTTGGAGTACTACTGAACATCATGTTCCTACAAACTGCAAAATTACTTCATTAAGTAAAGAAACATTCTGAAAAAATCAGGGATTCTGCAACTATTCAAAGTTTCTAAGGATGAGATTGCCAAAGAAATTAATCTAACTTTAAAAAATTAAAAATCTTTTTTCTCTTGATGTCTGATTCAAAAACATTTACTTCAATTGGAGGTTTTCTGTAGCCTTAAAGGAGCTTTTATTGAGGAAATCACAAGCCTATTCATGCACAATTGTGTGCATAATCAGGTATTACAGATAGCATTTTCCAAGCAGCAGTGGGACAATGTTTATTTTGAATATTCAGTGTTAAGGTTTAAATGAACTGAAATGTTTAATGCACTTTACGTACCATCTGTTCTTCTCATGGAGACTTATATTTTCACTAAATCATTTCACTTATTCAGTTGGGTAGTTTATTGACCCGTCTAGATTTTTATATCTGAAGTTCCATGTCTAAAATATTTTTTATTTTTGTTTTGAACTGTAAAGGAGATTTTGATAGAGATCTTTTTTACCAAGAGTGTCTTCAGAAATGTTTAATTTAGTGTCTTTACTAAACAAACAAACAAAAAAAAGCAGACTAGATTTCATCTTTTAGATAAAAGGAGATGGAGATTTAATTTCGCAAACACCTGAGTTTTGTCTGCTTTTTAAATTGTGAGGATTGCTGTTGTTCCCAGGGTCTCACAGATCTTGGTGACAATTTTCAGAAATAATGGCTTTTTGAAGCCTGTGCCTTTTCCACTGTGTGAAGTGCCCTGCCACCACAGGAGCAGTTGTATTGAGACCTGTCTGGATGGCAAAAAAGTTACTGGATGGAACTAGAGGGAAGATAATGGACTTAGTTTTCTTCCTTTCCATATCCTATGCTCTTCATCCTTTGTCAGAGGTTGGGTATGGAAAAGGAGCTGGGTTTGCACATTTCTAGGTAGTGGTGTTAGAACCTCTTGACTTCCTGCTTATGAGAAAGGATTACATCTGAGACATGTGATTCCAAGCTGCTGTTACTGATCTGGATGTTTTCAGTGAGTTGCTCTGCAGGGTAAGTAGCTGTCCTGGATGAAAGACCCTTTAACCCAGTGCCTGCTCTCCAACTGAGGGCAGCATCAGACCTCTAGTAGAGATCATGTCTGGTGTTGGCTTCTGGTTCTCAATGCTGAAAGAGAGCTAAGGCCCAGACCCAGGATACTCTAGGTGTGGAGTTACATAGGCATTGAATAGTAGTCCTGAATCTTTCTTACCTATATTTTGGAAATAATTTTCTTAACTTTTAAACAGGTGCTGATTGTATAGGAGTAAAATGTAATAACTTGCCTTAAGTGAACTTGGTGAGAACTTGATATTTTAGTGCCTAAAGAATTGCCACTAACTTCAGGGCAAAAAGAACATAAATGCTTTGAAGTATAACAAGTTGCCAATCCTTATTTCCAGAAACATGAACAAAATCCTCTTATTCCCTTTGGGCAGCCTATAGACCCTGTCTTTTACTGTCAACCAACCTTTGAAATCAAGGTGAAGTCTACAGCTGTCATAGTGAATCACTGTATGAAGTTTCCAGTATTGAACAAGGGGAAACTGATCCTGGTCTTGTGAAGTGAAACTTGATATGAATGGGGCTTCATGATGTGACTGAAGCTTCACAGGAGAACGCAAAGGCACTGGGCTGCCAAATTTTACTAGCGTTTGCTGAGGGGGAGTTGTTAATGGCACTGGGCAGCAGATGGTCTTAGAAGAGTTGTTAAGACACTGTGGATGGTACTGTAAATACGTGGGTGAATAGAACCAGGATGCTGACAGTTCACTCTCACAGCTCATCCTGAGAAGGAGACTCGAGTGGAATTCAGTATTGCCAGAACATGAATGTCTCTGGATTTGGCAGTTTGCTGTGTGTCTGGGAAGAGTAGTAGTAGTGGGATGGTAGTCGGGTCGTGTAGAGTTTGGAGCAGAGAACATTGTGTGCCTAGTCAGCCTTGCTTGACCACCACTCATCTTTAGACCTGGAGCTACTGATCCTGTGCAGTTTAGCTACAAGATCAGTACAGGAGTTAAATTCAGTCTTCTTTTCATTGAATGCAAGAAAGCATTAATTTATGTTACAAA
This sequence comes from Thryothorus ludovicianus, assembly GCA_013397245.1. Classification (NCBI taxonomy): domain Eukaryota; kingdom Metazoa; phylum Chordata; class Aves; order Passeriformes; family Certhiidae; genus Thryothorus; species Thryothorus ludovicianus. The sequence goes on from VZTB01000696.1 coordinate 1,388,912, forward strand.
TGAATCTGGATTGTTGAACCAGAAAAAAAACTATTACAGGAAAAAGTTCTCTCTTCCCTACCACAAGCCTGGTGTTGACCTACTCTTCTGTTTTTCCTTCTCATGAAGTACCTCCAGGCATTCCATCCAAACCAAAAAATAGAGTGGGTTGGGGCTTTTCATTTTGATTTAACAGCGTAAGACACAAAACAATTTCATTTAAATCCTTTGCTAAATATTTAGCCTTTTTCTCATCTCAGCCTGCTTACTAATGCAGCTTTTAGTATATCTTGAAGAAAATAATGATATAAAATATCCTGTCATTCACAACATGAAATACAGTATGTGGGGATTAAACCGATATATCAGGAGACAGTGATACATCTGTATTGGTCTTTCTATTGCTAGAGCTTTGCTAAATTAAAACCTGTATTTTTTAGTGCTTCTGATTACTAATCTTCATAATGCAGTATCTGAGAAGATCAGAAGCAAGGTTTGCCTGTCTGTTGCATCTCATCAAAGTCAAATTATGAAGTCTAATTTCTGAAAAGAAAATATTTTAATAGTGGTAATTACTTTTCTGGTAAAATATTGAGGCTGGAAACAGCTGAATGGTGCCAATTAAAATACTCAGTTAACTTCTGTTAAGGAAAAATTTAAAGCAACAGTATTAGTGAAATACCTTTTAGTTTGCAAATGCACATAATTCTTGCTATCATTGAATGGCATATAAGTGTAGGCCAGTTGGAAAATACCTCTAAGGGAGGTATTTTAAATGTTCAGATTTGCCTTAACGACTTTATATAAAAGTTTGCTAAAGACCTCCTACAATGAATATGGCCCTCAACAGTAATATTTATGTAGTGTAATTAGAGTCTTTGTTAGGGATCCCATTATTGTTCACAGTGTAATTAGACTTGTAATCTAGTAAATGTGACATACTGCAATGTTCTGCTTTGTAAACATTATTGACTCCATTTTAGGACTGAGATTGCCTCATATCAACAAATAAAAAAAAATCATGGCCTCATAAAACCTTCTAATTATTTAGATGAGCACTCTGTGGGTTCCTGATGCAAAGTTGAGACTGAACCAAGGTGAATATTGAGCACAGGTGCAAGCTTCAGGGCAGGTGATTTGCCAACCTCCTTTACACCTCAGCTGGCTGCTTAAATCTCATTAAGTTTAAGGGGGGGAGAGATGCAAATCTGAGTAGCTTTTTAACCTCATTAGCAAAGTCATGCATATTGTGTTTCTGCCTTATAGTTCATGTTTCTAGATAACAACAACCAGCTATTGATCTGTTGGTAATCCACTGTAGCCATGTAGGTGTATTGATCAGTTAGTTTATCACTCATGGGAGGTAACTGAAAATGAGCTTGGCTGAACAGCTCTTTTAGGGCTGATTTTTTTTTTTTTCTCCTAAATTTTGTTGTATTTTAAATGACCAATAATTTGGATACTAAATTGTTTAAGCATTAAGCAGAATGGGCCATTGCTGAAAATGAGGGATTATTTTATGCTTGTTGTTAGAGACCTTTAGTATGACTGCTGTCTTGGTGTAACTACTTGTGTCATTAATGTTTTTTCCACTCAAATAATGACGTGATCCAAGTCTCTCAGACTTTGCTCTTTTGAGACCTGCGTGTGCTACCTGAATTGAGAGGACAGCCTACTGCTCTGAGTCTGTAAGAGCACTTGTCCTTGTGTCTCTCTCTCTGCAATGGTCTTTGTTAGTCAAAATATCGTA
>VZTB01000696.1:1398094-1491957 GCA_013397245.1 Thryothorus ludovicianus
AGAGCAAACTGTCTGCTGTCCAAGTTCTCCCTCCTAAATTTTTAAAATTGATTTATAATGTACTCAGAACTATCCAAATACTTTTTGGTGTGTGTGTCAGATAAATAGCTTTTCAGTGAGCTGGTCCTATTTGCATTAATTGGAGCTGCTGCTGTTCCATTAAAAGTAAACAATCTTTTCTCTCTCATTATCACTTTCATAATTAAAGGTGCTGAAGGCTTTTGGCTGCCTTAGTTCAGGCTCTGGTGGACAGCAGTGAGTTGTTGGATGTTCATTTACCACAGAGATGGGCACAGTTAAATAATGAGAAGGATGTATATGTTACATTAAACTGTTTTTGAAGGTAATGTAACTAAGTGCTGAAGAAGAAATGAAGAATAGGGTGCGAAAAAGGCCACAGACAAGCTTTGGGGTCACAACTTTGGAGTGGAGATACCAATAAATAACCCCCTACAGTCAGCCTGTAATGTCACCCAATGTGATTGAGCGTGGCAGCTGTACAGGGTTGGAGGAGATAGCTATTATCCTCCACTGTGTTTAGCAGAGAATACCTACTGCTAATTTAAGAAAAATATTCCTGCCCAGGAGGAAATGAGAGGGCTGAAAGAGTGCACTGGTCCCTGGGTGAGGTGCTTTTCTGTAAATACAGTACATGTGAGTGATGAACACAGGAAATGGCCGGGAGTAGGTGGGTGGAATTTGCAGCTTGTTTTTATCATTTGTCTCTCAAAACCCCATTCATGAGAAATGGTGGTGGGCAGTCATATATAAACTTTAAAGAGGCACTGGTATTTTTTTCCCTAGCATTTAAAAGGTTATGTGCTGCATTGCGAGACAAATAAATCATGATTCACTGCAACAACAGAGTTGCAGTGAGTTATATAAATTGCCAAGGAGGCACTAAATCTGTCGCTTAGTGTGTTCTGACCATTTAACAATGAGAATGGTTTGGAAAGAAAGTAGACTAGAAACAAGAACCATATAAAATGGTAGGCACAATTAGTCACATCATTGATGGCCTTTTAAGCTCATTGTTTGTTCATCTGGGTGGACCCGTATGTGCCACATAGATTTTCTGAGGAGTATCAGGAGTGTAAGAGTAGTGTATGGTGCTGAGTACTCACAAAGATGTAGCTAAATAGCCACCCAGTAACTAGCTTATCTGTATGTTTGCATTTTTGATGTGGAAACAAATGGTATGATTTTTAAAGCCCAGGTTCTAATGTTGCCTACCCTGCTGTTAACACGTGTGTGCACACAGAGTTTGGTCATGTTTATGCATATGGAAGAACAGCAGTTTCTAAGAATACATTCCCAATTACCATCCTCCTTTTTCAAAATTGAATTTGGCATCAATGACTTTTAAGTTGTTGTTCAATACTATACTACTTCATCAAATAATTTCCTCAGGTAAAGAGAGATGCCATTAAAATTATAAAGTTAGTTTTCTATACTGGAAAAGTGGAAAATTCAAGCCTTGTGAAAAAAAAAAAAATGCATACTTGATGGGGTAAGTAGCCATGCTCCTTTTTAAGAAGCATGAAACATTTTGTAAGTTTAATTTGTATATCAGAATAACCAAGTAGTTCTTTAATAAATTTTCAGTTTTGAACAGCTAAATTACCTTCTGTGGATAAAGGATTGATTGACTTTAAATACAAAGTTCAAGGAATTGTGCCAAAAGCCTCAATATTTCCATCACAGGAAGACCTTTTAAAATTTAGGCTTTTGAAATGATTCTAGAATTTTTGAATTAATATTATATTACACAAAGTAGTAGCTGCAGTTGTTTGTTCAAGTAAATATTAATCGAAATAGCCGTTTACTCAGGTAATTATAACAGGCATGTGCAAACATAAGAATCACTTACTTTACAAAAGATATTTCTTTTCCAAATGTTGGAAACTTTCCACTAGTTGATGTAAATGCCAAACTTTTCTTATTTTAGTATAAACTGTCACTGCATCCATTCATTGGTTCCTGTTGGAAGCCTGAGCTCTGGGGCTCTTTGGACAACAGTTCTGAGCCCTGAAACAGCTAATTGTTACCTTACAATTTCAAAAAAAGACATATTTCTACTTTCAGAACTAAGATAAAGGTGGATAAACAAAATAACTTGCTTTCTGGGACTTCTGATGTAACAGTTACCAGTCAAGAAACAATAAAAAGCATGTGTGTAACAAGATAGGTAATGGAGAGACTATTTCTATGGAAAAGCATCTCTGAAAATTGGTGCATATTCTAATTGTCTTTCTCATTTAAGGTTTAAGTTTAAAAAAAAATAATAAGCCAAAAGTACTATACCCTACACCTCACCACTTGTTATGTTAGAAACCAGACTGAATGCAAAATACTTGATGGACACTGCTGTAATTCCTGCTGAACTTTCCAAGATTCAGATTTCATCTTGGATTAATTTTTAAAATATGCAAGTTTTGCAGTCACTTCTCAGATGACTACTGCGTGCATGTGTGGGTTCTCTTCATGTTGACTGTACTCTGATTATAAGTACCATCAACATAATAATGATGTTTCTGTCAGCAGATACTTCATCTGTTGTGTCAGAGCTGTAGTAGGTAAAAGTACTGTAATTAGAGCCAATCTGAGCAAATGTTGCATTTGTTGTTACATTTGGTTCATTTTATGTTTCATAGTACTTAAAAGTGGTTTCGCTCTTCTGAGTACTTGGCAACCTGTGTTTGAATGGAACTTTCAAAGGTGCAGGGCAAAAGCAATACAGTGAGTCTTTTTTGAAGTCATTTTTTTAAATTAACTAGATTTTGGTCTGATAGGGACCCTTCAAAGAGAGAATGCTCCGTTGAATTCCCTTGTAATTGAGAATCTCAGGAGAGTTTCTGATGCTGGAAAAAATGTGCAATATATTTCAGAATAAATTGGGATGCTGATCCTCTAAGCCTGTAATACTTCCTGTGCCATTAAAGTGTCTTTGATGTTAAACTACTTTGACATCACGTTAATTTCCTTTGTTCCAAAAGCCATCTGCTGCGTAGCGTGGTTTTGGGTTTCTTCTCTGGGAACACTTAGCAGTGACTGTTGGTCTGCCCCTTGGGATCCCAGTCAGCACTGGACATTTGTTACACAGAGCAGTGAAGGAAATGGTATTTCCAGCACAATGTGCCACCTTTCAAAGAAAGAAATCAATGAAACTTAGCAGTACTTGTAAGTCTTCTAGTAAATGGTCTTGCTCTTACCTGAGGAATGTGGGAGAAATTAATCAAGTTAAAAGTAGTAAATAAATAATTTTAGAATATATTTTTGAAAATACATTTTGAAAGTACATTTCAAAGTAATTTCTTGGATTTTTGTTAAAGTGCTCTTTCTTCTGCCTTTCTTTTTAGCTACCAAGACAATGGCACCAGCTGAGCTGGCTGCCCTGGTACCTGAGAGCTGTGTGTGATGGAGTTCAGTTGTTGAAACAGCCTGATTTGTCATGTGGCAATATAAGCCATTAGCAGAGTGTTGTTAGGTGAGGAGTACCTTGTGTGCTGCATTGAATAAGTTTCTGTTTTATGGCTGTCATATGTGAATGTTATTTTTATTTACTCTTGCTACTAGTTGTCCTAGTAAGGTCTGGTTTATTGTGTATTATGATGATGGATGTTTCCAGGGCTCTCCTCTTGCTCCCAGAGAATTAACCTCTCCTCCTGTCACCTGAATATGGAAATGTGAGTTTGCCCAGCCAGGTTAGGGCTATAATCTGCCTGTATTTAATATCTGAAGTGTGGTTTAAGGTGGTAGTTCAGCATTTCATTCATCCTCTTCTCTTTTCCAGGCTTCTTCTTCAGTCCTGATATGTTCTGAAGTGTCAGACTTTCCATTACATTTTGGTATAAAGATTCTGGCTGACCTTTGCTTTGATGTTGGAATTTTGTATAAACATCTCAGGACTGCATTCACTTTGTTTTAAACTCTCTCCTATGAGACATGCTGGAGGTTAAACTTCTCTTCCCATACAATTATAATAGCTGCAGCTGAGGCAATGCCAGTTTGCCCTGTAAAGCTGCACATTTACATCAAGGGTAAAAAATTCAAGATTTAGTTGGTCTGCTTTTACTTGATTTATTTCAGCTATGTTCCTCTTACTAAGAGTTGAAGCAAATGGAGTAGCTGCTATGGGATCACAGTATAATCAGACTATTTAACCTATCAAAGTAAGGAATGGGAGAGCACTTGGCTGCTGATCCTCACTCCATGAGATGAAAGCCCAGGTGGTCTTTCTCCCTTGTAGATGGGTGGAGGGAGCAGCAATCTTAGAGAACTGAGTCAGCTTAGTTCAGCATGGAAGAAAAGAAGGTATTTTGACAGTGATGAGCCATTAGAACAAGATAAAACTGGCAGTTTCCATCTCCTGGTGTTTTTTAGACCAGATGTTTTTCTGTTTGAAATGTTTGTAAACTCTTCAGTTATTGAGCTGAGAGAGATCTGCACTTTAGGTCAGTGCTGAAATTGGAGTCTCGTCTCTGAACTCATTGTTGGAAATTGTCATGTACATCTAAGAAGCTGTAAGAATAACATATGGTGTTGCAAAACCTGTTTTAACTCTCTGAATGTAATTGTAAAACTGAGGATGAACTTAGGCCTGAGTTTTTGACTTTCAGCTTGCTCCCTCAGCCTTCTCTTACCCTGGGGCTTCCTGTCTAAAACTCACAGGGGAGATTGCAGGCATTCCTATCTGTGTGGTTAGGAAAGGAGCCAGGGGAAGACTTCCAGCCTGCTTCTGCATGATGGATGCTCTGGAGTTTCTGATTTATTTGCGTGTACTGAGTCTGATTTCTTGTTATCTGAGACTTGAACCTTTTCCCATATAATGTAGAACCACCAAAATGCTATTTCAGGGTTCTCTGAAGTGCTGGTGACTAGAAGTGATACTGTTAGACCGTCTTCAGTATAAGGATGTAGGGGTGAGAGGGCAGAAGTGTTGCTGAGATTGATCTTCTGGAGGCATTTCAGTCTCATTTTAGATTTACTAAACTTAGTTTTTCTCTCTTAGTGCATTGGAGCTCATCAGTAAGCAAATTTGTATTTTTTGACATATGCTATGGAGATGTAGATTTGTTTATCATACTGAATATTTCCATGAATATTTCTGCTGGTTCCAAAGAGATTGAGTCACACTGCACTTAGGTACAAGAAGACTTCACTCTTTGTTGTCTTACTGCTCCTTTATAAATACTGTTTAAATCTACTTAAGTCTTCTCTTACTAATCATTCAAAAGTTCTGTCTTCAAAGCAGAGATGATCTTACTTGTTTATAGGAATGGTATGAGTTACTGGTGCACAGCTTTACGTGTGCTTAAGATTGGGGTAAAAATCATTAGCTTTTGATAATACTTTGTGGCATAGAAATAAGTATATATTTTTGGTTTTTTACATAGGTATTAAGACATTCACAATTAATTGCTTTGATATCCTTTATATGACATAATAATCATTATATTTCTTCCACCCCCACACGTAAAACAGTCTCTCTCTTTATTGAGACAAAGCAAATGCCACAAAAGTAATAAAAATTATAAGCCCTGTAGTGTAAAGCAAATCTAAAACAAGCCAGGAGAGACATATTTTTACATGCAACCTAAGTTTAAATTTAGTGCAGTGGATTGATCCCTTACTTAGCATTTAATAAAACAGGATTCAAAGGTATTTATATCTAAATAAATTACTAAAACTAATTTTGTTCCTCCTGTTATATGTACATCACAGAGTAAGACCTTTGTGTTGTAAAGGAAAAGAACGTTTGAATTGCAGTCTTAAGAGGAATCACTAAAAGGGGTGTGGACTCTCCTTGAGGTCAGTGAAGCAGAGTGTAGGCTGGGAGGTGAGTAAGAGAATCAACAGGACACAGATGTGAAGCTAACAGTATACAGGCTAAAAATTATATCCATTGATTTTAATGGAGCTCTACTGGGGATGAATTTAAACTGTTACCAAGAAACGTTGATCTGGCATTTTACAGCTTAGGATCATGTTTCTTATGCTGAATGCCAACGTTCAGTTCTCAAATGTCAGAGTTGTTTAATTACTTAATTTCACCTTTTAATTTTTGAAAGTAGTTAAAGTGTTGCCAGGGGGCATTCAAGTGAAAAGAACAAGCCAGGTTGGTGTTCATTTTCTATCCTGTTTTATGTATTGAAGTTATGCCTATGTACACTTGTCATACCTTCCTGTACCTCCAATATACATCCATTGGGTAAATATTACACACTTTGTATTTCATACATCACAAGAGGATGAAGGGCTTGTAGCTGTATATGTGAGGGATGCTTGCAGGCTGGGTCTAATGGACAGGAGTAGCCTGGGAGGTCTGAAGGCACTCTTGGCCAAAGTGATGGGTAGTATTATCACTGACTCTGACAGTCTCTGCAAACATGACTGTGGGAGGCAGCATTTGATTTTCTATTATGAGCTCTTTTCTGACCTTTGGAGGCATTTGAGCAAAACATGAATGTTCACACAAACCACTTTTTATTTGAACAGCACTGCAGGAAAATAACAAGAAACTTTAATGGTCATGTTTTAGCTTGAGTGCAGGATAGATCCATTGAGACAGGAAAGTGTGGCTGCCTTCTTATCCTTTTAATGTCTCTCAGGATGAGGTGTACCCACTGTCATATGAGATGTCCCTTCTGTCTACCTGTGGCTGTAGATGCTCAGAGTTTAGGAAGCGGCAAATGGTATTTTTTGTTAATGGATAACCTAAGTTAGAACACATTAAAATTAAAGATATGCATACTTTGATTTTGCACTTGACTTCTCAAGAGTTTTGGCATAGGTCTATTTACTGTAGCTCCGAGGTGGCAGATCATGAGAGATTTGGGCAGTAGATAGTTTTGAGGACTTCACAGCTTAATAGTTGGGCATTAGGAGCAATTTGATTTTGAGGTGGGGTAAACAAAGAAGTTAAATCACAGGGATCCAATCAAACTTAAGGGTTCAAGGTCATCTTTAGATACAATGAGTGCTGGGACAGAAATAACAATGCTAAGATCAGGCATTTCTGAGACCACACAGATGGCTCCTCTTTAAAGGCTTTTGGTCATTCTGTGCAGATTGTCCACAGCAGTCAACCGTTAGATCTCTTCTCTTCCCTTTTCCAGATTCTGTTCTCTTTTCAGTGTCCAGTTGCTGATAACAGCAGCGTCTATTTTCCAGTCTTCCTGCTTGGTAATCTATTGTTACTCAAGATAGAGTGAAAAAAGTGCTTGTTGTACTTAAAATTTTCTTTAAGCATGTTAAACCTGGGTTCTGGGATGTATCGTTTTGATGATTTATTAGAATAATTTTAGAAGCACTCAAAAATAATTTGAATAACATTTCTGTGCCCTAGGAAAGAGACTGTGCTGACTAGCCTTGAAGATGACCTGTTCCTCCTCACCAGAGGCATATGACTGTGATGCCTTTCGGTGGAGCTGATCTCTTTCAGTATGACAAAATAGCAAGAACTTTAAAGTCCATAATGAAGAAATACAATTATGCCAAATTGCAGAACTTTAAATATTTTTTAATAGGCAGATGTACATGGAAAGAACAAAACAGCAATGACCAGTACAGTCACCTATCCCAATATATTTTGTGATTGAATCTTCTGTGCTGGAGTGTTACTAGAGGTAATTCTGTATTTTGCTTACTGAAAGTATCTGAGGGATTTGATGTGATCTGTGTACCAGAACAGTATATAAATTTCTTGAAGCCCAGGGCACAGTGTTCTGCTGATGCTGCTGTTAGACAATATGCATGAAGACACATCTGCTGTGGCTTTTTCCCTGGCTGTAGTGCTGCAGGGATGGAATAACAGCATTTTCTAACATAGTGCTGCCATAATAAAATCACCTAGGCAAGAAGACTTCTGGGCTTGGGGGATAGGGGCATGTGAGGTGTCCGGTTGCTCAGCGCTCGTGCCAGAGCCATTGCTTCAGGCAGCTGTGATCATCCCTTCCACACTGCTGGATTTGTCTGGTGCACTGCAGCAGAAGGGTCCGTGCAGCTCTCCTGTGCTTGGCTGCCCCAGCACATACAATTCCTGAGGTGTTACTGAGACTTCGGCCTTGTGCTTGGGACTCCTGGATGTCCTGCAGCCAGAGTAGAATTGGGTATGGATGCCCTTGATTCATGGACTTTTTAGCTGTAAGTACAGAAAAGACACCAGGATATGGCCCTGAGCACTGTATAGTGATGCAGGAGAGACAGGTTTCCCTTCTGTCTCATTCTTAATTATGTGGCTTCTTTGTGCTCAAGTGGCTTGCCTTGTGTCAGGAGGGTTACACTCCATTTCTTACTTGGTTCTGATGAGATAGGGCACTCTCTCTGTAACTTCTTATCCTGCTTATTTTTATGCCTATTTTTGTCCTTCATTTCCAAATGGAAATTTTGGTATCAGACAGGGAAGTTTTTAAAACATTGGTTGTTCTGTCCTTCCTGTCTTCTCTAGGGCAGCCCTTCTACAGTCACCTGCAGAGAACCTGGTGCTTGCCATGAGGACAGACAAGTTGTTCCTTTTCTCACTACCACACTTGATTAAATTCTTCACTTCAAATCCCTAGGCTCTCGCTCCAGCTCTAGGTGGCTGGTGGGATGGGCTGCCAGGCCAGCTGCTGCTGGCAAGGCTCCCAGAAGGACATCCTGGGCAGGGAGGGGTGGATTTTGGTGTGAATGCTGAATTTTTGTGCACCCCAGTTTCCTCTGTAATTAGATTAATTAGGGCCTCTGCTTCTCTCTGAAGGTGAAAAGAAATATTTGTACCTGCCTCCAGTATATTTTAGGAAAAAAGACAAGACAGAGGAAAATAAAGCTATTATATTGGCATGGAGCCTACAAGTTGTTCTGCTTGAGCAGTCTTGGTTTTGCTGTAAGATTCCTTTGGCTGTAGTAGAGTAGTAATTATTACAATTAATTACATTTAAATGGGCCATGTGGTATTTGAAGTGGAAGTGGGCACACTACTGTGGGAACGGAAATATCCAGCAGCCTTTCCTGGATGGTAAATTTCTGACACAGATTAGGACAAGAAGATTCAGCTGAGACCCCAGATATTGAGATTTTGGGCATATGTTACTTATTCCTATAAGCAGCATTGAACTTGACCTATGATGGGGCCAAGCTTGCCTCCCCAAATTTAACTGGTTTTATTAGTAGTACACAGATTGATCATTTTACCTTGATGCCCCACCTACAGGGCGTTTGCAGTGTTGTTAGTTTCAGAGGGCAGCATACAGGATTTTTTGCAGGTAATAAAATGGGAAATCCAATTTGCAATTGCAGAGCAAGGCCCTGAGTGACACACGCTCTTCCCAGCAGACGACCCACGGTCGCTCAGAGGGTTGGGGCTAATCGCCGCTCTGGCTTCCCCAGCAGCCTCCACACGGGGTCTGCATGGCGAGAGCGCCAGCCCACACCTTCAGCCAGCACAGATTTAGACACACTGCTTTCTAGCTTATTAGGTCCTCTTTGTCACAGTACTTAATCCTTTTTCGTGATCCTTGTTAGAACAGGGCTGCCGAGTCCCTTAATAAAGCAGACGAGGTGCACTGAAGCGTGCGGCGGCGGCTGCCGCCTGACTGACGGCTGTGGGGGATGCTCAGCCCAGCCTGCCACAGACAGCTGGCAGATGAGCTTGTTAAGGTAACAGTGACTCCGTGATAGGCTGGTATGAGATGCTTGGCATCTTTTCACACCATATAATGGCCAGTCTTTAATTGTGTTAACCCCTTTTACAGATAGGAATACGCCACGGATTAGCTGTCATGCAGAATGTGTAGCCAAAGGGAGCAGTGAGCACAGGGCTTGCAGCAACTCCCTTTGCCTGTGCTTGCACAGCCCCTTTCATTTTGGAAAGCTGTGGTGTCACTTTGATTTCAGTTTTCACCAGCAGCTTGGCTCAATCAGTCTTAAAAACCCTGGAAATAATTTTTGTTTTGTTCCCCATAGTTAAAGATCATTTTATCTTACTGTGGTTTAGTTATTGTTGCTTTATGGGAGAAGGACAGGCCTCTCTTCATTGTAAAAATCACAAAAATAAATTGAAAATGTGCCACGCATTTCTTAATTTAAAGAATACAAGAAAATATTTCAATGGCTAGACTGTCCTGGAATTCAGCCCTTTGTATCCATAGTCATGAGGAGTTTCAGTGGAGTATGTGCTGTTTTTGGGCTTGTGTGGTAAACTTTTACAAAATGAATGAAAAACCCCAAGCACGCCCATGATAGATCTCTTACATCTTCTGTCAACAGAATAGATAAAACTGCCATGTTTCAAGAATGGCATTGTCTGTCTGCTTTTTGTGAGTGTGTGTCACTCTAACCACAGATCAGAGCAGGATCTTGGTGCAGACGACGTGTGGGGCACTGGGTATGCAAAAAGCCCCTGCAGCAGGGGTTGAGGAAGGCTTTGCAATGCCAAGCTTCAGCAGGGCAGACTTGCAGACTTGATCTCTGGCACCACAGACTCATTCTCCTTTCATTCCTGCAGGTCATAGTGAAAATAGTGAACATTATCAAGTCATACTTAAAACTAATTTAGTGAATAAGTGGACAGAGTTCAACTCTGCTTTTGTGTAGCAGCACTGAAACAAAAAGAGTGGAACTGCATCCATCATGGTAGGAACTATTATGTCCTATTCCTCTTTGCTAAGGCAGAAATATTTGCTTTTATTATGATTGCACTCTCTGAAACTAATAAAAAGTTTTTACATTCACAGCAAGGTATTTCTTTCAAACTTTTCAAGTTTCAAATATTTTTCATATGATGTTTTGTTTAATCTCTTTCAGGTAATTTGGATTTGACTGGTCAAAAACAAGTCTTCAAAGCGGAGAACAATCCCTGGGTTACCCCTATTGCTGATCAGTTCCAACTGGGAGTATCTCATGTTTTTGAATACATTCGTTCAGAAACATATAAGTAGTAAGTATTGCATTATATATTGTAGCTGTGATATTTGGTTTTTTTCCCTGTAGTGTGTTGAGCAAAGTGTTACCAGCTACACACATCTTTCATAATACATGCAGTAACTTGGTATTCAGGACAAATATGCTAGCCTGTATGTTTATAATGAGGAATTTTGCCAAGAAGAAGGTAACTGTCATATAGACTAGCTAGGAAAGCACAAAGACTGTTTGATACTATCCTGCATTTTTTGTTTATTTCTGAGAGCTGTTATGTAACATGAGAGATATAAAAGACAAGCATTACAAGCCTTTTGAGAAGTACTGATTTTAAGTATGTTTGGTACGGCTTTATAGATTGAAATAGATATTTGTTTATGTTTTTGGATGCAGGCTGCTATGTTTTGAGAGATATCCAGACTTCAAACCTGGTTTGGTCTGGAGTAATTTGCAGAAGTCTACAATGTTAATAATTCGAATACAAGTACTAGTGCTTTCTTCAACAGTATAAATGTGTGTACTGGGCTTCTCCATTTTAATGCAAGATTCCATGTACAAATGCTAACCATTGGTTTAGGAAACAATGTCTTCAATCATTCACTAAATTGTAATATTTGTTTTAAGTAAAGAGCTCTGTGTTATTCGTCAGATGGGAAGTTATTTCTCAGTGTCTAGCAACAGTCTTGGTGCTGTCTCCCTAGGAGCAGTGGGTAGTACAGCAACAGTACAACCTGGATAGGAAAGTTATTTTTTGCATTTTGCCTTTATTTAAAAGCTGTATTTTAATAATTCAGAAGCATTTCTGACAATATTTTATATGGTTGCTGTCTGAACAAAATTATCAGAGAAGAGTATTCACAAGTGACAGTTGTGGGATTCCAATTAAGTAACTGAGATGCAAATTTCTATATGAAACTAAATGACCCAGCAATGGCTTTTGTAGGCTATTGTTCTTCATTTACAGAATTTTAAATGAAAAGAATCACAGATGGGAGAGTGGTTGCAAGAATTGCGTGTCTCAGAAGGGTGCTGATATTTATGCTGTAATTCGTGTTCTCAAGACAGATTTATTCATAGATTTAAGTAGGCTGCAACACCCTTCTTGCAGTAGTACTCTGTACTACAGACATGGTGTAGGGAAGCAGCTGCCTCTCTCCTTGGACCATCCCTCCCCACTGTTCATTGTGTACCTGCATCTCGGTTTCTTGATAGTGTTATGTAATTTTGTTTTGTATTGTCAATTTTCTATTTCCTTTGCTGAGCAGTGTAGGTTAGGAACCCTCATGCACTTCTCTCAGAGACCGCTCTGGGCATCATGAACACAGCAAAATTTTAAGGACTGAAGTGCAGTTTTGAGAATTTGACCCATATTTGGTTTCTGGAGAAGAAAGTGGGGGGAAGCTGTTATTATGTATCTGTAATGTAAAAAAAAAGAAAAACTGAAAATATGTAACTGGGTATATTGAACTGCTCTGGCAACTTTCCTGGTGTAATCAAAATTGACAAGAACATTCTGTAGTTCATCAGTTGCCTCAGCTGTTCTTTGTTTCAAGTTAGCCATATTATGTTTGCTGTCTTACTCTTTGCTAGGTGTAGCAGTGTCTTATTGGTTAATGGTCCAATTTTGATTTTGTCCTCAGTAAATAATTGAAACCTGTATAGTTAACAGTGTAAGCAGAATCAGACTCGGGTCATTAATAGGGAAAAAAATCAGAACCAAATAATCTTTTTGTGGCTCATTCATGGTTTCTACTTTGATCATAGAAGTTTATTACATTAATGTGCCATAATTTTCAAAGTCTATTGCCAAAAACCAAATGTATGGAGATGATAATAATTAGGTGTCAGTTTTAGATTTTCAACATATGACCATTTTATATTTAAATAATTAATTATAAGTATCAGTATAATGTATTAGTAAACAAGTAGTAACTTCTTTTGAATCTTGATTTTCCTTGTTTGCTCTGCTGAAAAGAGAATTCACAGATTTTCCTACTGAAAAAAGATTGTCCTTTTTATTTCGTTTCCTCTAAATATGTGATTGAGAATTACTGGGATGCCATACCCTAAAGACATTCCTCTGTTTGCATATGGTTTTAGGAATTAAAACTCAAAGGCAGTGACATGGTCTAGGTAACAGGTCTGATAGCATTATTGTGCACAAAAGCAGATAAGCTGCACACTCAGAAGAAATCGAATTGTTGTTCATGGTGGAATTTTGATCTTTTCCTGCTAATGACTATAGAGCTTCTTCAACTGCCTTTTTGTTTCAGAGCCTTTGAACAGGTAGTGTGTCTTTTTCCTATTAAGCAAATCACAAGGTTGATATGTGAATTTAGTATTTTTCGTACTTTTCCCTGTGAGTATCTAAATAAGCAAAGTCAAGTGCTTGAGTTTTTGTGTGTTTTATTGCTCATTCTGCCAAAATAAAAAAATAAGTCTTCCAACATTTGATAGATCCAGACACTTTAACTTTTACTGTGAGGCAGAGCAGTACAGTTTAATAAATGATTGGATATGATGCTGCTTAGCTAACCTCACTTGCAGCAATGAGAAGATAGAACTTACATCAGCAGCTGACCATCAGACCAGTAAGTTTGCTTGAAGGTCCTGGAAGATGTAGGCTCTCATAAACCAGAACTATGCATCTGTGTTGCAGATGAATTTTGAACTGCAGAGACAGAGCTTTGTTTCCCTATGGTCATTGTTTCTGCTATCTGATTGGGAATACTGACTTTTCTTTTTTGCAAGTTTCACATTGTCTGGACTGGCTAAGACAGTGAGGATAGGCTCATACTGTCACAAGTGCCAAGTTTCAGAGGCTCACCAAGTTACATTTTCACTATGGGGGTTATGCTTTATTTTGTGTTTGTAATGGTTAGAACTTTATGTTTGCTCAGCTGCTGTTAACTTAGCCAGAAAGCAGTAATTCAGTAAGTCCTGGCAATGCACTCACTTGCAGTCATGTAAATTAACCTTGAGGTTTCTGCTGATGACTGGCACAAGCCATCACTGCAGTCAGTGTCAGGGATCTCCATTCAGATTCTGTGAGGTTGCACTTGGGAAGCAGCTTCCAAGTAGATCAAAAACCTCTTCTTTTCCTTTGTGAAATGTACTGGATGTTTCAGGCATATTTAGTGAAAAATTACATCCCATTTTTAGCCTTGTCTTGGGATATTCATGCTCTAGTGATTAATTGATAACTAGGGATGACACCCATGAGGGATGATTATGTCTAAAGATAAAATGTCATTTGTCTTGCATACTTTTACATTTCCACATTCCTGTTTTACATGGTACTCATGCACCAAGTATAAAACTGAAATTGCGCTTTACTTCAGAAGCATGTTAACCAGTGAGACCTCAGATCAGCTCGTCTTCCTTTGTAGCTTCTTTCATTTCCTTTAATTTCCTTACCTTTCATGAGAAATGGTGCCCAGTGAGTTTTTTCAACCCTAATTTTTCGAGGAAGACTTGTGCTGACAAAAAGATGGGCCATATATTGTGCTGGAAAATGTGTGTGGAGGGGCCCTTAATTCTTAACAGGAAATCCAGCAGCTCCTGGCACTTTGCTAGCTTTTGTTGGCTAAAATACACCCACTGCACATATCATCTTGTGACAGCATCGTTTGGAAATAGGTCAGTTTGCCAAGTGTATAATGATTCTTCATCTCTCACTGTGTAACTTTCTGAAACTTTAGTAAGCTGAATTTTGGCTTTGATTCTGTATATACTCAGGAGCTGCCATTAAACTCATTTGATGTAACAATAGTGTTGAAAAGCAGTTTAAGGACTTGCTTAAACAGTGAAGGATAATGGCAACCTTGTCTTCTCAAAGGGCTTAACTAAATGTTTTCTTTTTTATTCATGCCTTTAGTCAACTTTCAGAGTGACCTTTATGTTGTAAGCATATTCCCAGAGGATCTTCTCTGTCTAGGATACTGACAAAGAGATGATGTATTGTGTGATTTAGTGGTCACAATATACTTAGATGAGTGCAAATGGACTTAAATGTTTGAAGGAAACAATGAATTAAGCTCCTATGAAGAATAAAATTCTATGATGTCCCATAGGATTTATGTAAGATAATTAGTGATTTGATTAAGATGAGATAAAACTGACATGTGCAATTGGTACCACTGGGTGGGTTTGGTTACTGGCATTTACAGCAAAGTTAGTCCAGAAAGCTGCTCTTTGAGTACATTTCTGGAATTATTCATATGCTCTTGATCCATCTTCATGTGGAACTTGTTCTTTGCATGTTTGTAACAGAGAGTGGTTTTATCACTGCAGAGTCTATTGCAGACATCAATACCTGATAGTGTAATCCTAGCTAAAACAAAAGAAATTGCAGGGTCCTCAGTGCATTTTGAAACTGCCCTTAAACCCAGCAATCCCCTTTTAACACTTCATCTAATGATTGTTGTTTCCCTGTTTGACCTCCATATTCCAGCAGGGCAGAATTACATAGAACAGTCACACCATTTTTAAGTCTCTAGAAAGCCAATTTTCCCCAGGAGGCAGTCAATTTGGAGTCAGGAGACTAAACAAAATGTTGTGTGAAAGGAAGTAAGTTGCACTTTTCACATTTCCATCAGGAAAGGGAGTAGAAGAGCAAGCCTTTTTGGAGATTGACACATGAACTCTTAGCAGAGGAAATGGTTTGACAAATGCAGTGCTGAGCATATATCGCTTGGCAGCCTTGGAACATAGGTTTCCCTGGGCAGGTTGATCTGTGCTAGGCACTGCAATTGAAAACCCCATTTCATCAGCAGCGACAGTGTGGAAAAATCCATTCTTGATTCAGCCTTCTGTGTAGGGACAATCTCCCCAGCTTCTTGGGAATGAGCTGTACTGAACCCCAATATTATGCAGTAGCTGCTCACAGGGCATGAAGGAACAAATTCCTCTTCTGGGTTACCAATGAAGATTATTTCAGGACTTATTTTTAATAACTCAAGGAGACTAGCAAGATACTTCAAGTAGAGCACTAGAATACAACTAGTATCTTGAAATAACTGGTGATCTTACTCCACAGTTGTTAAGCCTTTTTAAGTTAAGTTAAGCCAGCTGCGTGGTTGGTGCTGTCCAGTGATGTAAAGATACCAGTAAAACCAGTAAAGAAACCAGTAAAAATCAGTAAAATTAAGTAGTGAAAAAGAGGTCAAACAAGTGAAAAATCCATATGTTGGTTCTTGGGAAAGTGGGAATTGCCAGCAGTTGATTGATATTGGAGGCATGATCAGGTTGAGCTGATATGATAGTCCTGGAATGGTGTTACTTGTGCAGCAGTCTAGGACCTCCAAGAATCCGATTTTTTTATGTGAGCACAAAAAGCAGGAGTACTTAAATTATGTTTGTTGATGGTGCAAAGCTAGCAACATAGAAAAGAATCAGCATACCACACAGTAAGAGCTAGCAAACAGAGAGGAAGGCTTGGGTGTGTAAGTTACAGGCCAACCACTGATGTGATATGCTGGAGTGAGGGGGGGGGGGAAGATAAGCACAATCCCCAGAGCTTGGCTAAAATAATGGAAATTTTCCAGTATAGAAAAGGAAATATTTTGCAATTGTGGTCATTAAGTTCTTGAAAGACTAATTCAGGCATGAACAGGCAAAGTGTGGAAATATAATAGGATAGTGAAATGGATGAAGAAAGAAGAAGAAATTTTAAAGATATTTGATTTATTTAACAAAGTCAAGCCTGATAACAGAGGTCATGGCTGTCTTTGAAAGGCAGAGAGGGAGGAAGAAGTTTCATTTAAGGCATAAAAAAAAATGGTGGACATAGGAACAAATATAAATAAGCTGGTCAGGTGTATATTTGAAGGAAGGTCTCTATTAAGGGAGTGAGGTAATAAATAACCTTGTGATAGAAATAGTCTTCCAACAGAAGAAATGGAGACCAAAATCTTGTTTCAGTGAGCACCCATCAGTTGGGCAGGAGTACACGTCATGTTTACTTGTGGCAGAGGATGGCGTGCTTGTGATGTAGGCAGACCTTGCCTTCACATCTCCTGATACTTGAGTGAAAAATTCAGATGACACCCCCATATATATTAAGAAAACTGCACAATGCTACTGACATTACACTAAAGGAGGCAAGGCTCTGTTTTATGTTAAAATGGAGAATAATAATTATACATATTCCTCCATTTAATAACCTGTTTAAATAAACATATATGGCAGTTTATAATTACTGAAATTTTTTCATAACCTAAGAATTGTTATAATATAAGTTAAATATTCATTAGGAAAAAATCATTTGGGGTTAAAACTCTTGCTACTTTTTTTTTTTTTTTTGCACTTAGGCTGTAGAGGTGCTCAGAGAGAATGCTTTTCTTTGCTGTCTCTAAGTAAAACTGAATTACCTAGTCATTGTCTAATCTTGTGATGGTACCAAAAAGAACTGGGCACAATTGATTTCAGATGTAATTTCAAATGATTAGTATTCTGTACTCCTTGGGACAATGGAGATCATATAGAAGAACACAGAGCAGTTGTTGAAACAGCTTTAGATCCAATTCAGCAGAGCTCAGTCAGACACCTTAGCTGTTTGTATGATCCACAGAGGTCAGTAAAGATTTAAAGAACTTGCATAGTGTGAGTCTACCCTGCCTTGCTAAGCAGGACAGGCCATAATAAATGCCATTTACCTTTTTTATTTTTCTTTGCTTTTGTCTCTATTGTTCTTTGGTAGTTGGTGGATGTAGTGGTTTAACCCCTGACAATTTAGAAGCACACAGTTGTTTGCTCCTTCCCCTACATCCCTTGGGATGGAGAGGAGAATCAGGAAAGGAAAAAGCTTGAGTTAAGAGCAAATCACTAATTGAAACAAAGTAAATATAATACTACTGATATTAAAATATAATAATAATAGCAATAAAAAAAAGAGAAGAATAAACCCCAACAGGTGTTACACAATATGATTGCTCCCTACCCACTGACCAAGGCTGAGCCCTCCTGGCCAACTCCTCCCAGTGTCTGCTCTGGCCATGGTGTTCTGTGCTGTGCAATACCCCTTTGGCCAGTTTGGTCAGCTGGCCCAGATGTGTTACCCCCTTCCCCTGATTCTTGTGCAGTTCCTCACTTTCAGAGCATGAGACACTGACAAGTCCTTGGCTCAGTGCAAGCACTACTCATCAACAGCCAAAACATCAGTGTGTTACCAACATTATTCTCATCCTGCATCCAAAACGCTGCACGGTACCAGGTACTGGGGAGAAAATTAACTATACCCAGACAAAAGCAGGACAATGGAATAGAAGGCTTCCTGCATTAGTTTTCCCTTAGATGCAGCTCTAAAACTTCTAGAACCAGTATTCTCACTGTTCCTTGAGGGATTGCTCATGTTCAAACTCTCATAGCATGCACCATTAGTATTTCTTTTTCCTTCTCATTTGCACTCCGTGATTGTCCTGGACCTGTACAAGAAATAATGTAGTGTTGTGTGTCCAGCATTCCATTGCTGGAGCTCAATTAAGTATTTCCTTAAGTGACTTTTTTGCTTGGCATCTTTACCATTTGACCCCTGACATGGATGTAGCATCTGTGCCAGTGGTAGCTGTGACCTCATTTATTTTAGCATGGATTCAAAGACTGGATAAAGGCAGTGGAAAAAAGATGACCTCAGTGATCTACTTTAGCTGGGAGTCTCTGAGATGCCACATCTCCTGTGAAGATGAACTCATGACAAATTAAGCTTCTCTCAAAGGATGGCAAAAAGCAGGATCCATCATAGTTGAGAAGTAAACAAGCGTTTGAAATCCTAATTCACACATTTTGATCACGTACCAGTAAAAAAATTTAAATTTACCAATAAAAATCTATTATCAACCTGATGTGGGGAAATATAGAAATGTAATTTACGTTTTGTTCCGTTATATTGAAGACATGGTACTGTATATTTAATATGAAAATGCTGATTTGTATTCCAACCACATGTTGTATTTATTGGCTGTATTTTAAAAATTGATAAATATATTAGTACATTATTTCCAACAGAGAAAATAGATGACTCAGAGTCCTGACAACTTTAGACAACATTTACATTCAAATCTGTAACTCTTCCCTAAAGAAGAGCTAACTGGAACCCAAGTCAAAAAATGAACAATAAAAACACTATGTCTGTATATTTTTGTTTATATATTGCTAAGATGGATATGTAATAAAACCAAAGCTATCACTGATGTATCTGACAGATATAGATACTGCACATATAAATATTGGTGTAACTACTGATACTGCCATTCCCTTTGATATGAACTTTATATAAAGTTTAGTATATTATGCAATAATCCATTCACCATGTCAAGGGTAATAACCCAGGATTTATGTCACTGGAGCAAATGTCTGGAGCTGTGTTAGAAGTGAAATTGGAATGAAGTGAGTTAAATGCAGAAGCTGGGGACTTGATGAAACCAAAGCTAGGGAAATGGTAGTAGGGTACATGATTTGAGTAGGGAAATTATACAAAGTTGCATGAAACTTTGAAATAGAGCAAGGCAAGATCACTAGCTCAGTTAAAAATCAGTGGTAATTATGATAAACCAAAAATGAGCAACAAGTAGAGGTGTACAAAAGAAACTGGTAAACAACAGGATCAAGGACCTGGCCTAGAGAACAGGTTCTTAGACCCTGTAGAACCTTGGGGTCTGTGCAGGCAAGCAGAGTGAGATGTGCAGCTGGAGGCAAGTGGCACCTTGAGCAGGAAAAATGATAGAGGAGATTGAAACAAGTTTCTGCAGTGGGATAGAGGGCCAGTCCAAACTGGGATCTATTTTGTTAGGCTCTTAGCTGTTGGAGAGACTGTTTATAACTATCTGATTGTGATAAATCTTGGAAACCAAACGGGCCCTTTTCTGAACTATGATAGATTATTAATAATGACTAGGGAAGGAAAGTCATGTTCTGTTATGCTTCTGTTCAATGCAAGCTGGGTGATCATTTAGGGAAGATGAGTTATTTCTCATCTCAAGTAGAAGCCTGACCAACATCTTGTTTTGAGAAATGGTTTTAAACATCTGAGCCTCTGAGCATGCAATGCACTCAGAAGGTTTAGAAGACTTGACTGTCAGAGTCTGAACTCACCAAAGTTCTGTCTTAATTAAATTATTGTGTCAGTGAAAGACCCAAAAAGTGACAGAAGTACTAGTATCTTTCCAGCATCAAGGAAGGTGGACAGACCAAATAGGGTTATTATGAACTAGTTTACTCTGAAATTAATCTTGGGTTAAATAGTGAGAAAGAGACATGGGATTCTACTAGTGATGGTATAAAGAAAGTGACTGTAATATGAATGTCATTAATACTCTTTAAAGTATGGCTATGATTTTGAGAACATTTTCCTAAAGAAATATTATAAGTATTATAAATATTATAAATTTGGTTGGTCAAGGCAACTCTAACTGTAGAATTTTGTAAGACATTTAGCTTGTACAGCTACACAACATTATCATTAGAAAATGAGCCCTACATAATTCCAATAAAACACTACAATGAATTATCAACTCTCTTATAGGTCTTAGGAGACATTTACCAAAAAGAATATTTCTAGTGAACTCCACAGAGATCTGACCTGGAGTCATTAAATGTTCTCCTCAGGTATTTGGAAGCAAATACACAGTTGTTTTTGATGACCTGGAAGTTGGTGAAAGATAACAGTGAAGGTATGGACTGTCCTGGGTCATTTAATGAATTGTGCCTGTATAGGGTGTATTTTAAACAAGCTCAAAGAAGAGTTACATATCTGTGAATAAGGAAAAGCAAGATATGCCACATGGTGTGGTTAGGATTACAGGAAGAGATAAAAACAGGTGAATGCATCTTTCCAGAATGCAGTCAGCACTGAAAAACATTTTAAGAGACATAATATAACCAAAGTGCACTGGCAGCTCACAGTTCAGTGTTACCTCTGAAGGTTTGACTGAATGCAGCATCAGCCCCAGCTGATGTGGTAAGTAGTGAGTTCTTATTCCCATACTCACTAATGCTGACCTCAGCTGGGGCTGATGCTGAATTCATTCTGGTGTCAGTAGTTTTAAAGGGATGTTAAAAATGTGTTTAAATACAGACGCCTCAATTATTTGAGAGCAGAAGTCAAGCAGGTAAGAAAAGGAAAGCAAGATACAACTTAGAGCAAGCTTCCAGGGAAAGTAACATGTTCATTTTTCTTTTATTGTCCTCCAGTTGACTCAGGATGCTTTCTGGGAAAACGTGTTTTAGAGCAACATCTCGGTGTGAGGGTTATTGTATGATCCATGCTGGATTTTAAGACCCTGTGTGTAGTATCCAGAGGTGATGATCTATTGCCTGATTTTAGACTTTACCAGAACTGCCACAGTTGCACAGCCTTGTATCCAGCAGTGTGTTCTGCTGCTCTGACTACTGTGGGCATGGTGAGTCCATCATCTCCAATGGATTCAAGGGATTTTCTCAACATCTCTTGGGGATATTGCTAACCAAAGGCAATGTGTCCAAAATACATGCAGCTCAGAAATTCAACTGATAACTCTTTGAGGGTAACTCATCTAATCTTGTTTGGATTTTGGTTTGGGGAGGGGGGGGGACTGAGTATGTTTGTTTGTTTGTGGTTTTTCGTTTGGGATTTTTTTTGGTGTTTTGGGGTTTTTGGGATTTTTTTGTTTGGTTTGGCTGTAGCCACTTGTAACAGTTGAAGAAGTTATTGCAGGGAACAGAATTTGGACTTCACAGTAGGTGAAAAAAGAATAGAACATTTCAGAGACAATCCTTGAGATAGCAAGAGGACAAAGAATAGATTGGAATTGGCAGAGAGAACAATTCTAGTTGAGGACTAATGTGGAAAACATCAGTTGGAAAACTGATAAAAAAGGGTTTCTGGTAAAGTAGTGCAGCTAACAGTACATAGTGGTCTCTTAACCCTTTGTAATCTTCAAAATTTAGTTAATTTGCTTTCTTGTTTTCTTCTTCAGATTGGTTTTTTATAACCAAACAAGAAAAGTTACTGCACACATTTGCTGGTTTTATTTGAGAAATAAATTAAAAAGTGGCGCTTTTATAATCAAGCAGATTTCTCAGCAATTTCTATTCTCTGTGCAGTCATATCTATTTTATTGCATGCTGGTTTTTATTGAACTCCAGTTTTTCCCTTCAGTTTCACATTATTTCAGGGTTTTGTGTGATCTTTAGCAATTTTTTTGCCCTTCTGGTGAGGGCTATCAGCTAGATTGAGAGGTGTCCCTAATTTTGATTGCCTTTATCAACCATTTAGCCAGTGGAAGGCTGAGGTTGGAATTATTCTGGTGTAATTGCTGTAGCCACTTGTAATACAAGCTCTGATGAACTTCTTAAAAGCCATGATTTTATCTTAGCAGGTGTCACTGTCATCCCATTTATATGCACTTTTACAACCCCTTACACCTAAGACACAGTGCTGAAAATGGTTATGATCAGATTTCACTTTCTTGTCATTAAAATTAACTTCTTGAAAAGTATATGTGGAAAAGCAAGAACTTCTGCTGTATGTGACTCAGGATTTCTCAGTCCTGCATTTCAATGCTTTCATCTGACCAAACAAGAAATGCCCTACTATTAAAGCTGGGGATAGTCAAATTTAGGTCCTGTGTAGGCAAAACCTTTTGACTACAGCTTTACAATGTCTTTTTTTGTTTCTATTCTGTACCAAACCACTTTAATTATTGAACCCTAAAAATCTAATATACTGAAAGTTGATATCAAATATGCCAGGAAAAGGATACCCCATAATTTTTCTTCTTTATTACACTTGATTGGAAAAAGAACTTGTAGTCTAAAGTGAAGTGTGCAGGAGCATAAACAGTAAATAGAATTAGATAGTATACTGGCCATTTCACTTACTCCAGCTTAACAAAACCAGTAATAATAAATGCAGGAATATTAGCCCTCTTCATAGTTTTGCCAAATGTTTTAAGAAGCTGTCTCTGGTGCTGAATGTAAACAGTAGCATTTGTTTCACTGAATGTGAAACATTTTGGTTATCTATAGAAATCTTTGAATTTGAAAGGTAGGTTTTCAATCCTACAAAGATACGTCTTGTACCAAATTGCTGTCACAGGAGGGTAAATATATGCAGAAGTAAATGGAGCAAATCCAATACCCAGTGCTGATTCCTCTTGGTAGGAGGAGGATATGCTTGATCTGTATTCACGTGTGTACCCAGATTGCCACCTCTGAGCTGCTTCAGTGTCTAATTTTGTGGTACTTTCTGCACATTAAATGTTTTGGGTATTATCCAAGGTAAGAGAGGGGGATCCAGAATTCTTCAAAGATGCGTTGCAAGAATCTGCTACCTACAAAGACTCCAATGAAGAAAGATCAGTTTTAAAATAATAGAATTCAGTCATTAATATATGTGTTCATATATATCTGTCAGGTTGGATTCTTAATGTAAAAGGGATTTTGCTTTAAAAAGCTGCAGATCTAAGAACTTGGGTTTTAATCACCTTTCAACTGGATATAATTTCCAAGCTAAATTCCAAAGTGAGTTTTGGGTATTGGGATGTTCTGTCTCCTGTTCATTTCTCCAAAATTCAGATTTACACTATTGTTGACTTTAAAAGAAAGAAAAGGTATGCAAGGAATGACAGCGATCATCCTGAATATAAATTATATCAAGCAAATTGATGCACGATAAAATTACCAAATCAACCTTTTTTAGTCTATATTTTATGGAATATCTAATCTATGTTTGGCAGTAATTTACTCTTGCCCATGAATTTCTGACAGTTTCGATTCTTTGGTCTTATTAATCAAAGTAGTCAGCACCAGAGCAATTTTTATGAGACTCACTAGTCATAAAAAATTTATTATCAGATAAATCAAAGAAACAACTAGCATCTTAATAGGGTGAACAAAGTGGCATGTAAAAGATCATTCAAGACTACATGCTTTTGACACTTGTGTATTGCATTTACTGGTAGAGTCAGAGGTTCTGCTTGCCTTTTCATTAAAACACTCATAACCATGACACAGTTGCTACCTTTAGTGCAGGATTTTTCTTATTTTTATATAAACATCTATACATACATACAGATATTTATGAGTCCAGCAGTCACAAAAACAAAGAGTCACTTTAGATTGTCCCTGTAGTCAGCTGAGCACCTCAGGGACTGCGACAGTTCACCAAATAACTGAGCCATGCTCCTGGTGTCCAGAGGGGAAGGGCTGGGCCCTTGGGCACCCCTGTTGCTGATGCCAGGCTCCTGTGTGCCCCAGCTGGTGCTGCCTCTTGTGTGACCATGAAGCAGGGGTGTCCAGGGGCTGATATGGTGGGAGACTTATTTCAGTGAATTACCTGCTGGAACTCAGTGCCTGGCAGGCAGCGCTAGCCCAGAGAGCAGGAGTGCAGCCACAGCAGAGGTGGCCCAGCTGAAGCAGGTTTAAGCCCCAGGGGCTGCTTGTATCAGCCCCTCAGCCATGTGTCCAAAGGCATGGGGAGGAGAGCCTGAGTCTGCTTCATGCACCAGTGAAGCAAACCTCCTATGAAGAGAACACAAGTGCTTTTAAGAACTAAAGAATTAACCCCACTTAGCATCAGTAAACGAATCGAAAGTCTGTATTTGTCTTGTGGTCAGAAAATAGGGGAGGGAGAAAGTTCTGACAGCCTGTGTTTCACATGAATCTGGTGATGCTGAAAATATGCAAGTCTCATTAATGGAATTCTTGTAGGTAGCTTTCATATGTTTTGTGCAATAAAAAAATAACTGAAGGGAGATTGAATTTATTCTGTGTTAATAACCAGAATGGATGTTTCTGGATGGCTACCAAGTGGTGCAGAACTGTGAAAAATACAAAAGAAACCCTACTGTTCCCTATTTCACTCAATGCATGCTTTTCCAGGAGAAATATATTTGACTTCAGCATTATGCTTTTCTGTGCTTGTGGTCCTAAGTGTGACTGTAAATAAGGCTGCCTGTGGGATGAGCTGCTTACAGAAATGCTGTTGTCTTGTAGACTTTAATGTTTGCCTCCTTGGTCTGATTCCAGTTCAAGTGAGTTATGGCTGAAAATGTGGGTTGTTCACTTTGCTGAGAATGTAAGGTGTAAGTTAGTTCTCTTACTTCTAGATACATCTTTAAAGGTATGGTGGTTTTAAAACATACTCAAAACATCCAGCAGTCAACGCTAAAATCTGCAGCTGCACGTTTTCTTAAGCTTTCTTTGCTGGCCTACTGGCAGTGTCATCCATGTGAATCTTTCTTGAAGAGTAGACTTTTATCTTCTTTTTATTCTTGAGACAAAGATATAATGAGATATGGAAATTTTAAGCTGTTTTATTTGTTGTTAATAACTAATCATCTCTGTGTGCTTTTTAGGTGACTGCTACTCAGTAGTATTTGCATTCAGAATTGAAAGGACTAATCTTCTCTGGTCTTGGGTTTAAGGCAGACTGGGGTTTGGACTGGTCCATGTTTGGGACAGCTTTTTGGTAGGATACATAAAACTACAGTTAAAAGAACTGTTGAATTCTGTGGATTAAAGGCTGTGATTTGGACAGTGGCTAAGGAGGCTTGCTTGAAATAGTTACATAGTTCAGAGTACTCCTAGAGTAAATTCAGAAACATTCACTGGATGCATAGTGACGTGGGCATTTGAGTTTCATGTCCTTCTATAAACTGAAGAGGTATCCAGAAGCTGACAGTGTGTAAGATAGAATCCCAGTTCCATGTCTGTCACAGCTCTTGTGTACCTTTAGTAACTTCTCAAAGATCTCAAATCACCCTGTCTTCACCTTAAGGCCATAACCTCCCAAAAACTGTACTGATAGACAAAGGTGTACATGGATTTTGCAGTGGAGAATTGGCAGTTCACGTGGCTGGTAAGAAATCAGCTGGTCAGTAGCAGACCAGTGTTGGAACACACAGTTCTAGTTATTCCTTCACCAGGAACTTGTTTCACTTCATTGCCAGTGCAAAATCTACCTTACCCGGGCTTTGTTTTCCGTAACTTCATCAGGATTTTCGTGAGTGCCATAGACAGGACAAAGGCATAAAGACCTATTCTTTAGCATGCAGAGGTCAAGCAGATTTTAGGTCCAAGATCCCTCAGCTCCTTCCATGAGACTTACCACTGATGGAAAGAGTCAAGAGCTGCTCTAATCACTAATATGGAGGCCTTGAGGAACTGATGATGTTTTTGTTTTCAGGAGGTTGTCTCTTGTACCTTGCATTTTTGTTGAAATCTAGTGAGGATGAATTCTCTTTAGTGTGTTTGGATACTTTGCCAGACCTGATGCATCAGAGGTGGCCTCTGGTGTGATACTTTTGCTATAACTAGGAGACATGGTTCAAAGCCAGTTTTATACACTGGTACATCAATTTATATTCATTATCATGACATCAAATTATATTACCAACAAGTGTCTTCACTGAGCCATTTTGCGCTTTTTTTGTTTGTTTTTTTTTAATTGGTATTACTGACTCCTCTTTCTTTGTTTCTTGGTTGACTTTAATTTGCAGTTTCACTCTAGGAATTGAAAAAAAATAGTTTCTTTCTGCAGGTGAAATTTTTGCAAATTCAGTCTGGCATTTCGCAATTTAGATTTTGATTAATTTGTTTGCTTTTTGCTTCAGTTTTGAGACTATTCTGTAGATGTATGCTATGATAAGATTTTAATCTCTTCCAGGTAAGTTGATTTTTCCTGCTTTCTTTTGAAGTACAGTCCTGTTCACATGGTGAGATACTACCAACTAGATTGTCCTAGAGATTCAGGTGTGTCTGTGGTCAAAATCTGGCTGCTCATAGTGTATCAATTCCAAGTGATTCACTGCATACATTCATAACTTTGGGTGGGACAAATGTGTCTTTAAGCATTGCAATAATCTGTGCATCCCACATTGTTTTATGGAGGAGGGTTTGCAGGTAAAGAGTCTTATCAATCAACCTGAAACCCACAGGTGCATCTTTTTAGACTAGTGACAGTGACTTGAGCAATCATAAATATTTTGACACTTCAGTTTGCAAGGATAAACGATCGCCTTTTACACACTGGTGTTGTGTTGGGATTCTCATTGAGTTATGGCTGGGCTGATGATTGCTTCTTTTTAAGTATTACACTACTTGATTATTATTTTTTTTCAGTAATATTTGCTTATCAGCATATAAATGTCAGGTATTCTGTGGCTTACGGTGTTAAGAATGGTAGTTGAAACTTCACATTCCCTTTGCTTAACAACTCCTGTATCCACAAATTTACACAATTATTCATCAGCTTAGTTTCATTGCTTCATTAATCCGAATGTTTAGTTGTAATACTCTGAAACTTGGTTTGCTAGAGTCAGATTTACCTGTGTTCACAAAGGAAGTAGTGTGAGTTGCTTTCATTATTTCCTCACTGAAGAAGGTATTAGAATTTATGTGTAAGAAAATTAGACCATTCATATCAAGGGTGATGAGTAATAATTCTTATTTTCCCTGTAAAGGATTGATTTGTGAAATTAGATAATACTAGGATGTATTTCTCACCAAATTTTCTTCTCCATGTGTTTCCCAGACAATGGAGCTGGGGAATCAGAAAGGCTGCTTTCACTTAAACATTTGTACATTGGCATGGGAATACCTCCTTGAGCACTGAAAAACGTATTTGAAAAGTATGGAGTTTGAAAAAATGTGCTGGAAAAGTAAGGAGTCTGGATTAAGATGAGGTGAAACACCTCCTGTGTTTCTGAGAAAAGGAAAGAGGTAGACTTCTAAAAGGTTTATGTTTGTGATGTATGTGTCTCTACACACTCACCTGTCCATAAATATTCTATTTTCCTGTATATATTTGGTTTAGTGCTGAAATTACCTATTGTTCAGTAAATGCATCCATTAACTCAGTTCCAATTCATTCTTTTCCAGGAGGATAGATTTAGAAAACAATGGCACTGAAGTGCAGAAGTCTGTTGACATGAATTTTTTTAAAAAATTACATTAAAAATAAAATTATAAAAATAATATTCATAGGTAAAATACTGAGATTATCAAAATGAATCATGGGATGAACTGATGCAAAATGTAGATATTGCAGAATCCAAATAGCTATATTCATGAGGATCACCATTAATTATGTAATTCTAGATACGCATATACTATGGCCTAAAAATGTATTGTAGGTTTACAACTGAATAGCTGTTTGATGTGGCAGAATGTAGTCTTTGCATATTTATTAAAATTATTCATAACTGGTTCCAGTCTAGATGAACTGCTCTATTCTTATGTCTCGCTTCAGTACATTTTCTTACCCATTTTATCATGACATTATATTGGAAATTTTTCTAAATTTTAGAATGATCCATGGGGCATTTTCCAAAACCCCTGTCAGCATCTCTTATAAAACATGTATTTGCAGTTTACATTTAAGAATACTTTCTAAATGTTTAGTAGCAGTACATATTTTCTATATATAATTATTTGCTGCTCTCTTTAAAGAAAATGTTTTATTTAGATGAAAAAGGAATATACATTGAAAAATTAGGGCTACCCATTTAATTAAATTCTGGCTTATCCATTCTCCAGCTTACAACTATAAATTGGTTCTTTTAAAAATATCATATGGTGGTGAAACATGTTTATAATGCATTTTTATTTAGATGTCCTAGCAAAGTTACAAAAATCAGTTACATACTTATGGAGTGTGTGGTGTCTTATACCTCCCCCAAGCTTGTCAGGGCAACAAGACTTTTGCTGAAATAAAAGAAGCAGGATGGGGAGGCTTTCTACCAATATGGTGTGCAGCTGGAGTAACTGTAAGATAGTCACAGTTACCTTATCTGGTGGCTGGTCTATAAACACTGGCTAATTTTTGTACACGGACCAGACACCTTTATTTCCAATAGAATTCAAATGGAAAAATCGGCCTGTAGCAGTATGCTAAAGGGAACCTAAGGTGATACATACTGTGTATCTTACTTTGCCAATCACATTGGTTTTTGAGTTCTTCTTTTAATGTAATTTGCAAGAAGAAAAGGTTTTGACTTTCAGAAAGAAAAATATAGCTCAAAGCATTTCCCTGTTAGCAGTGTAGAATGGTTGCAAGTTGGTTGGGTCTTGTTGTATGAAGCCAGAGGAGTCTGAGACTGTAGCTGAAATCTTTTGCTTTGTGGTGAATACTTTAGAAATTAGTTGCTGTGCTGCCATTTGCATGGTAATGCAGAATTTTTTTCACTTGTTGTCAAAAGCAATTAGAGTCTACTGAAATTGGGTGCAAACCATGTGATGAACACTTTGCATTTGATAAATGTCTTGGTGTTTAATAAAAGGAACAGTCCTTTTTTAGGTGTTATTTTTTCATGTTTTGCTGAAATACACTCAAGATTCTTTTTCATAATTAAATAGAAAGCAATTTAAGAAAAAAACAAACAGATCAGTGTAAAAATTAACCATAACAAATCATGACAAACAACTTTGTGACCACTGCTGCCATGACCATGCATGTACCAGTAGGCCTGAGGTACAGCAATTGCTTTACATTTAAACAAAAGACAGTCCCAGCTGTGCACTCCCTGTTCCTGAAGAAGTGCAGCATCTTTGTGTCTGTCAAAAGACTTTGCAAAGCATCAAAATTGTTTAGACTTCAAGTGATGCAGGAAATACTGTTGTGGGAATGAAGTCTTCCACATAGGTGTAATTCTGCAAATAAAATGGGAGAAAATGAGAAATAAGGAAAGCCAGAAGAAAGATGGTGCAATTCATCTGGTTTACCTTATCTCTCTGGGGAGGTTTCTGGCTGGATTTGCTGGCCAAGTGTAGGTATCCATAAGGGGAAATCCAAAAAATTTCTTTTCTGGCCAGCTTGTTTATCCACCTTCTGTCTTCACATGAACTAAGTAAAGTATTTTTCCACACTGATGTTTATTCATTTAATTCCTGTGCTGAAATGTCTAGGAGTGATGTACCAGGTTGTGGGAGCTGCCTTCTCTTTTAACTTTTCAACAGGGTACCATGAAAGGTCTTTTTCCTTTACACAACATGTGATACAGTGGTTCAGAACAGTAGGATCATAGTGAAAGTTCACTGTTCAACTTCATTTTCTCTTGAGCCAAACAAAAGCTCCTCTCACAGATTAACCTCTTGCCTCTTCCCAACTTGTCCTAATGGTTTGTGTGCCTGGTGTGCTTCTCTGAAGTGATGTCATAACAGAAATCAGTGTTCACATGGTTTGATCTGCCTCAAACCACGTGTTGTAAGAGTGTTTGTCTGTGGTTATCAAAGGGATTTTCTCTGTGTGCAGTCCAACATTTTACACCTTTAGTTGAGTGGCAGTTTGGGAGAAGCACATGGTTCTCCAAATAGCCTCTTCCATCTGTTCTGCCAGCACAAGTGGTGTAGATAAAAGATATTTGAGGGACTTTCTGGGAGTTTTGTAATTAGAAGGTGTCTTTTGATGGACATCCAGCACAAAGGGAACTAGACTGCCTGGAAGCTACTGAGAGACCAGGATGGGTTTGCATTTACAGGCTAATAGCAAGCCAGTGGTATTAATTTCTTCGTTAAGTCTCTGCAAGCAGTGACACTTCTTGCCACCTGTGGGTCTCCAGGTGGTGGCAGGCTCATGGTTTACTGTCAGCACAATTGTTTTGGGGATGAAAGATGGACCACTTGGAAAGCTTAACCTTTCCTTTCTCCTTCAGAGGGCAGACAGCCCTTTTCCCTCTCAGAACAACATGACATCAATTTTACCAGGGAAGGCTGGAACTTTTTCAGTCTTGTTTTTTAACCAACATAATGGACAATTTGGACCAATAACTACCCTTGGTCAGTTCTTCTATAATAGCAGCCAAGGAAATACTGTCATCAATTTTATTATATCCTTTAGTTTCCTGTGAACCTACTCTATTGAGGAGAAATGCTTAATGCTCTTGCTATTACAATCTCAGAAACTTTCAGAGTCAGTAAAGAGTAACACTAGCTCAAACTTTGGACCTTGTTCCTGAACTTCGATTTAATGTAATTGTTATTTACAGCATTAGAGAGTGGTAAACAGCTGCTTGTGCCTGCTGAGTTTTTGGGTTTTTTTTTTTTTTTTTTTGCTGTTGGTTTGTTGGGTGTCATGGAGGTTTTTTCCACCTAATGATGCCAACAAAAGTGACCTGGCGTTTTTCCTTTAATTAAAATGGGCCTTTGTGAATTAGTGTGTGAAAATCACGGGATACAGCACTAATTGGAGTTTAGGCAACTGTTCCTCTAACCTTTCACAGTGAAACTTCTAAATGAAATGTTTCAGTTTAATTTAGTAGCTCTAGATTTTTTCATAGCTAGATATAAAATAATAATTCTTGACCTTTTCAGACAAATAATATTGGGGTTTTTTCCTGATAAAGCCTTCACAACATCATTCATTTCTGGCTCATGTTACCTGTGGTTTGACTGCTTGAGCTCCCTTTTGACAGTAGGCATCCTAAGGACATAGGAAAAGGCTTTCTGTGCTAAACCTGTGACTCACTGAGCCCAGCAGCCTCCCCCAGGAGGCAGTAGGAGATACTGTTCAGGGAGAGCCCTGCTCAGCCTGACTTTAATGTTTCCAGGGATGGGGAATCTGCCACCTCTCAGGGTAACCTGTTCCAGTACTTTACCATCCTCATTGTAAAAACCTCCTTCCTTATATCTAATCTGAGTCTACCTCTATTAATTTAAAACCATTACTCCATGTCCTATGGCAAGAGATCTTCCTAAGAGCCCTGGCCTCTTTTTTCTTTCTCTTCTTTCTTCTTTCAAGAACTGAAAGGCTGCAGTATTTTCTCCTAGGGTTGGTGCTCTTGCCTGCTGATCACTTTGTTGGCCCTCCTCTGGACCTGCTCCAAGAGGTCCATGTCCTTCCTGTGCTTGAGTCCCCCTGAGGTGGATGCAGTGCTCCAGGTGGTGCCTCACAAGAGCAGAGCAGAGGGGCAGAATCACCCTCATCAACCTGCCCACCACATACTCACTTCACTGAAAAAATCCAGATCAAGAGTAAAGTCACTAATAGCATTTACAGTTTTCTTATATCTTTAGGCTCTGATTATGTATATACCGGAAGTTCAAAATCAGGTGTTTGTCAAGGATGTATAGAGACAGCAGAGGCTTTTGGCAATGTTAATGGATTTTAAGTGTAAAATCCTAGGTGTCTTAATTGAACTAAGAAAAGCGCTGAAAATTGCCATTTTTTAGGAAAGCACTCTGCATAGATTTTGAACTCCAATTAGCAATCTACACTGCAGTAGACTAGATCAAAATCAATATTTCTGCCTGGAATTCACACAGCCTCTTTGAGAGACGAGATTAATATGGTTACTGTTCGACTCTGTGTTCTCAATCAGCTCAGTATGTGCACTTGTCATTCATATTTTGTTTTTAGCTTGTTATTCTGACAGAAGAGTCTCTGAGGAATGAAAGGAGAGCCAGTTTGAAGAGTAAAGCGATGTAACATTTACATATTTTCACACTGTTACGGAAGCCGGCTGTTAGGCTTTGAACATTATTTATTCATTTGATGCTGCTATTTGTTACAGACCTCTGAAATATGTTACTGACAGTAACTAAACCATCCGTCTCACTTTAGGATTTCTACTGATTGCTAATTTTGTTGACTAAGTGGTGGAAGAAGCTCAAAATGTGTTAAAAATAAAAAGACATGGTTCTATTAGGTTTTTCCTAATACCCTACTCCCATACTGAATTGAAAGAGAAGGCTTTTTTTTTTAATGCTGGCACATGCACTGACAAAAACATCATGTTGTAGGTCTTGCAAATCATGCAGATCACTTCAGTTTGTGCTGGTGTGTTCTAAAAACCATGCAAATGAGCTTTCCATCATGGTTGTTTACCCAGTGGGTGGAAATATAACCATCATATTCAAACGAGTTGAACCAACTGACTCTAAAAGCAATTACTGGCAACATTGATTTTTCCATTAATTGGCTGAACCTTCTGAAACATGAAGTCTCTAAGGACAGCATCTGAAATGTGTTTCTGCTTTTATTGCTGTATGATTATTAGATTTTGGATGCTACCAAAATGTCCTGGACTATATTCAAAATACAAGACAGTTCCTGCTCTTGAGGACTGAGGAGTCTGAAAGACAAAATGTCAAAGGAAATAAACATTTCCAAAGTGTTTTATAATTTTATTATTATTGATAACTGTTTAGATGCTTCACAATATAAATGGACCCTTATTGAAAATGTTGAGTTATAACAAGATAATTTTTGCCATAGTATGTCTGAAGAAATTTGTTCATACATGGATTGGTGAAAGCACATCAGGAGTTTTCCATTTGTGTTGTGGTTTATCTCCAGCTGGCAATCTTGGCATTCCCCACTTCCCACCCCAAGGTGGGATTGCGAGGAGGATCAGAAAAAATGTAAACACTCATGGTTTGAGATAAGGACAGTTTAATAATTGAAACAAGATAAATTATTGTAATAATTATTATTGCAATAATATTTACAACAAGAAAGAGAGAGGAATAAAACCCCAAGAGAAACAAGTGATGCACAATACAATTGCTCACCCCCACTGACCAACGCTCAGCCCATCCCTGGGCAGTCATCAGTCTCTCATAGATGACTCCCCTGGTTTATGCACTGGGCATGATGTTCTGTGGTGTGCAATATCCCTTTGGCCAGTTTGGTCAGCTGTCCCAGCTTTTTGTTCAGCTTCTCACTGTCAGAGCATGAGACACTGAAGAGCCTTGACTTGGGTAAGCACTACTGAAAAACAACCAAAGCATCAGTGTGTTATCAACATAAATCTTGTGTTAAATGCAGTACCACCTATTAAGAAGAAAGCTGTGTCCCAGCTGAAACCAGGACAATGTGGGAAATAGGTAAATGGGACAATAAAGGTAACATCCTTGATAAGGCAGAGGAAATGGGATTGATGGGGGGAAAAGAGATGGTCCTTTCATGTCAGGTTGAAGTTGGGCAGAACCAACTAAAGAGAAATCAAAAATTAAAACTTGAGGACAAGGCAGTGAGGAAGGATGAATTATTTTTGGTAACTTCTGGGCATGAGTGACATAGGAAGAGGGAAATTATGCCCTGCTATATGGGCAGAGGAGAATGGCCAGATCTTCAGAGT
Source organism: Thryothorus ludovicianus (assembly GCA_013397245.1). Taxonomy (NCBI): domain Eukaryota; kingdom Metazoa; phylum Chordata; class Aves; order Passeriformes; family Certhiidae; genus Thryothorus; species Thryothorus ludovicianus. The sequence continues at coordinate 1,432,048 of VZTB01000696.1, forward strand.
ATTGGGAAGGGAACAACTTCAGGATTCATATCCTGATTGCTCAAAAATTTATTCAGTTTCTGGTGAAAGAATTTTCAAAACTTTTCAAGAAAACCTAATTTGCCCAAGACCTTACTCACATTATCCAATCTAGGTTCTATTAACAGCTTTATACCCCCTCTTTGACTCCTGCTTTGTCATTGCTGTGCTTGTTGTACAGGGACCATGAATAGGGATGTTGTATAATTCATTTAATAGCTATAGATTCCTACACCTGCCAGGCCTGCTCCTGCTGGCTGTTAATTTTTGCACTTTACTGGATCAGAGTGTAGATATCTTCTTTGGAAATTAACTCTTCAAAATGACTGTGAATGTTTTAAGAACATTTTCAAGTTTTCAGCCTTTTTCTCGAGCCAAGGACAGTGGCTGATTTCCTAGAATAGCCAGTAGTGCAGTGGGAAGAAAGCAGTCACAGAATAGTTACTCAATGTGTTCATTTTTGATCTCAGGAAAGATGATTTTATATTTAATTTCAGTAAATCACATTTTCTTGTACCGGTATTCTTTGCTACTGGGTCAAACACTTTAAGCTCCATCAGGCAGGGGAAGCTGCCCATCTACAGACTTGTTTAGGTCCTTTGTGAGATTAGGTCTGACATATTCCACCTACCTCAGCCTTCCTGCAGGTGCAGAGGGTAGGCAGAGTGTGGGAACTGGGAAGTACAGTGGAGCCAGATATCATAAATACCAAGTATTTCAGCTGTCTGCAACACAGTCTTTATCACGAAGTAGCAGCTATAATTTCCTTCCTTATCCTTCATACTCTCCGTTTTAATATTATTAATTTACAGGACATGCAGCCAGCAATTCAGTGTTTAATACCAGGAGTGTATGGATCCTCAGCATCTCAGACAACTACCTCACTGTTGTACAAAAAGTCTTAAAATTTATCAGATTGAGAGACCTGTGTGCTGAAATAAAAAATAAAAAAGAATTTGACATGGTTATTGAAAGATAGATATATACATTTTGGGTGTTGAAAAAAGCTTCAGTGGTAATTGTTACCCACGTTTTATGGTGGCAGAAGAGAGGGGAGTGAGGCAGGAAAAATAACCATATCAGGAACTGAAGCTGGAGAGGTGACAGACACCACTTCATCACACATAAGCACAACTTTAGTAAAGAAGAGAAGCAATATCCACAGCAAAGCCCAGCACTTTGAAAAGATGTGTTTAGATATACTATGCATTTTATCTTTTTGGTCTTCCTGTTCACTTACACATATGGTACCTGATTTTTTTATATATAAGCCAAATTTAAAAGGGCTGTTTCAAGATCCATAAACCTGATGATGTTGTATCTGCACAATGAAGGCAGACATGTTACTCTGTATCATTATTGCTTGTAGAATTATTTAAAAATCTATCTAAGTGTTTTGTTGCCACCTTTCCTCTATTTACACCTCCTAGATTTTTGGTTTATGAGCAGCAAAAGCAAACTGTCACTATTTGCTGTAAATTGAAGCTTTTAATATCTATGTCTGTTCTACAACATTTGTCAGCTTTGAGTATTTTGTCAGTAGAAAATAAAAATAGCAGGAAATCTCAGCAATAGTGACACTGAAAATTTATCTGCTTATGCTCAAAAGGTGTAAAATGCAGGTTTCAAGAGCCAGCAATTGTAGTTTTCCTTAAAAAAAAATGACATTTTCTGTGGCTAACGCTAAACTCTAAATACATCACCACCAAAATAAATTACAAAGAATTTGTATGCAGTGTAGTTATCTACAGAAAATACTATTAAACCCTTTAAATAGTTAAGAGATAGCCAAATAGATATTGTTTGTCAGACTCCCCATTAGTGCATTGTTGGACACAAAGAAGTTGTACAAATGCTCTAAAGAGTAGTTCTGTTCAATAACAGAGGTGTTTTATCAGCCTGTAAAATTTGACTGTCATGTTGACTGCCATGTGACAGTGTTTTAAAATTAAAAGATATTTCAAATGTAAACCTTTTCCAAAGCATTGTTTTATTTCATCTACAAGTGTGGTTGGTAAAACAGGTACATATAAAAAAAATGAAATTAAAAATTTATACTTTGTCATATTGTGTTGCTCTTATTTTTCAGTGTTGCTGAGGAAAATGCTCTTGTGATAATTTTCCTGAGATTTTCTTCTGTTCAAGGTTTTCTTTATTGTTCATTTTTTTCTCTTAGAGGAAAAAAAAACAGCTAATACATCAACTTCAGTGATTTTATTCATTACTGCAGCATTCTTAGAGCAACAGTACAAACTGTGAGGTTCAAATGTATTATATTGTGGTGGATTACTTGTTACAGAACAGGAATATTTTGGGACAGCCCTGGATTTTTACTTGTCCTTAACTGAAGTGTTTTGCTTGCAATGGGACTAGTTCAGTTCTACCATCACAAGTGTGTTAGATCTAGCCTGAAACACTGTTTTTCACCTAAAACAATTTCTCCTTCACATTCAGTTTTCTCTCATTTTATTTGTGAAATGTCAAACCAGGTAGTTATGGTTTAGTCTTAGGAGATATTCTGGCAAATACCTGTCTCCTGTAGTCTTTCTGTTTAATAAGGGATGCCTAATGTTTTAATTGTGTTCTTTTCTAACAGTCCAAAAGCCAAGATATCATTCTCCTCTCCAATAAACCATCTTGTTCACAATCCTCCTTTGAAATTGTGAGGCTTGTTTTGCCAGAAGATGAATGTGATTAAAAAATACTTTCCATTTTAAGAGAGGGTCTACAAAAATTGTATCTGATCAAAAAGATGTGTTACAAGATTGAATTCCTGTCCACTGCAGAAGTAATTTTTGTCTGACAGTGCCTTCAGTCTGCTGTCAGTGTCTTTCAAGAGTAATACAGGAATGTAAAGATAGAGGGAGGAGACTTACCTAGAGAGGAATAAAATTATTCCTCTGGGAAATACTTTTTGTATGTTTATTTCACAGCAAAGGCCGGAGTCTGTTATTAAATGAAAAGACAACACAACCTAGATGACCCAGCAGGGAGAACATGACACATAGGACCTGTGTAATTTAGATAAAGGCAAAATAATTCTTAGTTCTTTTTTCTTTTGGATTTCGTTAAGCAAAAAATGTAAACAGGTGCACAGTCATGATAAAAATAATGGTTTTATCCAGGAGTTCATTGTGCAATTGGAGCCTATAAAACAATTTTTCTTATGTGTACCTGTAAAAATCTCTAAAAGTGACTTATGTATTCCACATCTAAAAAACTGTAACAAAATCTCTTCAGCCTGGAATCATATTTAAAAAAATGTGAAAAATTAGTCTATTGGATGACAAAACAAAATTTATGGTTTTAGATTAGATGTACAGCAAAAATAGTTGAGGAGTTGCAAACTCAAAGCTTATAAGTTTTCAATGGCATTACCCAATTAGGAAGGGAAGGCTCTTAAGTTACTTAAAATAATTACTGTTGGTAAACTTCGTACAATTAAAAAATAGGAATCTGGAGAAATAGACCTGAACTCTCCATCCTGGGAAGGAACTGATCAACCATGATGTGTTTGAGTGCTGTTAAATCAGTTAAATAATCAATTAGTGACATCATTCAGTGGAAGAAGGAACTGTATTAAGTGTTTCTCATAATCCAGGAATTTAGAGAGATAATCTGGGACAGGCGGAAGAAGGAAGGTGGTTTGGATTTTAGCACATCATTCGTTTCCAGCCTCATTTTGCTGCTATCTGAAGGCAAGATCACTACTTTTCATATTCCCTTCACCATTGTTCCCACAGAAGAGAAATTGGGCTGCATGGACCAGACAGAAATCTGCTCTCTGGTAGCAGCAGTGGTCCGTAACACATGCCACCACCCAACCCAGGCACTACATCTGGCTACACCATCACCCTCCAGATGGCAACTTTTGCCTTTGGAAGGAGCTATATTTCCATCTCCTGGACATTCCTTGGATGCAGCCTAAGTACTCATGTTCAGGGGTAAATGCATAATATTTATTAATAAATCAGGTTATTGAAGATGGATCCACCTAAAGCTCTGTGAGCAGAAAAGCTTATTATTCAGTGATACAGACATGGGAGTTCAAAGAAGGTTGTGCAGAAGTCCTCTGTGCTTGACAGGAGGGCAGAGTGACACATACCAAAGAGAGATGCATTGAGACTTGGGTGGGACCTCCTGTTATGTCAGCATCTGTTTGGCAGTGCAGCAGTGAATTGCAGAGGGTCACGTACTTCGAGTGCATTTAGCAGAAGAGCAGCTGAGGTGTTGTACTGTGCCAAGAGGTGCCCAGAAAAGTAGAATCTCTGACATCTGCTCCCCACCAAGTTGCTATCTGGGAAGACCTGGAGGAATGGTTTTCTCCACAGAAGACAGATAAAAGGAGCCCTGTTTCCCTCTGAGGAAGAGTGTCTTCTGGTACCTGTTAGGTTTCTGTGATTTGGATGCATGCAATCTGACATGCCACTTGGGCAAGGTTGCTGACCCATGGTCTGCACAGAGTCACAGCTGCACTGGCTGAGACACTTCAATTAATTCAGGGTCAATTCAGCTTTTGGGGCTGGAAGCTATTTTTAAGACCTCAGCTGCTACAAGGTTTCCTGCCCTTTCTTCAGTGCTGAGGCTCAGAGCAAGGGTGAGATGCACGGTCACAGGGTCACATCACCTTCCAGCATGCCAGCTGAGACCCTGAGACCTACCAGGGCTCGCCTTCACATCCTGAGGCAAAGGTGCTGAAACCCTCCAGTGGAGTCACTTGCCATTTACTGGGTGGCTGGAGGACACGTGCAGACAGCTCCTGCAAGAGCAGCTCCTCAGCTGTAAAGCCACAGCCCAGTGGATGGATGGTGACTTGCTTGTCAAATCATGCCATTTGGGAAACCATAGTCCATGCCTTAGATAACGTAGGGGATCTTCATCCATCTCATTTTCACATAAAGTCAGCATGCATATGGTTTAGGCAAGTTTTGAACTACATAGAACTTAAAAAATATTTTTCTTGTACCCATGAAATATCTCACTTGCTTTTTGACAGAGTTATAGAAGCTTCAAAGCAACCATATAATGATATGAAATAGTTTTCTTTTAATAACATCTAGTGGTCCCAGTTCTTATTTATGTTTCCTAGATTTGTAACTCCAACAACAGTATTTTTAAAAGTCAGATAAAGTGGTCTCATCTATTGGTTATATTTTTTGATGCTTTGGAAGATCTGTTTAGTTTTTATGTTGGAAGCCAGCAGGCTGTTTTAGAACCTGATGAAAAACATTGAGAAGTAATCATAAAGCAAGGCTTTGGGAAATCACAGGAAGCAGAGTTCCTGGTAAATATATTAGATCTGTAGTACAATTTAAGGACAGTACTTTTAAGGAGAATGTGTTTTGCAGAAATAACATTTGTCATCAAGTCATTCTTCACAGGTAAGCACCCTTCCTTTTGTGCATTGCAAGAACTCCTGGGCATGTAAATAATATCAGGAATGTCCTTGGGAGCAAGGCCTAATGTGAAACAAATGCTCCCAGAGAACTCTCCATTTGTGTTTCATATAGCAGTCCAAGCTGATTGCTCAGATATTTTTAAGAAAGCTTTACTTACCATCTTCTGTCCCCACATCTTTACACACTTCAAATTTTGAGCAATTGCTTTTTCCTTTCAGTCCAGCTGTTTCCCAGGTATTTCCAGTTAAAATGGTTTTCCTGTGCTCATTGGTTCAGTAGCTTTGGTGAATTGGTTCAGTGACAAATGCCTTTCAAAGTTGTCCCTCAGACCTGCAGAGCAGTGCTCTGATGTGACAGGTAATCCCAGTGCCTTTGAAGCAGGAACTCTCAATATAACTGCATTTTATTATTCACACTTGGTGATGGTGGTCTTTTTTTTTACTTTCTTGACAGTGTGCAAGAGAATATGTATGTGTGTGTAATTTAATGAATGAATCTCTTGTCCTTTTCACCTCACTACCTTCTCCCAACCCTAAAAACAAAAAGGAGAAAGAAACAACCTACTTCTTAGAACCAATTTTGATTAATGCATTGCTGCAAAATTCTGGCATCAGGAAATAGAAGAAACGTATTTTGGATAACTGAATTTTTCTGGAAGACCTGCTTTTAAAAGTGGGTTTATATCTTTGCCTGGGTTAAGTGATACAGCAAATGCTTTTGATATAATATTTGTGTTTCAGCTGAAGGCTGTAAATATTTTTTTTCAGATCTGCTTCTGATAACCCTGTGTCTAGCAGAAATGCTCCCTCTGACTGAAGCATATCCATCATTCTTCTGAGTATCCATCATTGCACATTCTGATTCAATAAGAGATTATATCTTGTTATCTTTCCAGTGAGTCACCATATTTATGGATTTAACTGGTATTGTCCAGATGTATCATCTTTGATTCAGTGTTTTGGGTACTGTGGGACTTACTCCCTGTGCACCACATACTGGAGGTTGCTGTTATGTGGTGCTGAACCATCCCAGGGACTTTTATCTATGAGTGGTATCAACAGATAACAATTGAGGTTTTGTTAGTGCAGAGTTTATACATTCAGTTTTGTTAAAATGAAATGTTAAGGAAAACTTCAGTTTATCTTGTAATGCTGAAAAGTCTAATCTGATTTGGTAGTTAGGGGTTTTCATGGAGTTTCTTTGTCACAGAGGACTGCACACATATTTACTATTGTTTGGTTATTCAGTGTTATGCTAACTCTCAATAAATATTCGCTGATTTTCTGTGGATATATCAACTCTTTTGAGAATTAAAAGGCATGAGGTGTATTCAGATTGAAACTTCAAGTAGTCTTAATTGTGGTGGATTATGGGACTCTTGATAAGTTTTAGGCTTTTTTTTTTTTTAGGTGATGCTTCACATAGCTTTGCATGTTGTTCTGACATCTGTTTTAACTCTCTGTGCGTAATTAGTTGAAAATTGTTTTGGTTTTCTGCTTTTTGTAATTACAGTAAATTACCTTCTAACCTTATTAAAATCCTAAAAAAACTACTGCAAATGAAAACATGGGAAGAATGCAGAAGCAGGTGTGTTTTTTCTAATGATGACAAATACAGTACAAATTTCACAAGGTTAGAGGTCAAACAATACATCTTTTCTTACTTGTGCATTTTCAGAAAATAATTTTAGAAAATAATTGAGAAGATATGCTTGCAAATAAAGCAGAAGACATAAGGAACTGTACTTCTGTGGCAGTAGTAGTTGCCAGTAAGGCAGTAGGGGAAGGAAGTTAATTAGAGAATTTTAACACTTTACAGATGTTTAAAAGATGCAGCCACTAGTCTGAGGAGTATTTTTCTATTGCTTATTACTAGTGGCATATGGACAATTTTAACCTGCATGCCAAGGAAGTCCTTTTCAGGTCTATATAGCAGTGTACAAATAAATTAACTCTTAGATCCTGCTTTTTCCTGAAGTACTTAAAACACATTGTTAACAATATTTAATATAGAGTAACTTTCATTGCTCAGAGCATGGGCTGGCTCCTGTTTCCAGCTGCTCTGGTGCTTAAAGCACTTTTCTTGGGGCCATCCAATTACAGCGATCTGTTAACCTCTTTGGAGAAGAAAACTGAAACCCATGTCCAGAGAGATGAATGAGATGGACCTGGGGGCAGACAGCTCACCAAATAGGCTTTTGATTAAAAAATTACCTTATTCTTAAGTACTGATTGGGGAATATCTGAGAAACAAGTGAGAATCTGCTATAGAAAAATTCTTGCATTTCCTGCCAGAGAAGATTTTTCATGCAGGCTGCACATGGCCTAAATAACTAGCTTTTAGAAAATCCTCTTTGCAGGAGTCAGTAATTTCAGTGCATTTTTGAGACACAGTTACTAGTTTTCCCACCAAATGTTCCTGATGGTTACTGCATGCAGGTAGCAGCCAAGCAAAGATGTAAAGTAATTCTCATGGAAGAAAAAAATCCTTATTTTCAAGCAGTAAAGGCATGATCCAGATAATTTATTAATTTATTAGCTTTTCAGCCTTTAGAGTCCTTTCACGTAATGACTTACACTTGCCAAATTAAAGGGGGTGAGAATTTAAGTGAGGAAAAGCATCAGACAGAAATTCCCCAAGTCAATTCCAAGAGAATGTTACGGACACGCAGAGGAAAGGGGGCATGCTTAGTGAAGTTACTGGGTTTTTTGGGGAGGGATCTGGCTCAGCAGGCAGAGGGAGGTGTTATTTTATAGTTCAGCAGTAGGTACATGCAATGCAGAGAAGAATATCTCTCCAAACTCTTAGGCACTCACAGGCCACTCAGAGGTAGATGGATTTGCACTCCAACATACTTTTGCATACTTCATAAACCCAGTCTCAGAGAAATCTTTCCGGTGCCAAATCCTCTGGCACAGTGTGGCCTTCTCTATCCCAGTTTTTTTCTGACTTACAGTTGGTGAGTTCCTATATTCTGGGCATGTATGAAGAATTAAAAAAGTTATCTAGTGGCATCACTGTGTGTTAGTGATGGATCTAATACTCAAGATCACACATGTCCAGTGAGGTCAGAGCTCGTTTGATCTGTGTCTTGCAAAGTTGCTGATTCTTCCTGCATAGAAACTGAAAAATCTGAGTTCTTCATTTTCTGTTATATTATCCAAGCCACACCATTATGTCCTTTCCTTAAGGCTGGAGTTGGTTTTAAATTTGCAAAACTAGTTTCTTCTGTTCTGGTGGGATTTCCTCAGATCCCATCAAGTTACAAATCAGTCATTCCCAGGAAAGAGTGAGAGCAGGTGTGGGGAGGAGTTGTTACCTATGTGCCATTTCACTTGCAGATCCCTATGGTGGTCCTGCTGCTGCTTGCTGTGACTTGTCTGCTGTGTCCTCTTCTGATTCTGGAACATACTGGTTGGCTGGCTTGCAGGCTTCTTTGTACTGGCTTTGTATTTTTGGATAAAATTTCTTGGAAATGTAGTGGCTCCTTCTCCTCTGTCTGGTTGGTTTCCAATAGGTGTGAGGCTTGTTGTCAAGATTTTGAAAGGGGTTTTCATAGGAGTACCTCGAACTGTGTGGTACTCACTGGTATTTGAGCCTTCCGGAGAGGCAGTTGAAGTTGGTAGCTTGTGGAGATAGAGTATTCTTCTGTGTCAAAGAGATTGTGATTGTCAGAACAGAAAGTGTTCCCTCACAGGTAAGTAAAAGGAATATAGAAGTTCTCATTAATACATGTACCTGTAAAATATCCATGACTGTTTTTTTTCAGTTCTTTTCTGCTGTGTAAAGAAAGGACCTTCAGAGTTGTGTTTCATTTGTCTATTTTTGCTCTTATATTTAATTTATCTGTTTTTGCTCTGTCCATCTGAGTTTTGTATCCTGTTAATTAAATGTAAACCTTCTTGCAGTCATTTCAGTGGGTTTTAATCTACTCTGCAGGTGTCTTTGTGTACTGTTTGTGTTCCCAGTGTGACTGCAAGGAGGTAACATTTCTGAGTCATTTGTGGGCTTGTTTGCTTATCATGCTAGCTGGTCCACCCACTGAATTTTTGAGTGTAGCATTGACAGTGGTGTCAAAGGCTAGATCTTTAACACTGGAATGTTAGAAAAGGGTAAAAGGTATATCTTGCAATCTCCTAACTAAGTTAAATAGAGAGATTGTCCACTGACATTAGAGGTCCATCATGCTGTTCCAGCTTACACCTCGCAAGCCCCAGGGTATGTAAAACAGCACGCTTACTGCCTTGCTTTTGTCTGTTCTTGAGAGGAAAGTCTGATGCCCAGCATGGCAGAAAGCATCCGAGCTGGCTTTAATGAGTACGAATAACAGTAAAGAGACAACAACAGACGGCTCAGCAGTCCTGTGCAGCTGAAACTCATCGCTCTGCTTCCTCACTGCTTCTGTTGTCTGTGCTGCCTTGGCTGGGAAATCACTTCTTCCCTTTGAGTACAGACCTGGAGTTAAGGAATGACTCATCCCTTTCTTGCACTGACATTGACCTCGCAGTTACTCCTTTTCTGTCTGAGAGCAAATGAGAGGAGAATCAAGCCTGCAATCCCCAAAAGAAGAATTGCTTAAATTTGATCTCATGAATAAGTACTGAATCCTAATTTCATACTATTTCTGGTCTTTGGATGGAGACAGCAATATATTAGGAATTAAATAATAGTTTGAAGCAGGATTGAAAATGCAGCATCTGCTCCATTATGACCTTAACTGTGTAACTGCCCCCAGTGATGGGACCCCAGCATGAGACCACGCTGACTTTGTTCAGTTTTTCATGATGTTGGCTTCTTCTGCTATCCAGCATTCTTGTTTTTTGCTTTCTTCTAAAAAAAATCAGTAGGATAAGTTCTTACTAAGAGATTGTGTACACTGAATGGTGACATACATTTCTGTTGAGTTACTGTTGAGTTAATGCTGCCCTGTTTCACAACTCAACAGTTGCATTTTAGGTGACACTAGCACTTGTGCCCTAAAACTTATTGTTAGAGATTAAGTCCCTCGCAGAAGTCTTCTGACATCACTTTGAGATGCTGGAGTCCAGCTTCCTGAGCTGGAGCAATGTTAGCATGGTTTGGTCAGGTATTAATGCCTTCCCTCTCAGAGAAGGCAGGTTTGATTTAGGCTGTGTTCAGTGAAAAAACGTTCAAAACTCTGACAGGTGCAGTGGCTGGACACTTGGAAGAAGACACTTTGGAAGAAGGTGTTTTCATGCCAGTAATTCTGAGTAGGGAAAAATAAGATCCTTGAGAAACAGCTTCCAAATGGTGGGGTAGACTTTCTACTGTCCAAAAGGTAATACACTCAAATAAGTAATTGTTTATTAGTTACATATCCTGTGTCTATTATTAAGGTACTAGTAATAATTACTGTCTGAACTCCCTTTGGACTAATGGCAATGCTGTTCACAGCAATAGAATTAAAGCTTAATGGCTTAACTAAAACAAAAAAATTGAAATTTAGTTTTACCAGGTTAGATTGTAACAGTGAAACATTTAAAAAACAAAAAAACTGAAAAAGAAAGATCAAGCCTTTCTCAGCTGCCTCCTCCACTCACTCAAACACTTTCTGTCTCTAAGAGAAAGTTGCTGTAGGGGCTCTGTAAGAAATTACTCATTGCCCAGTGCTAATAGCTGAGCTGTTGTTTCTTGGGTATTTTGTTTTGTGTCTGTTTTTTAGCAGGTCTTCTTGATCAAGCTGTGTTAGGAGAGTGTAAAAAACAGCATGTTTTTATGGTAATGAGATGTCCTGTGTTTTCTTTACATCTGCAGTTTGTCCAAGTATGTTCAGGACATTACCTTAACTGCCTCCTACTGTCTCCTGTTTGCCAGGGATAAACACCAGGTGGAGTGAGACATTTGCCAAAAATTGCAGCCCAGTGGTGGGAAAGGACTTGAAACAAAACTAGATCATGAGGTTAAAATCTTTAATGATGGTGGGTAACACAGGTAAAGCTGTGTGCAGTGAAGGATCAGGGATGCCTCATTCCAGCATCCCAAATCAAAGGACTTTGCAGGCATCCCCAAGTCTCTCACTACAGCAGCTCCTGGTAGAGCTGTCTGATTTGAACACGGTTTTGCAAAGTTACATTCCCTCCTGAGCAGTGTTCCAGTAAGTGGGTCCTGAGGAAAGCTGTGCATTGATCTGACAGGGATGTTGAAAGATCATTACTGCTGAGCAAGCCAGGGCCTTGTAAACCTGTCACGTTAACGCAGCAGTGCCTGTAACAAGCTGTGTTCACACGCTCTGGTAGGAAGGGAAAAGCACTTTCCTCTTCCAGATGTGAGGTGAGGTGTTCAGTCAAGCTGTCCTTGTGCTCTCTGCTTTATGGAGTATGAGATGTTGTCTGGTTTATATTTATTTGTGTGCCGTTTGAACTGCAGGCTGTAGTAGTCAGAGATCAACAAGCCAAAGATAACCATGTATAGTAGAGGAAAAATGGTGTAAAAGTGATCTGCTAGGAAAGGATCAGCAGCATCAGATGAAAGATGTGCAACTCACAGGAGTAATTTCTACCCCCCACACCAGGGATAAGTGAACAGGGTACTGGGCACCCCCCTGACAGCCCCTGCAGAAGCAACTCTCTGCTGGGGGCTTGTCCATCATAAGAGGAGAACATCTGTCACTGAGACAGATGTGGATGGTTTCAGAGAGTACCAGGTGCCTGGCTCTTCTCACAGAGTAATTTAGCCTGTAAGAGAAACTCACTTGTTTTTACTAAGCTGTTTGTGGTATAAGAATGTGCTGGGGTGGGTATTTCAAAATTTTGTTTGTTTGTTTCAGGAGGTTTTTAATGAAAAAAAGAAAAACAAGTGAAACAGCAGGTATGATAAGTTGCAGTTTTAAAGTCTCACGCCAAATCATTCAACTTTCATCCCTGCCAGAATTTATTTATAAACAAAGAGGATGATTTGTCTGAGATGGGACTTGATCTGAGATTTTAGGTAAGAGTCGATGGAGAAATGTTTCATAAGAGATAACTGTTGAAGTATGTCCATAGCTTAAAAAAAGGTAATGAAGTTGGTGGTAACCTGCTCAGATCGTATCTCAGTCTGTTAGTTTTGCTTAGTATACATGTAGCATAGTGTGAGGTTTTTTAAAGCACAGTTCTGTGTTTCCAAAGGCCAGTGTAAGGAGGATGGGCAACAGTGAACATTTGAATGGGTCCTATGATGATAGGAGTGCTGGAAATGGGTGCTCAGTGCTGGAAAAAAAAAAAAAAGTCTTTTCCAGCTGACTGGTAGCTAGAACTAAACACTTGATCCCACATCTTTTAATTTAATTGGTGGAACAACACCATTGGCAGGTTGCTCAGGTAAAATGGCATTGATGTACCTAAGGAAACTTCTCTGAGAAAAGTTTTAATTATTCAGCTTAACACCTCATTTTTAGATACAGAATTATCAGTTAGGCTCAGAGGGTTCAAGCATAGAATCCAAAGGAGAAATTAACCCTGTTGAATGCAAGGGACTGGAGTTTTACCAATAGCTTGAATTGAAGCTGGCAGTTCCGTCTTGCCAATCTGCTGGGATGAAAGTATGCCTTGACTGCAGAGAAATAGTGACACTCCTCATTTCCCCCAGTCCATCATGCCAGGTAGTCTTAGCCCTCTTGTTTAGCCACTTATTTGAGGTTTTATACTTACCTATGGGCAAAGGAATTGTGCATACAATTCTATACATAAATCCTGGCTGAGACTACTTTTGAGTTGGTCAGGTTTAGCCCACTGTGGACAGCACAGCTGAGTCACTGAGAGCACTGAATGACTGTTCTTAACTGAGAAAATTTCACAGTAGGTCACTCTTCCTTCCAATAAAAATTTGTGAAACCTGGGAATTTTGTTCAACACAAAAAATAATTAGAAGCTTCAAGCCAATCAAGAGGACTCATACTCCTTTCTCAGGAGCAGTAGGAGTGTGAATATATTAACCCAAGGTGTTCTACTGGAATCCTATAATCTTACCTGCCCTGATGATGTAAAAGCAGCCTTGTGTCCATTCAGTCCCCCTCAGTTAAAAAAAAGGGGGGAGAGGGGAGATAAAAGAGATACTTGAGCACTTGAAAAAAAGTATCGATTTGTAGCCCTGCAGATGCTTGATACAATGTCAGTTATTATGAAAGTACATGGATTTGGTATGAAAGTCTTCCAAAAATATATTGGATCATTTATATATAGATGAAGAGATAAATATTGTTTTAAAACTAGAGCTTGTAAGCATCTATTTTTTACATATTGTTGCAATGAAATGTGAAACACTTGTTCCCAGGTTTTTAACTGGTCATCTGCATGAATTGCTGTGCTGCTGTAAATATTTCTCATCATGGACAGGTAGATGCTCTTGGAAAAACCAGAACAAATTCTTAAGTTGCCAATATTGTCACAAAGTCTCCCTGCAGAGTGAAGTTGTTTGACAAAGTGTTTCCCTGGTGATTTGGCTGCAGATGAAAATGTCTTCTGCAATAAAATTCTGTGTTCAGGTCTCAGTTCTCTATGCTCATCAATCAGCAAATGACATATCAAGGATTTTTTTTGCTGAATTAGTTAATATGGTGGTGGGGAAGATATATGAGGCATTGATGCTCCTATTTTTATACATGGGGTATTTCTACTCTTAAATACACATTGTTTTTAAAGAAATATATTTTGCTGTCTAGAGCTTCCTTTAGTAATCAGTAGTGCTGCAATAAAACTAATATCAAACTATCTTTTATGTACTTAGATCTTCTTGCCTAGAGATAATGCCTCCTCTGAAAATCACTGTCAATCATAGAAAAAAGAGAGCTGGGGGAAGGGTGGAGAGATGTACATTCAGTGACAGCATTTCTACCCTCAGTGCACTGTCCTTTGTGGGTTAATATATTAATATTTTGTCAATAAATGGCATCCTGTAGAATTTTTGTGGCCCTGTGTGTTGTAAACACTTTTGCTGGGGATAATCATGTTCTGCATCTGCTGATACTTTCATAAGGTATCATTAATGGCTTTAGAAAGTTCAATTACGTGCCTGCAAAGAAATAAATTGTCTTATAGTTTAATTACCCCTAATATAACAGCAGCAGCAATCTCCTGGGAAGCTGCCTCCTGTGTTACTAAATGACTGTCAATGATGAAGTTGCTTTCCTTAAAAGATGCTCTGTTAGGGAGATTGTTTCACAGTGTTTTATGATACATCTGTTTTATGCTGCCACTACTAAATTTTATAAAGGAATTTAAAAGATGACAGATGTCAGTAATAACTTTTATTTCATGCTTGGTTTTTAAGGGAAAAAATGGAACTTACTGCAATTTCCATAAAGATTTATAAGAAATGTTTCATAGGAAATCCTTTTCAAATACTTCTAAAATTTTTTTTAATTATTATATAGGATCCAGGAAAATATCTTAAAACACATTTTAGCAGATCTCCTCTGTGCAGTGTGTGCCCATCTGCTGTGAAAAATATTAAGAAGGGACCTTCATTTTCCTACTTAAATGTCTCAAAACAGTTACTCCTCTTCAGATCCAACCACAAGAGAGGCAAAAAGGAAGCACAGATGGAAAGATGAGTATCCATTATGAAAAAAGAAGTGATAAAAGGATGAGAAACAAGGAAAGGAAAGAAGAAAGCATAAAAGTGGTACAAGAGGAAGACCAGTAAGAAGATGCAGGCTGACGAGCTGGAAACAGAAAAGAAATGGGAAGAGCCAAAATCCTGAACAGGAAAGATATATGAGAAAAGTCAGCTGATTAGGCAAAGGGGAGAGATAGGAGGAAGCAAAATAGCAGAAACATTGAGCATTTAGTAAAAGCAGAAGTCAAGGACACAAATAACCAAAGGATAGGATATAAGACAGTATTTTCTGCCTTTTCCTCCCGTCACTAATCAGTAGTGGGGAGAGAGGTATGACGGACAAACATCAAAAGCACAACCAAGTTGTATTTTCTTGCTTGTCCTCTTCTTAGAACTCTGGTTTTCCTTTTTGTGATTTTGGCTCACCATGTTTACTTTGGGTCAACTGCACTTCCTTTAATACCACTAAATTGCTAAACTCAGTGACTACTTCCAATTATTTAAATCATATGATTTAAGATCATAGCTTGAGCTACGAGGCTTTAAAATTATTCTGAGCAATTTCAAATCACCACTTCATCTTGCTTCTAGAAAAGTGCAGGTTTCAGTACGTCCCCTCCCCTGTTTAAATACAGAGGTGGTGCACAATCTCAAGCATCTCCCTGTCCCTAGGATGGTGAGGTGGCTCCAGAAGAGCTCCCAGGATTTAGACACTGACCAAGGTTCATGACTGTGTGCAGGCATGCAAACCTCATGGCTGTGCCACCCTTTTATATGCTGGCTAACAGAGGTTGGACAGAGCAGGAGGATAAAAGAGCAAGGTGTTTTGAGTGGTAAAGCCCTGGTACTTTTTTTTGTCTCCAGATCAGAGTGGATCAGGGAGTGTGCCCTGCCCTTTTCTTTGGGCAATTTCTTTACAGCAGGGGTGAACACTTGTTAACACTTCACAGGGTAATAGGTAGGTTGTTAACTAATGGCTGTTTTCAGCCTCTTAAGTTGTAGGCCATAACAAGAATACACTCTATTTCAAAGGGTTTTTTTTAAAGGAAATAAAAGGGATTTTTGCTGAATTCAGGAGGTGGGAGTTAGGTAGCACTTAATGTATTGAATGCAGTGCGGGAAAATTTGAGCATAATGTACAGAGACATGTAGGTTGGATTTGGATGAACACATTTGTGTGTGGAAAATTATATACTGTCTCAACGAAAATTACTTTTTCGTTCTGAAAGAAAATGTTTTTTTCCATGTACTGGTGGAAATTACAGTTCTCCCATGAGTAGTTTTTTCCCCATGCACATAAACAGAATTACTATTAAGCTAATTTTTGCAAAAATAATATGATTCCTTCAAGGAAGTTTCTTTCTTTCTTCAAAATGTTTTTATTTGCTGTGTTAATTATTTTGTCTTAAAGCTATGAACTCCTGGTCTGTTCTTCATTGTTCTGGCAGGAGTAAAATGTACACCACAGATACATCCCTCTCTTCCTAAAAATAATTTCCAAATTAGAATAGTTCAGAAAGGCTCTGAAAATATCTGATTAAAAGTTGCCAGTACTGAAATATTGTCTTAAGAGTATAGTAAAAGAATAAGAACAGAAGCAAGTTAAATTAAATCTTTTTGATCATCCCAGGCCAGAATTAACATAAGTACAGAATGAGTGTAAAGTGAGGAATATAATCACAGCCCATTTAAACAAAATAGCAAATAAGGAATATGTGTCCTGGAAAAAATGTAGGTCAAAGTAAAGTCCTGCTCTTTTGTCCTTGCATCTTTGTTTTTATTTTGGCTATCTATGGGTGATCTTCAATGTCTTTACTTGGCAGAAATAGCTTTTAAAAGGCAGAGCTCTCACAAGAACCAGGATTTTCAAGAGAAGGTCCACACTCTGTCCCCAGTGATAGACAACACGTTTGGGCTTGATTTTGGCTCTTGTACCTAGTCTGGAGTGGGACCTCATTTGGGGCAGCTGTGATAGTTTGTGACACAGAGCAGTGGAACTGTGTCAGAGATGTGGGGACATCAGCAGGGAGTAAAACTCTGGTTTTAGAAACATTGTACAGGGAAAAGAGGAGATTCTTCAAACATCTGAGATGAATGAGTGCAGAGTGAGCCCTGAGCTGGCTCGTGCTGTTTGCAGGATGCTGAACGTTGTCATAGAGACCAAGAAAGGGGGAACAGAGGAGTTTTGAAGAGAATGTCTGCTGGGGCTTTAGTAATGCTAACTTAGCATGTGATGTCTGCCAAAGAACCCTGCTGGGGAGCTGGGCACTAATGTGGTATCCGAGCAGGAGAGCATTGAGGTCACCTGATGTCTGCTAAGAACGACTGAAATCACATCTTGGACATGTGAGGATGTGGTGAAAATAAACTCAACTTGTGTTCACACACGCAGGTTATTTCCAAGTTATCTGTAGGCACATTTCCTGACAGGGTAATTGCTTCTGGTTCCTCTCCCATTCCTGGAAATACTTGGTTGACTTCTAACGGTGACTGCTGTGGAGATAATTGCCAAATCCTTTGTAATTTGAGATTACCACCCACACATCCCAGAGGCTACATAGGCTCTTCTGCTCTGACTGCCTTGGTTCTCTTGGCAAATAAAAATAAAAATGTGGACTGACTTTTTCCTTGTGCTTTGGCAGTCGTTTTGTGCTCTCTAGTTTTTTCTGTTGATTTGGAGAAAATGTGGAGTTGACATTGTGGTTGGTTTGTGTTAGTGGAACGGTTTTAGGAAGGTGTGCTACCAGCACAGCTGTCTTCACTAGGGTCCTGCATCTGGGCTCTTCAAAGACAGATGTTGAGTGTACTCAGAGGCAGCTGGCTGGACCTAGCACTTATCCCTCAAGACTGGGGAGCCACCCACCCTTCACAGAGCTGCACATTTCTCCCACAGCTGTTTGGGCCAACAGCTGTGTACAGAGCCTAGTGTCTTCCCTCTTCAAGCAGATAGTTTTAGCTGTATTGTGACTATACTTTACAGTAAGTCACTATCTAGGATTTGCACTAAAATACTCGTTCTTGCTTTAATATGAATTACTGTATTCCACTAAATGTATGAAGCCCATCAAGTGGGTACAGTACTAAAGATGTTGAGTAAATTAATCATGTGCAGGAAGGAGAGTCAGGACAGAGTTTGTCTCTACAGTGTGGAATCAGAATCTGGACAAGACTAAGAACTGTTCAAGATCAAGATATATGACTGCTCTGATACCAAGTAAATAGCATTTTTAAAATTAATGTCCTTGGCATTGGCTGAGTTAATACTTCCCTTTTGCAACATTTATTTTTTCATTAATGGAGCTAATGTGACTGAGAGATAGATGTGAAGAAGTGCCAAGCACCATGTATGTTTAAAGGGGGAACAATCTGCTGCAGCGTGTGCTCATGCTGACTGTGCTTGTTCTTGAAGTAATGGCACTGAAAATCATAGAATGAGGAGAACAGCATCTGGGGGAGGAAGGCTCCTTGCATCAGTCAAGAGCTCCCTGTACCATAAGGGCTTCATGAATTCACGTGGTCTGCTTGCTCATCTATTCCTTCATTCCGTCCATGCTCCCTTTCTTCACTGAAATGAGAATTGCCTGCATGTTTCCTCCAATATACCAGCTTTGTCTTCTTTTGCTAGGGCCAGAAGCTTGTGTGTCTCTTACCTTTCTTTAGACCTCATAGCTCTTCCTTCCTCTCTTCCATCTTTCCCCTAGGTTGGTCTTTCTTCCTCTCACTGAGGCAATTTTTTTCTGGGTGTCAGTGTTCTTAAACTGTTCTGCAAGTCCTTTAGGGAAATGGAGGAAATAAGGGTTCTTCTTTGCCAGACTCATTAACTCTGGCAAAGAAGATGGCAGCCACTCCATGGCTCTTTGGTCTATAGGCCATTACCCCCAGACCTAACTGGCTGAAACAGCTGCGTATACTAACCACTGCAAGAGGTCACAAATCCTCTGCATAAATACACCTTCTCCCTCTCGTTTTCTTGCTTTCATCAAAATGCATATAACATTTTCCATTTCCTAGAACATTCCATTAAATGTTGGAATTTGTCAAATAATCTAGCATCCTGACATTATCTTGTAATAGACAAAAGTATGGAGAAATGCCACTTGCCCAACAATCATAATATCCAGGGATGAAAACTACCCTTCTGTACAAATAAGTCAACAGTCCTTATGGAGTTTTTTCTGGACTAAATCAGTTTCCTTACAAAGCTGTTCTACAGATTTGTAGAAGCTTTGGTGATAAATTGGGCTGCCCATTATTCTGTGTGTCTCTGTCCCTTTGTTCTCAGTCCTCACCACTCCTTATGTCAGCATTGCACATATGTCAGGGCTTGTGGGCTTTGAGTGAGGAGTTTTCTCCACAGCATGTATGCACATCCCACTGTGCAGTTACACCTTCTGATTCCCACCATCTGATTTGTGAGGGGAGTTTTGAATTAAAAAATGGATTCATCTGTTTTCTTCCCTTTTCCTTTTTTCCTCTCCCATGCTTTCATCATGTTAAATCTGGTAATCAAAGAGCTGCATAAACACATCAACTTGCTGACCTGACAAAAAAGCATGCACCCCAAAACAGGAACATTTTTTAGAGCAGAGTAATTGCGGTGCTGGAAAGTGGTCTGACCAAACTGTACCATGAGCATTAGACTAGGAAAATAAGTGAAGTTTGTGTACCTTTGTCTTTGGTTATTGAGGTTTAATTATGTTTCTTCTGAATTTGCAGTGTGTTTTTGTATTTGTGACTTTAGTTCTGCTTTGGTTGAATTTTTTCATTTGCTTTTTTTAGAAAAACAATAAAACAGAATATGGAAATTTTCTTGAAAGAAAGAAATATGAGTGGTTCTGGAATTTGGTTTTTTTTTTTTAGGTTTTAGTATAAAATATGTTTAAAAGACTTTTAATTTGGAACTTGATGTGAAGCATAAAAAACTACTTGAGTGTACTAGTATTTAACTTTTGAATTAAGTATTTTTCATTAATCCAAAAATCTGTTATATATATTTCAGTTTGGAGTTCAATCTTGATCCAGTTTACTTGCTGTGATAAAGCCTGTGGTCCATTTAAGCCCAAAGAGATTCATAGAGAGCAGTTGTTCACCATAGTATCATTTCTCAAAGATAAATTATGCAGCAGTAAAGACAAGTTCATAAACTTTATTGTATTGCTTTAGTAGCAGTGCTTTAGGTTCTACTGGGAAGGCAAATTCAACACTAAGGCCTTCCCCAAGGTTTATTAAACTGTCCTAGAAGCTGCCAGTGTCATTTTTTTTCCTTTTTTCGAAACTCTGTTGTGGGAGAGGGAAGAAGAGGATGGTCTTTTTTTTCTTGATCTTCGGTTAATCTTTCTGACTTTCTGCTTCCCCTAGCAAGCAGAAGAATCATACTGTGAGAAGCAAATGATACTCCCTTTACTTGATTGACTCAAACACATACAGCTTTTTATAGGCTCACCATTTTTCTTCAATAGCATGCATCTTTGTCATAGTTTAAAAATTATCTAGAAATAGTAGTTACAGGTTTTGAAATTATGTGCAGCTATGAGCAATATGTACCATCCACATTTTCCATATGTCGAGACAGTGTTCTAGTTTTATGGGTGTAGTAAAAAATTACAAGGAGTAAACAGTGGAACTTAATCGACAACTGAAAAACATTGGGATCAAAGTACTTTGCATTGGTATTCTAAAGAATTTTAGGAGAAAATATTTTTCAAGCCCTTATGTGGTAATCCTGAAATACTAGATCTTTCTGGCCATTGCAAGCTATACAAATGCAGTGTTGGCACCAGATGATTTGTGTATGTTTATCTTAGATTAATTTTTTCTTCAGAATTTCAGACGATCTTTAAGCAGCTCTCATTTCTGCTATTTATATCTGGGTTTCATTTTAAGTAGAATGTAGGAATATTGAACTATTGCTGATCTAGCTGATGTTGGAGTCTCTTCAGAGACGTAGTTCAAACTGTAAGTTACAAGATAGAAAGATTTAAAGAAGGGTAAGAGGGAGAGTTTATCTCTTCACTGTTTGTGCAGGTATATCTTCTACAGCACAAGTGCAGTTTTCATGTAAAATCCAAGGCACGGATTTATTATTTTTTTGGGGCACAGTATCTCTGGGTGATTTGAGATGCAGGGAGCTGCCTAGCTACATCATGGTAAATGCAGCTTTGTCCCAGTGAAGGTGCTACGGAGAGGAAGCGAACAAAAGCTGCTTCTCCTGTAGTAAAAGTCACATTTTGGTAGTAAGACATAGCCAGGCAGAGAGCTGCTACCTAACCTTTGAGTCATTTTTTAACTTCCACTGCCTTTAGATAAATCCTAGGAGGGGAACATCAGGAAATGAAGAGCAATCTCAAGAATGCAAGCACAGTCATTGTGAAAGGATCCAGATGTTTCCTCTCTATGGGAGCAAGAGTGTGGATCTTGAACCTCATGAATCCCTTTTCTGAGTCCTATTTTCTAGAGCATATGCTAATTAAGGGGGAAGCTGTCTGGAAACTCTGTTAGAAAGCAATGTGTCCACTGTGCAGTTGTTCAACTGAAGATGCATCTTTTCTGTATCCAAAAACATCTGTTGGTCACCTTAGAGCACTGAGCAGTGAGCTGAAGGTAACTGGGTGCTTCAGTGGAAATACAACTCTGATGAGTGCTAGAAAATACATTACCTGAGATGAGACTTAGAGAACCAGGCCATCTTCTGTGTATGCTCTCACTTTGGCACCAAGCAGCTTTCTGACTTATAGGGATTCAAATGTTTAATCTGCATGAGCACCTCTCTATTGATGCTGCTCATTTTGATTGTCATAATAGACCAGAAAACAAGCAGGTGAAAATGCAGTGCCAAGTTCTCCAGGGTATGCCTGAGTATCTGCATACAACTGTTATGTCTAGGCAAAGTTCGTATTTATAACAGCTCTGGAGTGGCGAGGAAATGAGGCATGCTATGAAGGAGAAGATGTTTTAGACCTTAAAGAGGGATTGATTTGTGATTATTATTGCTGCCTTTGATCTGCCAACAGGGATCTGAAACTAATCCACCAGAGCAGCACAAGTCTGATACATAAAGCCAGATGGAGATGCCAGAATAGGTTATGCCTGCTGTCTTGGACACTGCCTTATCATGAAGTGATAAAACAGGTAGTAGAAAGCAAAGCAGGCAAAGGATGGGAGTGGTGCCCTGCAGGAATGCTGCCAGGGGTGTGAAGTGAGTGCCATTTTTTAAAGCCACTGCAGGATCAATTGGCCATTCACAGCACTGCCCTGTCCTGGCCAGGGGCTGAGGCACGCACTGAGCTCTCCGTTGCTGTAGGGCCCTGACCATCCCTGGGTGCTTCCATGCTACATCGAGGGAGCAGAAAATGCAGACTCCCTGTATTCCAGAAATAATCCCACAAGTACATATGGCCACAGAAGTAAAAAACAGTGTTTGCATAAGGACTTTTACTTCATACCCTTACCACACTTTTACCCCAGCTATGTAGTGTACCAAAGTGAATCACATTCTAAGATGTGCTGTAAGCAGAGAATATGGTCTAGCTGCTGAGATGTTGGTGGGATTTTATCACTTCTGGTTACATTTTGTTTAGAAATTAAAGCAGTTTGGGGCTTAGTATAGCTATTAATTCTCTATAGATCTCATCATCATCTGAGTCAGCTAACTCGTTGCATAAGAAGAGCTTTATATAGATGTTGGATCAATTGGCAGTAAGTTGTCAATAAATGTGTCTCCTAGACACTGCAATTGACAGGTTAATGAAGTGCATTCTCAGTGACAGGGAGCTGTTGACAAATCTTTTGTCACTTTGCTTTTCCCACTCCTGCATTTCTCATAAATCTGGTCCATATCACAAGCTTGGGGAATGCTGGGATTAGAATCACAGAATCATAAAGGTTGAAAAAGACCTTTGAGATCATTGATCCAACCATGAGCACAGCAGTGCTTGTCTACCACTAAACCATGCCTCTAAGCACCACATCTACACATATTTTGAGTACTTCCAGAGGTAGTGGGTAGTGGACTTCCCTGGGCAGTCTGTTCCAATGCTTGACCACTGTTCTAATGAAGAAATTTCTCCTAACATCCATTCCAACATCTTATCTTTCAGAAGTAAGGGGTGCCTGTTTGCTACTTTGTGTGCATAGGCACACATTTTGGAAAGCATGTTAATAGCCTGTTGGTTGAGAAACCAGAAAGAAAGAACCAAGGACCATGTTTGCCCTACTTGCAATGTGTTCTACAAAATGTTTCAAACCAGATTCAAAGGAGGTGATCTGCAGTTTGTCCACCAAGACTGCAGCATTGTGTTTGGCTCCCTGTTGTTGCACTCTTTCTGCCTTTGTTGTTGCTGTGGCACTTAGACTGGTTCACTGCAAGTGTTTTCAACTGCATGTTCCTTTTCCTCTTGCCCAGAAGAAGGTGGAATCACTGGTTTATTTTACATCATGCTTGAAGGTTCCTGTGGGTGCCTTTTGCAAATATATGATGAGTAAACTAGTTCTTGTCCTTTTCAGTAACGTTCCATATTTATTCCTTTAACTCATGAGCATTCTTAAGTACTAGGATAAGTGCTTCCTACCTACAGCAAAAGGATGTTGAGCAAAACCAGATCAGTATGTATAATCCCACCTTCCTTGCAAGAGAAACTATTTTGGTCAATGCGTGCATTGAGAAGTCACAGAGTGACTCATTGGCCTTAGCACTTGATGAGAAAGCATAATTTTCACTCCACTCTTCACAGCCAGTCTAGATGTTGTCCATAGTTGTTGTACATAGTTTGGGGTTTGTGACCCACGTTGCAACTGCAGTTTGCCTTTTAGCTGGCATGGATAATTGACCTTAAAGGCCAAACCTTGAACCCAGTGAAATCAGAAGCAAAACTTGTATTGATTTTGTTGAAATCAAAGTCAGGCTGACAGTGTATTGCCATTTCATCTTTATAGACATTGGGGGAGAAGAAAGCCTTTCAAAAGGCTTCATGTTTTTCACACTGTGGGCCCTGAAAGACTGTGAAAGTAACTTGGGAAGTCGTGCAGATTGGATGACATCAGAACTTAACTGATGTCAGTATTACTGCTCTTTTCCAGCAGGTTGGTCAGCTTCTTGCTTTGCAAGAGGGAAGGAAGCCAGTGTAAAAATCTGCCATAGATTAGGGATTCTTCAGAGGGTGAGGACTCACATAGTAAGTGAGACTTCTTATCTCACCCACTTCATCTAGCATTATGGAGCACAAATCTAGGAAAAACACTGCTGTCAAGAAAGCATGACTATGTCACAGTTTGTTTCTGGAAGATGAAGGGAAGCCCAGCCCTTTGCTCAAGGTGTTAATGGCATGAAAAAATATTATGTGATTTTCCTGTTGTTTTAGAACCGCCTCCAACTGTGGGTAAGTTTGTTTTACAGAATGGAGCTTTAAGAAAGAGGACAAACTAAAAAAGAAATGGTAAACATTCAAGCAAATGTTACTGTCTTGTGTTACTCAGGAGCTGGTTCAGTTTGCTGATTGCTCAGTTTCAGTGTGGTCTGAGTAATGAAGAGCTGACTAGTGAGCCTAATTTGGGGTAATTCCCTGAGTACTTCAAAGCATAGCAAAGCCAGAAAAACTCTAATGAAAAATAATGGAAAGGTAGCTGGGGGCTTAACTTATGATCTCTGCTCATTACAGTAAGCGACATTTTCATTGCAGTGTTGCCATAAAGATTATTGGCTGCCACATAGCATAGGTCCCTCCTGAAAAGATTCTGGAACAGTTTTGTTGGCACAGTAAAAACCATGGAAAATCACCAAAGATTTGCATAAAACCCAGTGATTGTTTGCCAAATATTAAGGCAACTCATGCTTTGTTCAAAACTGGCTGGAAAATTGGGTAAATAGTCTGTATCATTTTATTATGTGGTTCCTGAGTGACCATCTTTGGTCTTCCACAGTAAAGTTATATAACTGGAAAACTATTGTATTGATATGTTTTGTTTCCATATAGGACTGTCCAGTTTTTGACTTGCAATATTTCAGCATTTTAACATATATGATGACAATGATTCTGAAATTGGCTTTGGATCACCTTTTTCCTTTGCATGTGTGTTGATTTGTCAGAGCACAACTTACCAGGTGTCTGTAAGATTGACAGAATTTGCATGTTTGTCCCTATGTTGTCCAGGGAGTAGTTGAAAGGGCTGTGTTTGGGAACTGGGAAGACCTAAATTGACCTGTTAAAGCATGTTAAAAAAAAATCTGTCCAAGAACAGCTGTTCTGCAAAGTGTATCCGTGTATCCGTCATGAGTTAAATAAAGTCAACTCATATGGCCAAGTGAAATTGGAATGTCTGAGATGTGTAGCACTTCAGATGTGGTCCTTTGGGTCAAAAAGCGACATTTTCATTGCAGTGTTGCCATCAAGTGAAGTGAGTTTCCTCTGTTCTTCACCTTCCTGGCAGTGCTTTTGAGCAGCTAAATCCAGTGTCCTGGAGGAACCAGTGAATTCCTTCTCTGATGGCAGTGAGTAACTGCTCCATATCCCTGTTCTCTTGTCCTGTCAGTAGCAAGGCTAACACTCTCAGAGCATGTGTATACACATGGCCAGCCTTGGGCAGACTAGCATGATGGGAGGACAGATGGACACATAAACACAGAGAAGACAAACAGCCAGACTGCATCCCTCAATGCCTGCAGTGCTGAGAGGAAACCCTGTGTCAGGGATCCCTCTGATACTGGCTCCCCAATCTTGATGTTTCAAATCAGGCCCCCAGGCCCAGTCTCACCAGCCTACATCCCCTCAGTCTTTCTGGGGGCTGATCCTAGAGTCCCTTGATCACTCCAGTATCTGGGACTCAGTTCATGCTATTGACCAGCTGGTCTGTCTTGAACTCTGCTGATGTGTGCATTCTGCCAGAACAGAGGGTACATTCACACAGAAAACAGCTAGAAACAGGGTTTAGGCAGGGCAAAGTCAAGGTGATTTGGCACAGAGTTCTGCCAGTCAAGTGTTCTGACCTCCTCCTATTTGCACGCTGTTGACCTCATTTATTCCCTGCCTCATCCTCTCTTTTTCCCTGCACTTGTTCTCTGCTGTCATCCTTGGTCACTCATCTGTCCTCATAAGAACTCATAAGTCCTGTGTAATCCTTATATACCTTTGTTCAATCCCAAAACTTTGTCTAAGCATCCCACAGTAAATCCTGTGCCCCCTTTACACAGTGGTCTGCAGAACTCACACAGCCTTCCAGAGTTTCTTGTGTTGTGTCACACAAATGGATTGTGTGACAGCACTGGGACTTCTTCCTTCCCCTTTCAGGGTCTCAGAGGTGGTGATTCAGAGGGATTAGTTTGGTTGAGTTCCCCACCTTGTCGCTGTGTCCCTTGTTCAGTCCTTATGTTTATTTTAAGGAGCTGCTGGACAGCTGGCCCTGCAGCCAGTTGGGATGGCAGAAACAGACACCCTTGGAGAGGTGTGGGAGCCAGCCCAACAGAGCAGGGCAGCTGATTAAACCCTGTGTGTGGGGAATTGCAGTCTTCTGAATGTTCTCCATGCTATTACCACTGAAACTGGTCATCCTCAGTGTGCAGCAGAGCAGGCTCAGAATAACTCAGACACTTCAATTTTTCTTTAAAAAAAAAAAAAAAGGTAAAAGAGACTCTCTGTATCAGTATTTCCCCAGAGTCTCTTCTATACATTTTATTGGTACACTTTGTCTAGTTACTGGAAAAGAAATACATACCTGCAGGATATATAATAACTTGAAGAAAGTTCCTTTGCTTGCACTTAGCTGGTTTTGCCCTCTGTTTTCCTTTTTTAAAATGTTAATTAGGTACACAGCAAAATGCATGTAATAAATCAATAATAAAGATTATGTAAGGGCATTTATCTGAGCAGCAGTGTAGCATTCAGAAAGGAAAGTGAGCAGTTTTTACTGAAGCCCAAAGGACTCCACGTGGACAACCACATTAAAATAACATAAGAATGAAGAATACTGTGCTCAGCTGTCTCCAGGAGGATGTCTGTGCTGCATGCCAGTGTGTTTGCTGTGCCATGTTTGCTGCCTGTCCAGCATTACTCTGAGATCAGGCAGGTGGCCTTGAATGTTGTCCCAACAACATGGTTTGGGGGAATGGAGTTCCTTTATTTATTGCACACTCACAAATTAAAACTGCATAAAGATAAGGGTACAGATCACTTCAGTAACAGAGGTACAGATCACTTTAGTAACAGAGCACATTTCTTTCGCACTTGAGTTGTCTTTTTTCTTCTTAGTGGTGCATTTTTATCTGCAGCTACCTGTGCTGGCATCTGCCTAAGAAGCTGAGCACACCCATGCAGTTTCTGTGGCTCCTGGTTGCTTTTGATGAATTAAATGTAGGATGCCATTTGTTCTAGTAGATAGCTCAGCCCTCAGAGTTTAAACTGATGCCTCTATCTGGCACTAAATTGTTTTTTTTTGTGGTCCTAAGTAGGAAAGCACTATTTCATCAGTGAAAATGAGTAGGAAAATACTCCACTGCAATCTGTGGGAGTTCTTGTCCTTAAGGACTTCAGTTTCTGGTCTGTGCGGGTTTTTTGTGCTTGCATTGGGTTCAGGGACTGGTCTGCACATGTAGGCTGAACAACTCATTGCTCCATTCAAAATGGAGCACGAGAGGGATATCAGACCTCCTGAATGTGCTAGCAGATCTGAGTCCCAGGTGAGAAATTCTTCATAATTGAAGTAGTCTGATAGGACTGTCCACACGCAGAAATGAATTTTTCTCTCCCTCGTCCTCTCAGGCTGCTGTTTCATTATACTGGCCTAGCCAGGGGTTGTTTTATCAGCATAGTAGATTCTCTAGATGAAATTTTAATTCCTCTTTGTCTCTGTTTTGAAAGAAATAAGAATAAGCATGCCTTGTCCTTTCTGTCTTTGTGACAGTTCCATGGAGGCCTCCCTTGTGTGTCTCTCTGGATTCGTAACACGGCTGAAGATTTCCAGTGCTGGGGTCCCTGGGTATCAAGATAGGTCTTTCAGAAAGTAGATGTTAGTGTTCCTTGTGCTTTCAAAATTGTGTCTGCCAAAAGCCATGCTTCTTGTAAGGGCTTTCAGGTTGGGTATGCAAAGTCATTAGCCAGCTTTGCAAATTTTGGCATCTACATTTTCCTTTTTAAAAAAAAATCTTTTTTTTTTTTTGCTAGTCTTCTATAAGCTTCCAGCTGTGCTTCCCTAACAAGTCTCACATTTAAAGTACTTGCTTCAAAAGGCTGCTAGCCTCAGAGAATATAAGGAGAAGGCTTTCTTTTATTACTGTGTATTAATTAAAGAAATACCTAACACCTACTTGGAATTCCTTTATGGGAAAAAAAGACATTAGTTCCCCATAACATGCAAGATGGTGAGTTCAAAGAAGCAAGGATTAAATTGACCATTTTAAGAGCAAATGTGTCTGGCAGAATTAAAGTTATCCATCTGTTGCCAGCCCGATAGTAGAGCGAGTGTTTGTAAATCATCGTCACCTCAGCTCAAATCTCCCCGCACTGACACATCAGGTCTGGAACCTCTGAGCTGAGGCCAGAGGTCCCTCTGGTCAGGGTCTGTCTCTGACAGTAATCTGTAGGGATAGAGGGTGGGAAGTGTGGCATTTAGAGGTTGAGTCTTTCTTTTCTTCAGGTACACAGAGCATCAAATGCACTGGAGTAGACGGGTCCAGCAGAAGGGAGCCCTGTGGAAAACTGAATGGTCAAGTAGTCAGTAGGAGACACATGGGATTTATTTTGGAGGGTGCACATTCTACACAGATGCAGAAACAGTGAGTTCCAGAAAGTTTTGGCAGAATACTTTTTTTTGCTTGTTGAGATTTGGAGTGTTTTTAGGCAGGAATTCTGAGTAAGTCAACTTTGGACTGCGTGACTCAGCAGAGTCTCTAATGTAAGATAACTAACAGCTTGTGAGAGTGCAGAGTGGGAACATAGAGGGAGTGGTTGGGTGGACTCCATCTAGCATTTTAAAATAGCTAAACACGAGTGTCTGCATGTCAGCTAGCTACCCACTGTCCTCTGTAGCTAGTGAAAATCTTTAACAGAGCAGTGCAGCTCAACATCTCAGAGCAGGCACTTGTACTTGAGCACCCAGAAAGCTCTTTACTCCACTGGCTTCATTAGCCAGATCTCCACTGGCTGGGAGGCATGGGCTTGAATACTTAGTTCAACACCTGTGCTGAATCCTCTTCTTCTTATCTAATATGGGCTCCAAGAAATGAAACTAGCTAAAAAAAAAAGAGCTAATCCAAGATGGGAAGAGATAATCAGTTCCCCTAATGAGTGCCTGTGGAGTGAAGATCCAAAAAAGCATTTGAGGGTATTAGGGATTTTTGGTGATGCAGAAAGTCTCTTTAAAAGGTGAAATGCAAGACTTACAGGGAATTAGGGAGAATAGTGACAGGCAAAGTCTGCAGGAACTTTGGGTTATGAAGATAATTGAAGCAGGTGGAAGGAACAGAAAAATAACACAGGTTGTTACACCTGGGAGTGTCTTGGGGCTGGACTCTGGCATGTGTAGATTTGGGGCAGTATGGGGCATTAAGCATCCCAGAGTGAGAGTGGGCTATAGAGGAAGGCACACTGTTAACAGACCTAAAAATAGTGGAGCAGTTTCACAGCACATTGAGAGCTGCAGATTCAGTGGCCCAGAGGCTCTTGAGGCACGTGGCACTGCCAGCACCTGCCCCCTCCATCCAGCCAGTGCTGCCTCCATCGTGGAGCAGAAGAGAGCCATAGACAGGGACAGGCCAAAACTGAATGGTTCTGAAGAAACTTGAGAGAGCTCCAGATGATGAACATCACTGACATTGCTGCCATCTGCTCTCAGAGCATTTGAAAACAAAGGGAAAAAAATTAGCTAAATAAAACAAATCACTCATTATCTGATTGTCCTTATTAAGAATCCTAAAGCTGCAGTTTGCCATTCCAGTGTAAGGAAAACATACTGGTTTCACTTACCCACGTAGTGTTCCTCTTCATTGAGATCATCTGAGTTACATCACAAAGACTGGAAACATTATGGGTGAACTACCAACACGATACTTGCTTAGCAATTCTAACCTCCACTGTTTTCTCTCACTGGTACATTACTGAGCAGTTAAATCCCAGTATCTGTCCCTTTCCTGGGAGAGAGAATATGGTTTGAGGGGATGACATTTTAGCAGCTCCCACATAGAAAAGATCAGTACCAATCACTCAGAGGGGACCCAGAGCAACAATTAGCTATGCAAAAAGTGGTGTGGCAAAAGCACCTTGCTCTAAGTGCATGTGAACTGTAACTAATGCAGGGTAATGCATGTATTGGTCATGCAAGCACTTCTTTCAGCTTTGGGTTTCTAGTGATACCAGCACTGATTCAGCCTTTTCCTTCTCCTGCTTTATCAGCTGGGGCTTAGGACTGTCCTGTTGAGGTCACTGTGAATACCACTTTGAGGCGTCGTCTGAGCACTAAATATCTGCCTGACTCTGAACTTCAGCTTTTGAGAAATCAAGCACAGCTGGAGTGTTCACCTTTGTTTCCCTGATCACAGTACACAACTGGAGGTAGCATCTCTCCAGGACCATATTTAGCTGTGTGGTCCTTTCTATACTGCATACTCACCCTGTAGATCTGTTACAGACATAAAGTGAGACCAGTGTGCTTGTCATGGCTCAGTCCTGAAATCCTTTTTCAAAATGCTTAAACTCAAAAAAAAATCAATGTGTTCAATCAAACGCTTTGCAGTATTTCCCTAGCTTACACAAGTTCTCTCTTATTTCTGGGAGCATGTAGCCTTTGGCTAGTGAGCATTTTGTTGTACAAGAGAGAAAAATTGGAGGTAGTTGTGCTGAATTTGTTTTTCAAAGTGACTCTTTTTGACCGTTATGAATTTAAAAATTTTAACTATGATTCTGTGTTTAAGTTCAGCAATTTTGGTAGCAAGACTACCTGCTTTCAAGTTACAAGATTCCATGCCTGATCTTGTGCTGTAAATTGCAAGATTTAGCAATTTGTGGTTTAATTTAGAAGGATCACCTGCTTTCCTAAATGCTTAAGTAATGTGGCAAGCTGTGGTTATTGATTCTCTCTGAATTTATTACAAGAAAGCTGTATTCACTCTCTCCTCTTGGGAATGCCTCTCCTGAACTGCATGCCTGCTAGTGACAGCTTAGACCCCTGATACATAACCAGAGACCTTGCCTAATATCCTTGCAACTACTTAGGGAATTTTTATTAAGTAAAAGCATCATTAAAGTAGACAGAATGATGAAGTTTAATGAGCATCTTTCTCACTTGATGTTGTTAGTTTTGCTGCTGCAGCAGCCATGCTGTTGTCGTTTGTTACTTCCAGTGGGGCAGGTGGAGAATGAAGGAAGATTTTATGTTTACATCTGCATACAAAGAAATATTTTTTCATGAAAGATACTTTAAAAATATATATACAAGGAAAGACAGCTTCTCAGAGTCTCTATCTGAGGGCTTTCTGCACTTTCAGTCTTGCATGTAATCTCCCCTTTAATTTTAATGTAATGAGAAGTCTGCCTACAATACTGTAGCTGCAGTTTGTGAGCTGTGCTTACAGTAACCAGCTTCTGACTGTTACTGCAAACTGCAAACATCTCAAATATTTGTTTGCACTCGAGGTTTTGTCCTTAAGCAGGGTTTTTGACCTTCAAGCTGTGTGCAGTGTCCTGCTCAGAGCTGTACCAGCGCTGTGAACAGGTGACGTTTCAAAATACCTAATGGGAAGGCAGTGCCATAAATGTGTTACCAGCACTTACCTCCCAAATCTGCCTTGGAACCGTAGCCACAGTCTGCAGCAAAATTCTTCTGTGTGTTTATGGAGGCAGTCTGCCTTGGCTAAGGGTCTAGCCATGCAAACAGGGTGCCATCCTCTAGCACATCACAGTCCCTCAGCTGAGCAACAGAACCGTGTGAGTGCATGTCTTCATCTGACCTCTGCTCCCCAGGATGATGTGCAAGTGTCTCTGCCTAACAAACCTGACTCTTGTGTTTGTGCAGAACAAGAGCATGTACCTGGTTTGTACAGCTTGGTTACAGCTGTTTCTGTGTGTTTCCAGTGAGTACTGAAAGTATTAAAGACTTTCTGCAAACTTTACATCTATTAACACTTAAGGGTTATAGGTTCTTGTGGAAGTCATATAATTGCTTCTCTGTGCAGATAAGCTCCATTAGTGCTTTTATTTTGCCTTTTTGTTCCCCCACACAGCATTTTTTCCCCTAGGAGCTATAAAAGTGGTGTCTGTTGTTGTACCAGAAGTTCACCGAGAATTCTGAGTTCTCTTTTCCCTGGTGTAACAGAAGGCAAATTCTGTCCCAGAGGCAATATCACAGTCATTATTGTATTTAAATATTGTTGTGACACCATATGTCTCCTCATATTTGATGTATGCAGACAGAAGAGAGAGGCCCTGTGTGTGAAGGCTTGTATAATCTAAATATGTCTGATCCTTGCTCTTTGACTAGCAGTCTACATGAAAGATTGTGACGCACTCGTCTTCAGCTGGGATAGCAAAGTGCATTGAAACTCCCTCTCATTTTGCATGGGAAACCTAAGTAGATATGTTTGATTTTCTTATTTCAAACCTAGTAATTACTTTACTGGATGAAACTTTGGTGCTTATGCTGATAGAAGTGGTTGGACATGAAAATAAGTAAAAAGAATGTGAAAATGCTGTAGATGCCTTCAACTCATGTACATCTATTACTACTAATGTAGTAATTGAATGGGGCAAAAGGAGTTGCTGGGACACCAATAGCGCTGAATATTGTAAGGAGCAAATATGAAAAAAATAACAAAAATATCTATGGGTCAATTGATATTTTTACTGCTTAATGAACACAGTGGCTTTTGGACCTCTTTTCATATTAAAAAGGCATTGCCCAAGTAGACATTACCAGAACTCTGAAGTTCATTCAAAATTGTCAGTATGCTGGTTTTCTGCATTTGTGTAGTCAGTAGAATTTCCACCAAACCCTTTTTCTTTGGGAAAGTTCACTAATCTGAGGTCTCACAGTCCACATGCTTGAACATTGTCTCTGAAGTAGGAGGAAATGAGAGGCAGAATGAATGCCCAAAGGATCACCTGAGAGGGAAACTTACCTAAAGTTTCCAAAGCAAAAACGGGGAGCCTAAACCAACTTGAGCAAAAGGAGGGTCTGTAACACTTGACAACCACTTCAGCTGTCTCAGTCCTCTTTGGGTTGGCACTAACAGGGCAAAGGAGCTGTAGGCAGCAGGATGTGGAACACAGGACAGTGATAGGAGACTTCTGTTCCTATCCACAAAGGAATTTTGTGCTCAGATACAGTGGCTCACTGGATTCTCTGTTAATCAGTGCCTGAAGTCCCAAAAATGGACTTGAAAAAAGCCAAAAACCAGCCTAAAGGTTAATTTTGTATTTTAAATTTGTATTTAATTTTGTATTTGTTAATTTTGTATAGTGGTGTCTTCTGAGAGTTACAAAATTACTGCTGACAGTGGTTCAAATGCTCCACTGCGTATCTTTCAGAACAAGTTGCTGCTTGTTCCCTGACTTCTTCTATCCTTGGTCAGTTACTAATGAGACAACTTCCTTGAATGTCACTTCAGTGCTCTTCTACATTGATAGCTTTTCATAATAGTGAACCATCTCCTTCCTTAGACTCCCTTGCTCAACTCACTTAACACCTTCCAAAACAGGAGTTAAGATGTATATTTGATTAATACACACACTGTGTACTTAGATAAAATACAGCCTTGTGCTGCTGGAGCTCTATCTCTTAAGAAATAAAAGAAAATTATGTGCATTGTAGCTAATACAAAACATGCAGATATTGCAGAGGGTCAGGGCTCTCTGCTTTCATCAGGAAATGCCACCTGATCCCTTGCTGACAGTAGGTGATGGCACACATAAAATTTCAGCAAGGTGAAGTAATGTCATAGTTTACAGTTGTATTTTCCTTGAGCAAGGCTGTTTGACTACAGTACAGCTTGACAGCAGCCTGCTTAGCAGCATGATGTAAAACTTCAGCTGCTGAAAAGTGAATGCAAGTGCTACCTCTCTACCCCACCCTACAAGAAGCTGTAATCCCATTCCACAGTCCAGGAATGCTGAGGTTGAAGTATATTCTGGACACAGCAATGTAAAGCTCAGATCAGGTGGTAGCTTTTAGTCTTTTGACACAGAATTAGATTAGTAATAAGAATAGAGTCACAGAATTACAAAGGTTGTAAAAGAGAACTCCAAGATCATACATATTGGTGACTTGGGAAGACAAACATCATCACTCCAAACATCCCCCCTTTCCTCTCCCACCTTTCTATGATGAGCAGGGTGTGGTATGGTCTGGGATATGCCTTGGGTCAGTTGGGATCATCAGTCCTAGTGGCATCTCTTCCCAACAATTTGTGCACTCCCAGCTCTCTCACCGGTGGGGTGAGGAGCAGAAAAGGCCTCGGCTTTGTGCAAGCCCTGCTCAGCAATAACTAAAATATCCCTGCATTAGCAACACTGTCAGTGCAAATCCAAGCCACAGCCCCATACCAGCCATTATGAAGAAAATTACCCCAGCCAAAACCCACAAAATGCATCTTCAAAAAGCACTTAATGTCAGTAAGGGAAGTTAAGTTTGAGCTGTGTTTATTTTGGGTAGGCTTTAATTTATTCTAATCAGGATTACTCATAAATTATCTATTAATTACTATGTGATATTTAGCAAGATCCTCTCAGCCATGTAGTCCATTTAGCTTCACAGTGAATGCTAGCCATCTTAATTGTAGGATACTTTGTCAACATTTAATCAGTGGTACTTACTAATGTGGCATTGATGTGTTGGTATCTGTCCCAGTGCTATCAATCATGTGTGAGCAGCAAAGGCAGCTGTGACACCATTGCTCTCTGTCACATTATCAAGCCCCTGGGTTTTCTGGTTAGGGATGATGCTCACTTTGCTCTAAGCAGGCACTCTATCTCTCCAGTTCAACCCAATTTTTGTCATTGTCTACTTGAATACACATCCTTGCAGCCTTGCGAGCCTTAATCCCATAACTGCAGAATAAAGGTTGCTAGTTCCTGAAGGCAAAACTGATTGCTCCTTCACTGCTCCAAAAGCCTGCTCTTCCCTCGTGTTGCTCCCCTGAAAAGTCGCAAAGGAAACAAATGTTAATGACTGCAGTTAGAGAGCTAATAGAAAATTCAGTGTGTTGAGACAAAATAAAGACTTTTTTTTTTTTATTTCTAGCAACTAGGTGTGTTGTTTAATGTGCTGCAGAGTAAAAGTCTGTGTTTTGTGGTTGTATCACAATTTTTTTTTCTCCTTTCCTCACAGTCTTTATGGCAGACACATGCAGGCGAACCCTGAACCTCCAAAGAAGAACAATGACAAGTCCAAGAAGATCAGCCGCAAACCTCTGGCAGCCAAGAACAAATAAGTGCCTGGCTTCTGCCCCTGTTTTACATCTGTTGCATTGCTTCTGCTTGTGCCCACAATATTTCTACACATCTCCTAATACAGATAAGAAAGCTAGGATTAGAATTCAATGCAATTTACTATGTATAATGCCTTCGAAGATACTGATAGAGGGAAACAAAATTATATATGCTCCTAGCTATGGTCACATTTATGTAGCCATTTAATATATCACTGTCAAACATATTTTAGCTTTTCTATTTATATGTATATTAATGTCCTCTCTTCACATGTGTCACATCCTGTTCATATAGGGGAATTTGCACTTATATTATACAATATTAAATTTCATATGATATTCCAAGGGATTTTAATAAAGCTCTTCATTTGTATTGTTGTTTAGTTTCTTCAGTAGGACTTCTGAACAGGAAATTCCTTGAGGAATGTATGTGTCCGGTTTCTTGTATTACTGTGATTTCTTCTGTAGGAATGTGGTAGCATTTTATCTAATCCAAGTTAGTTAAAATGCAAAGCATTCTGTTCAAGGAGTGAAACATTTTAATCAGTTTCTCTTTCTTTTTTTATGTTGCTGTGGACTGCTCTTTTTGCCTTGAAGGTTATTTTGAAATCAGGGAGTAGGGAAGGGGAGAGAGGGAAAAAAAATTGTCTTTGTAGAGAGCTGCCAATTGCTAGACTCAGTTTGGAGAAGAGAACTTTGTCATTTGAAGAAACTGGTACTTCTGCCAATTTTTCAAGTGATTTTTTTTCTTTAGGCAGAAAACCCAAATAATGTGTTTAATCTCTGCTTAAAGTGCTTATATTGAAGAGCTATTCCAAATGGCTTTTGAAAATGCCACAGGTTCTATATTTATCTTTACAAAGCTGGCACCACAACCAAGCTCAGAAGCTGCAAATGGTTTAACAGCTCAAATAATTTCAGGTTTTACCAATGGAGAAGAAAAGCCTGAAATCTACAGACAGTATTTCCCAAACAATTTTATTCTTAGGAGAGCAAAAGCCAACAAGGGAACTCAAGGAACAAGAATAGATATTCATACCTGGATTGCTTGTGTCAAGACCTTCCTGCCCTTGATTTCCAATTTAATGAATTTTGTACCCGAGCAGCCCATGCCGAGTGTCGGCTGCCATCCCATCCGGACAGCAAGCTGGGAAGCATGCCCAGACTGCTGAGACAGGCCTGTTGTGTTCAGTGGGAAAAGAAAAGGTTTTAAATATCTCATGCTAGAAGTGGTGCCTTCTGCAAAAGCCAATCTGAAGTTTCTGTTATCAGCACCAGCCTCTGGAGCACATTTAGGATTGCCCCAGCATTTAGGTAACACAGTTGCCTTAGTCTGGGAATAAATGTATTGACATATATTTTGCAACAGATTTTTTTTAACTGGCAGGCAGAGCTAGGAAGTTGGCATCAAGCTTTAGACACACTTTAAGTGGTCTTCAGTACTTCAGAAGAATGAGGCAGTCTTGGTAGGCAGATGGAACACAGTAAAAATGGTAGACTTGTCAGGAACAGTCAATTCTAGCTGTTGCAAGCTCTGCAGAGGATTTTCCAGACCTCTTAAGTGATCTGCCCAGGGAACAGGTCCAACTGAAACAGGCCCATGAAGGTGCTAGGTTGGATGCATGTTACGAATTCACAGCAAAAACTGTGCCCCGTCTGGAATGCACACAATTAAATGTGGTGAAGGTATTTAACACATGAGAGGGCCTACTGACAATAATAATCAAGCTACAAAAAATGCTGAAGAAATGTCAATGAAATGTCAGAAGATCCCCAAACTACAATTGCAAATTGGTTTTGGAACAAAATAAATAGCAAGGGCACATCTATGAGAAAGGGGTGAAGAGACACTGGGTCCTTCCCCAGCACTGAGTGCTACCCCAGCCCTGGAGGAAGGCACTTCCTCAGGGCTGCACCACTGCTCTCCTGACAGATGCCAGACACCTGCTTTGAGCCTTGGAGATTCTCTACATACACTCACTTCCAGCTGAAGTGGATTCACAAGTCTTCAAATATCTCCCTGGGTACACACAGACATGGCTTTCTGTGAGTGGGGTGGCAATGCAGCTTTTCTTTGGTTTGAGCAGAAATCCAGCCAGGGCTGAAGGTTCAGATGGTGTTTGAGTCTGCGTCCATCACCCACTCTGTGTCCTGGGGAGTAGGCAAAAAGAAGTTGCTACAAGGCTACAAGTGTTTCAAAGCAAGGAGTAGTGTCTCTAATGTAAAATTCAAAGCTTGTTGGGGAAGGCCTGATGATATTACTGGTGGGAAGCGACAGCACTGCTTTAAAATAAGCTTATGGTTTTCAAGCATTAGTCAGACTTTCATTAACTGCAGTTGCAGATTTTGAAAGTGTTGAAAGAGTCATGCAAGCTCTCCTCTGCAGGACTGCAGAGTATTGATTGGAGCATTCTTGTATGCTCATAGCAAAAAAATCCACCCAACCTTCCCACTTCTTCCCTCATGAAGGAGAAAGAACCACAGTTTTGACAAGCAAAAGCAGGAATGAAGGGCCTGGGGAAGAGTAAGTGAAAAGCATAAAGATGAGAAGGATAAAAGAAATCCTAAAGGGAGAAGTACTATACTGAAGATGGTAGCAGATGAGGGGGGGAAAGAAGTTTCTTGAAAAGAAAGAAGAAAAAATAAGATAATGATCTCAGAAGATGATGAAAACATGAAATGCATAAAGCTTTACAAACAGAAAACAAAATGGGTTGTAAAGGAATACTCTTCAGAGGTGCAGGGCAGAATAAAAGACAAGGGAAAGAAAAGCAAACTATCTGGGATGCAATGTGCTAAGGTTTTACTGTTTCTAAAAATGTGCCATCTTAGAGCAAACTACACAACAGTTTTAATGTGAGTATGATGATTTTATGTATCTGTTCCCTAAGGTCATTCCTTTTTTAATATTTAAAAACAATGCTATATTTTACTGGGTCACATTTATTTCCCCATTGTACTCAAGGAAAGGAGTTTCTGTATCTTATTGTACTGAGCCACTTAAAGAGCAGTGCAGCTCATGATGGCCCCCATGGTCATTTCTCCAGAGGATCCATCAAACTGAGGCCTCTTCCAGTGAGTCCTTGGTTGCTGCACCTAGGTGAGCACTTGTGCTGTGCCAGCTGTGGAAAAGCTGCTCTTTGCTCCACTGGTCAGTATTGTTTCACTGGCCTAATTGAAAATGAGATCCCTGATCCCTTGCCTTGAAGAGGACGTCTTTGCCCCATCCATCCATCCATCCATCCATCCATCCATCCATCCATCCATCCATCCATCCATCCATCCATCCATCCATCCATCCATCCATCCATCCATCCATCCATCCATCCATCCATCCATCCATCCATGATCACTTGTTCAGGTTGCCTCTTTGGGCCATCCTCTCATACAGCCAACAGCATTCCCATTCGAGGGGAGAAGATTATTCCTGTGAAGAGAAAATTTGCTTTTTTACAGCTTTCCTGTACCCGAGAGCTCTGTGAAAACACTTATGCTGGTAATTCTCTGTTTTGATTTTGCATATGGTGAACTGGAAAGAGTATGGCAAATTTTTTGTGTCCTATACACCCTGACAGAGAAAACCTTTTAAAATTACCATAAACCTGACATGCTGTGCCTGTGCAAAGAGTGGCCTGGGGAACTAATGTTCCTTGCTAA
This sequence comes from Thryothorus ludovicianus, assembly GCA_013397245.1. Classification (NCBI taxonomy): domain Eukaryota; kingdom Metazoa; phylum Chordata; class Aves; order Passeriformes; family Certhiidae; genus Thryothorus; species Thryothorus ludovicianus. Next base: position 1,471,078 of record VZTB01000696.1, read on the forward strand.
GGGCAGAGCAAAATGAAACTCAAAAACTTGCTTGTGCAGGCACCGTCCACAATTTTCTTGTACTTAACAGTGTCAACCCTGTATTTCCTCCTGCAGTCCTCTTGATGGACAGGTAACAGTTATGAAAAGAAACTCAGTTCCGAGAAAATGAGCACTTCTCTTATTCTCTTTCTTACATAATATGTGAGGAACAGCAACTGGGATTTTAAAATTTCACCTTTTTGTGATTGTTATTCTAGGAATAAGTTTCCTATGGAGTCACTGGTGTTCAAGCACCTTTATTTTGGTTTTAGTCAGGTCTTTCAGATTAAGGAAATGACAGTAGCATCTGTTATCAATTAGCTTCCATCCTTACAGCTGGCAATTCACAGCAGCAGTGTGAGAGTTTCTCCTGAACGGGCAGCTTGTTCCAAGGTGTGATCCAAGCTGGTGTGGCCCTCACCTCTCCTCCCTCCAGCACTGTCTGTACACCCCATTCTCCTCCTCTGGGCTCTCCCCACCATCACTACATGGGGCTGAATCCTGCATTTCTGGAGCAGCTGAGAAGAGAAAAACCTTCCTCCTGTTCTGCCTGACCCTCTGCTCCCAGGAAGCAGAGGGGTCAAGAGACACTTCTAGCTGCAGCAGTGCTTGGTTGTTCTACACTGGCTCATGGCTTGGGGCTGGCAGGAAAGCTGGGAGGCCAAGTCTGTGCCATCCCCACGCTTGCTGAGCAGCAGGAGCTCCAGAGACGGGGAATATTTCCAGTTTGTAGCGGGTGGTAACTGTTAATATCCTCATGACAACCAGGAGGAGTGAGATTGTCATCGGTTATATTAGTTGTTAATTTTGTAAATATTAACAATTTCTAGGATTATGGCACAGGATGTGAGCTGTCAACTTGCTTTATTTTCCTCCTACTCCTTCTTGTAATGACACATCTTTTATACTCTCAGATTCATGCCATGTGTTGGTTACCTTGCACTGACACCAGGGCTGGCAGGTGTTCTGGGATGAAACCATGATAACCTCCCAAAAGTTAGACTTTCTCCCCCTCCTGGGTACTTTGTTTCCTCTTACCTAAGGGGAAATAATTTGCCTGTAAAGAGCAGTGATTTATAAATCTCTGTGGTTGGTTTCCATCCAAAGCTGCTGCCATTGGCACAGCTGAGCTCCTGCTTCCCCTTCCAGCTCACCTGTGAGTGCCTCAGGCAGGCACTGCCACTCCAGACCCACCCCCTCCCCCGAGCAGGAGCTGAGTTACAGCTCACAAGGAGCCGTATCCCTGCTGTGAGAAAGCTCTGAAAAGTGACATTTTTACAATGTGTCTCAAGAGCAAAATTTTAACCATATTTTTAGATCAAGAAGCACGGCAATTGCGCGAGTACCAGTCACAGGAGTCACCCCTGCAGCTTGATGGACGTGTTCAGAGGCAGCTTTAGCGGCAAGGTGCAACTGGGGGCAAAGCACCGGGGAAAGTGCCTTTTCCAGGGCACTCGCTCCTCACCTTGGCTCCCTTGCTGCTGGCGAGAGCCTCTCTGCTGCTCTGCCCTGCTCCTGCGCCGCTGGCAGCCCTGAACATACAGCCAGTGCCCAGCCAGGCAGGCATGACCCCCAGGCTGAATGTATGTTCACGATTTTCCTGATATCCCAGTTGCTCAAGGTAATGTTTCAAATGGCCTGGTGCTGAGACAGCCCTCAGTGGCAGCAGGATTGGGGAGCATGGCTGTGTCCAGCTGGCAGGGGGACAAGCTGCATCTCCAGCCTGGGGTGATCCATGCCTGCAGATGGTGCCTCACAAACACGGACTGAATACCCCACATTGTTTCAGTAATCCTCTAAAGGGGTGCCTTCTGCCAGGGCGGCCGTCCTGCGAGTCCCCAGGCAGTCTTGTCCTGTGCCCGAGCCTGGGCAATGCTGTGCTCCTCATGGTTTTGTTAATCTTTGCTTTGCCAGCATGGAAGTTGCTGGCAGTGCAGAGCCTGGGGAGCAGGGACACCTCCTGCCCTGGGGGTGGCCCCTGCCACCCTCGAGTGAAAGCCGGCACACACGGGAGCCACACCGAGCTCGGTCAGCACCACTCCCCGGGAGCTGAGTGCCGCAGGAAAAGTCCCCGTGTGGGGCGAGGAAGGAGCTGCGTGTGGGGCGAGGAGGGAGCCGTGCGTGGGGCTCAGCCCGGCAGTGCCTCGGAAGGTGCAGCCGGAGGGGAGCAGAGCCAGGGAGCTGGTCTGGCCTAGACACGGAGCACTGCCGGAGAGGGGGCAGCACGGCAGGGGCTGTGGGCCGTGCTGGGCTGTGGGTGGCTCAGACTCTATGTAGGAGAGTGGATTTGAACTTACTGGGTGTTGTTTGCCCTCCAACTGTGCAGTGGCATGGAGATCTGGTGATCTTGTCAAGCGCCCCCTCACAGCGCTGGGAGTTAGAAACCATATTATTGCAGGCCTGGTTTGAGCATCCTCAGCCACTTCTTTGCTCTCATATTGATCCAGATATTTTATTTTAGGGAGCTACTCAAACATGCCTGGCACATGTGACCTCCCAACACAAAGAAATGAGCATCTGTGTTTGGAATGGAGGAGAGCACTGATTTGGAGGAATGCAGTGCATGGGTAGTTCCTGGGAAATGATTTTAGCATCTTCAATCCAGACTGTACAAATGGGACTTTCCTGTTTTCATTTCTGGTCAGCTTAGGCTACTCAAAAGATTTCTGCTCTGCCAGTTTTACCCAGAGACTCATTAGGCACCTTGTGGATCAGACATTCAATACTAATCCGCTCCGAGGGCAAGCACAAGAGGCAAAGCTTTTGAATTCAACGCCGGTGCCTTGCAGATACCGTGTGCGCCCGGGGTCCAGCTCCCAGCGCCTGCGAGCGGCCCGCGCAGCCGGGGAGGATGCCCGGCAGCTCCTCGGGATGCACTTTCCGCCTGTTCCAGCAGTGGGGGCAAGAATACAGCGGGAGAGGCGAGGGAGGGAACACCAGAGCGGATCTAAAACTCGGGCCCTGAAAATCTTTTCATTCCCCGTGTTGCTGGTACAAAAACAAGTGCACAGTGAGCATGACTGTCACCCCCCGGCTTGGCAGGGTGTCCCCCGGGAGGCTGCTGGTATTTCCTTTCCCCTCACTTTGCTTTTACATCAACTCTGCCAATTAAGCAACCAAATAATTCAGAGGCAGCCATGTGGCACCGAGTGCTGTAGCTATGGCTAAAAATAACGCCAAAGCCTCATGAAAAACAGCTCCAAGGACTGTGCACCAAGCCGAGCCCCGTGTGTGAAGGGGATCACAGCCCGGACTTGCCCCGTCTGGGGGCAGCCAGACCCCCCGGCAGGCCCGGCCGTGGCTGATCCGGGGGCAGTGATGCTCCTCGGCACCTCTCCCTGGGACAGGCCCCGGCGGAGGCGCACGGGGGACCCCAGGCACGAAGGGCTCCGGACCAGGAGCCTGGAGCCGCCTTCTCCCTCCCGAGGCAAGCGCCGACTTAGAAGTGGGTTCATGAGCCGGTCCTGGGTTGACCGTCAACCTGTGTTCAATGGCAAACCAGGAAACGTGGGCTAAAACTTACCATTCCTTATTTTAGAAAGAAAACAGAGACACCCAAGTAATAAATATTGAGAAATACTCCCTCTGAAGTCCTTGAAATTACAAACCCCCGGGTTTGGAAGAAAAATGAAATTTTTGTGGAGTAAATAAGAAACCAGGGAAGGCCAGGCGACCTGGTGCATCTCCACAGCTAGTACCTCCCACCAGGTACAGGCAGTTATAAAAAAACAGAACAGCACATCCACTTTTGCATAGAAGTTTTCTGTTCTTGTAAACCAAATGAAATTAATCATTATATTTATCTACAGGGTGTTCTATAAAATCAATAAGCGCTGCATAGCAGTCAAAATATGACAAGGCACTTAAACTTTGCCAACTCAATCCAATTAATTATATCTTCGTTAGAAAACAGTCATTTTTATAGAGTTGGTTGGCTCTTCAAGGACCATAATACAAGCTTGATATAAGCTCATTGATTTTTACTTTATGATTTCCAGTTGAACGCAAATAGAGATCACTTGCTTTACAAAACTGTGAAAAAATGTGTGTATTTAACATACCAATATAATTTATAAGCAGCAGCTAATATTTAAGTGCCTCTTGTATGCCTTGATAAAAGTGGTTCATGATTCAGCCCTCTCAGATGTTCAGAGGATGTTCTTCTACATTATTGCTATCGTCATTTGTCTTTCCCCTCTGACATGTGCAGTTTTTTATGCAGGAAAACTCTGTAGATGAGGCTCATCAGCAAGGAGGAGAGCATCCTGAATACCTATGAGGTGTCACTGCAAACAAACACTGCTGGACATCCCAGCCTGGCTCTACCACCCTTTTTTACAGCAGGTCTGGGAGCTGGCAAGGCAGAAGTGAGGCCAGAGGACCCTGGGGAAAGCAAGAGTGGAGGAGTAGATTGATAAACACACTCAATGTGTCGGGTGTTAGAGGATGGGAAAGCTTGGCAGGTGGTAAGGACTTGTCAGGGTGAAAAGGAGAGAGAGAAAGGTTTGATCTGGAGTAGGGATTGCAAGGGCAGCAAGAACAACCCTGGGATTCCTTGGGTGCTCGTGAAGCTCACAAGCCCTCTGGAAAAATAGAAGGTAAGAGGCAAATACTGCAAAGATAAGTGAACACCAGGCAGTGGGCAGCATTGAACCCAGCTCCTCTAAGTGCAGGAAGGTGCTGCTCCAAGGTCCTCAGGACCTGCGCGTGGGTCTCTCTGGTGAGTCAGTGCCACATTTTTCTTAGAAATAGTCCTTGCCAGAGAAGCCACATTGGTGCAAAATAATTCCCCAATAATGGCAGACACTTGGGTTTTACTGTTTTGTTGTCATTAATAAGAGACTCATGATAAAAGTCTGAATGTATGAGGGAAGGATGAGTCAAACTGCTTCAGTCCCATCAATGCCAAAACTAAGTCCCATCTTCCCAAAACTAAAGTGAGTGTCCAGAGAATGAGGATCTGGGCTTTTGAAGAAAAAGATGAAAAGTGAAGAGAAGACTGAATTTTATTTCCTTTTCAAAGCATGACTCGTTTTCAGTTAGAATGCATCAGATACAGACGAAAACAGAAAATAAAGTTGGGTTTCTGCAGTAGTTTGCAGTTCTGTGGTGCACTATTCCTGCTTCCTGAGGTGTCCTGCCTAGCCAAGGTGAAGGCAGCACTGGGATGTCACTGGCACACGTGAGAGGTTGCCACCCATCACCAGCAGACAAGGAGAGGGTGCAGGTGACGGCAGGCACAGGGCTCTGTCTGCAAGCCCCTGCCATGACAAGTGAGCTTCAAAGCCAGCAAGTAGGCTGCTGGCATCCCCAGGGTGCAGGCACCTGGGCTTGGCTCAGAGGGAGAGGGGACTCGGTGGCAGGAGCCACTTGTGGTGTATAGCAGGGCGTGAAGGTTTTCACACCCCCGTGAGCACGAGTCCTCAGGGAGCTGCATTGTAACCATCACAGAGGAAAGCTGGTCTCAGACTTAAACTTTTCCTTTTCCCCCTTCCCATGGGTTTTGGACACTGGAATAAATATAACAGGGTGAATAATTAGATGAGTCTCAAGCCACTTCTTTGATGGTGTTGAAATCAGCCAGGTTTATGTGCATTTCTCAAGCCAACAAGGAGGTGATTAGCAGATGGCACCAGGAGACCCCAGCTCAAGCCAGAAGAGCTGCTACAGAGCCTGCTCCCTCTCACAAATGCAGAGCCTTTCCTGGGATGGACGATTCAGTCCTGGCCAGGATTCAGTTCAAGCACACATAATGGAGGACTCAGTGCCACCCACCACTCTGCTGAGGCTCCTTCCCTACATCCCACTGGGCCCCTGGTGTGGGGAATGAAAGGACAGAGCTGTAATTAGCAAACAGGGCAGAGGAGGGGCTAGATGCTGTGGGTGATAGCAGTGAGAGGAGATGGGGCCAATTCCTCTTCAAATATCCCCACCTTTGCAAAGCCTGTCAGGTGGCCCAGCCCTGCTCCAAGACCCAGCATTCCCAGGACAGCAGCCAGAAGAGACAGCCCCTGCAAACACAGCAGTGAGAAACCTCTTGGAATAGTGAGTGACAGTGATTGGGAGTAATTGCAGTAACGAAGACATGGAGACAGTTTTTTAGTAATTCACCACTTCCTATGAAACAATATGAATAATATCCCTCTAAAGTCATGGTTAGGGTCAGCCTCATCATTTTTTGTATTTTACCTTAAACTAGTTGTATACTGAGATAATCAGTTCCTGTGGGATTTTTAAGACCACATATCTATTACACATTTCCAATCAGCTGTTTTCCTACCTTCTTTGGTGTAATTTTGGTGTAATTTTTCTTTATTGATGCTATAAAAGAAGAAAAGGAATGTCCTTTTTCACTCACACCTGCTGTCCTGGTTACAAGTGCCATGGCAGACATTACCTATCAGTAAGGAAAATAAAATTGGGCCCAAATTCTAAACATTTTCACAGAGATCACAGCTCTTGTCTTCAAGGTTTTGCAATGCCTCAGTCTTCTGGAACACATGACACTACAGGAGAGAGAAGCAGATGACAGCAACCACTGCAGAGCTCACTCTGCTGAATAAGGGTTACCCAGCATTTAGGCTGAAGAATGACTGATGGCATCATGTAAGACCATTGTCCAGGTAACAGCCATCAGGCCTCATTTGGGTGCAAAACTGCTGATGAAACCCAAAGCATATTTGCTCAGCCTCACGCCTTAGCTTTTTTAGCTGATAGGGCTTCCTACCTTCCTCCTTCTCACCTCACGAGTTGTCTGGTGGCTGTTTCAGGAGGATGGAAGATATATTTGTAACCTGTAGCACCAATGATTAAAAAATTCAAGTGTGGTTGAGTAGAAAATGCTCATGTTCTGTTCAGAGTGTCAGTCAATATTTTCCATTTCAGTGTTTCAGCCAGCAAGAAGGCTCATCTGCCTTCAAGGCTGAACTCACCATGTTGCTGAGAGACCTGAAGAAGTGGCTGCTCCTCAGCCTGGCTAAGGAGTCAGGTGGTACCACCCCAAAAATAATGGGTTTAGTAAACCCAGGGCAAAGACTCAAACTTCTGAAGGGAGTGGATGAAGGTGGACTGTTGGGACTTGCAAGATTCTATGAAGAGAAATAAACTTTCAAGGCCAGGACAGGGAGCATGGTGCCCTGTGTAAGGGCAGAGGGACAGCCTGCCCCAGAGGGTGCCCTGCCTGCCACTGCCTCTTCAAAGACTAGGCACTGAGGGCTCCTCAAAAGGAACTCTGCTGTATCCCAGGTCTGTGGCAAAAAGCAGTATTTCCACATTTCTCAAAGCCAGGGCTCTTATGTGGATGTCTGGAAAGGTCTAATAGCATGACACTGGCAATCCTCTGCTCTTATTTCACACAGCATGTCCCTCATGATTCCAAAAGCCTGGCAGACTTCTTGTGAACTTTCCTTCTGGGCAAAGTATGTTAAACTGCTTCTGTAGTACAAAATGCTTTAATCTGAGATTTGGTATTCTGGTATGGTCTTGTGTTCTTCTTTCCATCAGTCACAATGCCCCTTTCAGGCAGCCTGGGAAGTGACTTCCCCTTCTGTGCATGCAGATGGGCTGTAGGAAATGCAAACAAGTCATGAGCAAACTCAGCTGTGACCTGCCACTGCATTTCTGGGGTCTCCAGTGGGGTGCACCCAGTACACAGCTGGGCTGTGGTGAGTGGGTGCAGTTCTGAAAGAATGTGAGTAATTTTTTAGAACAGAGGCTAGCACATAAACCAGGGAGCAGAGGTCAGAGCAGCACTATTAGAACACTTGAGGCAAGGAAGGTTTGGATTGGGATTTATTCAGTTCTCTGCAGCTTGGCCTTTCTTAAACATTTTGGGAGAAAAATGGACAAACACATTATGCATTATAATTTTTAGCTTATGGAGAATCTTAGTTCTCTCATGGCTGTTGGGCACTGGAGTGTCAGCACTCAGGTCCAGAAGAAATTCCTAGTAACTTTTTTATCCTGGTAATGAACAGGCTTTCCTTCTGCAGCCAAGCCCTACCAGCAGAGAGCCTTCTACCAGGCAGGTCTTGGTCCCCCTTCTTCCCCCTCTTCCCTTTTTGAATTGGCCACAAGACCCAGATAAGTGTGTAGAGTCTTTGAATGGGATTAATCACAAAGCAGTTCTCTGTTTCTGGATCTTCCTAAACAGAAAGTCTACATCCATCCTGATCTTACATGTAAAATCTGCCCCTCTGTAGAGTACAGAAACTCGGCTCTAAACAGAAATTCAGGCACCATCTCTAAAAACAATCTAGCCTATTCATACAATGGATTAAAAAGAGAATTTTCTGTCTAGCATGCTCAGATAACTTCGTATCCATCGTGCTGGAAATAGCTCACAGATAGCAAAGCTCACTCATCATGCAAACTCCTTCTATACCAGTATGTAATCCTTTTAATTATCCACTGCAGAATGACTTGTCTGCTATCACTCAAACCTGTTCAACTCAACCAGTATGGGTGTAAGCTCTTTCTTGGGCAGTCTTCAAAAATCCCACCACTGCCTAGCTAGATTTCTGTATTTATGAGACCTATGAGCACAGGCTGGTGGCTCTGATTAAAGCATGACAAAGCTGGGGGCTTGGTCTCCCCTAATCAGTCCTAAAATACAGTTTTAGGACTGCCTGCATAGTTTTGGCATCCTGACAGTCATTCAAATAAAGCTGCTAATTTCTGGAAGAAAAATGACAAAGCCTTTTTCACGAGCAAGCTATCAAAAGCAACTTCTTTGATTACTAAGTAAGGCAAGAAACTGAATCAGCTCTGTTTCCTTGCAGCACTTTTGGTATTCTGTTGGTGTTTTTAAGATTTCTCATCTCCTGACACACTGAGACATTCATCTTCAGTTACAGTCAAAACCCACAGGTTTGCAGAAAAGTCAAAAATTTGTCCTCATCTGCTGCCTGTGATGCAGTCAAATGTTTCAACCCAGCAGCTCCAGAATATCTCATCCCTTTCGCAGTGCTTGCTCGAGTATGTCCACTTCTCCCCAGTCCTGTGCCCCTCTCATGGTGTTTCTCAGCTGAGGGCTGTGTTTGAAGAGGGCTTCGCTGAGCACTTGCAGAGTCACAAACATCAGCTTTCGAGGTGCTCTGTGAAGAGGCTGTTAAACAACAGTGCAGCAGGAAAAAAGAGGGAGCAAAATACCAGCATGAGAGACCAACCTCACAGAAACACATCAGTAGAAACACGAGTGGTGACAGAATACCAGGTTAAACACAGAGCTACAGGGTAGTGCCAGTGCAGGAAACACAGAGGCAAATACATTTTTTAGATGGAAGAAAAAATGAAAAGGAAGAGGTATTATAATTCTCTGCAAAATTCTGAAGTTGAATATACCTTCCAGCCGCTGATTGTTTTTTCCCAAGCTGCTGAACAGAATAATTCTTATGGAAAAACACAGCAAAGATGTGAAGAAAACATATTAGGAAATCAGAATACATTTTTCAATCTAAATCACTGAGCTTTAAAAAATTACTGGATACAAATAGCATCAGTATCACAAACTGCACACGCATGCTCGAGGACCAGGCCCTTGGGGCACGGGGGGATGCATGGGAAGGCAGGGAGGCATTTCGGGGTGCAGCAGCTCTTGCTTCTGGTGCCATCCTGCTCTGAGCACTGCAGCACAAACCTGCCAGCCAGCAGCTGCCTCCCACCTGGGCAACAGCATCCCTCTGGCCCTGCTGAGCTCCTGCCTGTGTGCTTCTCTTCTGGCTTAGGGAGGTAAAAACCAAGCCATGCTGCACATGAGGGAGCAGGGCCCTTGCACAGGAACGAGTTTGCTCACTTCTGTAATCCCTGTGTCTGGAGAAGACCTGAATTAAAAGGATTTTTCAGTCTATCTGCCCAAGCACTCTCAACAGTCAGTACTTAATGCATTCAAATTACACTCCTAAGCAACCAACGTTTAGCTCAAGTGTCCTTTTGGGGCATTAGTTGCATGCAGACATGTTTATATTTCTGTATTTATGCATTTCTTTCACATACTCAGAGTTGCCCAGGCTGCTCTCGTGTGACAAAAATCCTGCCTCTTTGCCTGAGCTTGGCCCTGTCAGGAAGGAGAAAATCAACCCCATTCAGCTGCAGTCCCAGAGTGCTCTTTTGGGGACAAAATTGCAGTTCCAGTGAGCTTCCTTAATCTAATAGTAACAAATACCACTCCTAGACATTGTACTCTTGCAGACCTGACTCTGACAGGTTTGTGACTGTATCTTGGGCTGGCTCTGATCTGGACTGACAAGCACACCTTTTAGCTGTAAAAGAGAATACATTTCGTTCATACCAAACTGAGTAGCACCTGAGTAAGAAACATATGTATTCCCAAGAATTGGACAGAAATGCTGGCATTGGTGGCTCCAAAATCACCCAGGTAATTAAACATTATTTCAGAGCTGTTTGAACAGCAGAGGCTCTGTATTAACAACATCAATTAGGAGCCAGTTCTGTGTCACTGGCTTGGACACAGCCAGCAGCTGGAGCTCTTTGTTTTGGGCAGAAGACTAAACCAATTTAGATAAGGTGGTGAGATGGCTGGAGTAAATGGGGTGTTGCTGCTGTCTGACACTGCATCCAGCACCATTGCTGGAGGAGATCACTTTGATATGAGAATTTTTTTTCAAGTTAAGCATCCCTAAATCTTGAAAAGAAGCAGCAGTAGTGCAGGCATGCTCTTCCCATTATCCCTTTTCATGTGACAAATGGACAGTTCTACCTGGCACTGTGGTAGCCAACAATCCTGTTTGCAGGGGGCAAAGGAGGTGTCTGCTCCCTTTCTCCTACAGTTAGGAAATCCTGTGTCTCCTGGAAAAAAAAAAAAAATTAAAATTTGCCCTTCCTTTTGGGAAAAGGTGATTGCTGATGTCTTTTTTAAAAGACTGTGGATCTGCTCACCTTCAGAGTGTGATTCTGCAAGACCCTGTGGCCAGAGAGACATTGGATGTTGCCAGGCTGCAGACTCAAAGCTGCTTTAATGGCCTCAAGCTACTTGATGTATCAGCAGCTAAACTGTTTTTTGGTGGGTCCCACATGCTACTGAGCACTCTATTTTCCTGGCACAAGTGGGCAGCCTCATCCTTCTCAATTCTGTGAGCCATGAGAGCCTCAAAACAGCATCCTCTTTAAAGGAGAGCAGTCAAGGAGAACTATGCTAATTATCTTGGGTAGAGGATCCTTTAGGTCTTTGCCAGTTTTTATCAAAGCATAAAAAGCAATTATTAAAATTAATGCAATTTACCATGTGTTCTACTTCTAGCAAAGCTATTTTTGGCAAGGGTTTCCATCTGTCCCATTCAGCAAGATCAGCCACAGACTTTTGCTCTCTCTTCCATTCTCAGAGTTCTCCTGTGGAGCTTGGCAAGCACATGCCCTTTTGCAGAGTGGAGCACCTCCATTGCAGCATCTAGTTTACCTGAGAGTTGCCATCACCTGGCAATTTTGCCCTCATCAGGACAAATACTTCTTTCTCTATTGCTCTCTGCTGGCACTGTGGATGCCCCTTGGTGAGGAAATGCTGCACCCTCTGCCCTGATCCAGTGGGAAATGCAGTGGGGCCAAGTGATAAATTTGTCTGCAGGTTTTCAAAAAAAAGCTTTTATCTGTATTTTTCCACAGTTCTACAGCCTGCCTTAAAGCAATTAGAAATTAGTTATCTACATTTTCATACAGCTGAAAACAAAACAGCACCAAGAGAATGCATTTGTAGGGAATAAAGACTTGACTCCAGGATAGTGACCATGGGCCCATTGATATTCAAAGTGCTCTCACTCTGGAAACCTGGCACAAACATCTGCATAAACAGGGACCCAGCAGGGGTGATTGCCCAGAGTGCAGGCACATGAATCTTCCAAGTGACTTGAATTCTGGGGATGGTTTTGCATTTCCCATCCCCTCACAGAGCTCTGGCAGCAGCATCCTCTGCACTGAGCTCTCACCTCTGTAGAAGTGAAAGAGAGCCCTGCAAAGGAAACAGCAAGGGCAGCTCAGTTTAATCCTTTGTGCCCCTCATCTGAAGTTGCACAGATGAAGGAAACTGCGCAGATGAAGGAGATTATTCTAACATGACATGCTGAAATCACAGAGGTGAGGCAGCTTATTTTGACTGGAAAATAGAAAAAAGAAACCGCATTTTCACTTGTCCAGAGAACACACCAAGAGGAAGGGAAGCCCAGATGTGATGCTGTCACTGAGATACCCACTTGCTGGCTTCAGACTAGTTATTTATTAGCACTTTAAGATGAAAAAGCTGTAATAGATTGAGTGGGGAGGTGTGATAGCGATATAATTAAGAACAGCAACCTAATAAAATATATATGTTAAATGCCAAATAAATGCCTACCCGGTGTAAAGAAAAATATCTGGGATATAAAACCTAAGGGGATGATTAAATATATAAAAAGGAAACTGCCTCAAAGTCTTTAGACTCAGTCTCTCTGGTGGCTGAATCCCACAGTGTCCATGCTTGGCAGCACAGCAGCGCATTGCTTTCCACCTGCCATACTTCCTGAATAAAGGAACCCGAGTCCCAAAGTTGGCTGCACAAATTTGGTTTGTGCTTAAGGTCGTTAATATCCCTACCTGGTGGGAGACAAATGTTGGAGAAGCAGTCACCAGACAAGTTGTCTGAAGAATTTGTTCAAAGCTGCCTTGAAGTTGCTGTCATTCACCTTTGCTGCAGCTTTCTCCCTGTGCTGAAATAGAAAGATTCCTCCTGCAGACACACTCCCTGTGCTGCATTTTGCCTGGTTCAAAATTAATTCTCAAAATAATACCTAAACATGTTTTTCCTTGACATATTATCACTGCAGCATTATGGCAGGAAATGCTGCTCTCCAGAAATGGCATTTCCTTGGTAACCCAGGTTCACAACAGTCTTACTCTGCTCAGAGGCACTGCTCTCTGCTCAGATATCCTTTTCTGATCCCTTCCAGCACTGCAGGGAGAAGTGGCATTTATCAGGACACTCTGAAAATTCTTCACTTCATTCTCTCTCCCAGGCATTAAAATCCATAAAAGATTCTTGCCTCTTTAAGATATTGAAAGACTGGCGTTAGTGATTTAAGGTTAATGAAGCGGGAGATCCTAGGGTAAATTCCATTCTCACAGATAGCAGTGAAACTCCGATGTAAGTTCAGTGAGCTTCACTGTGTGGCAGCAGAGGAGCGAGGGCTCCTTCCAGGCCAGCAGGGTCGCTCCTGAGTTAAGTGCAAGCAGCATTTGGCACTCCATCAGTTAGCTCAGTACAGCAGTGCAAGCCAGCGATCCAGAATACTTTCGTGGAATGTTGTGTATGTTATCCTGCTCTTTTGGATTGCGTTTAAACAATAAAACACAAAATAGCAGGTTCTTGAATTGTGATAGTCGTAGGTTTTGTTGTTCTATTCTGATTTCACAAAAACATGCACATTTCTATTTTATATTCGTGTGCATACATGTACATGGGCATATGTGTGTCTCTACGTATTGAAAATATGTGTTATGTCTCAGTGCATGAAAGCAAACATTTTAGCTGAAATTTTCTCTTCCTGGAGATCAGAAAGTCTCCATCCCAGGTGGCAGACATGCTCTCTAGTCAGTCATGTTCCATTTCTCACTTGAGGCATTTTGGATTTGTGCAGTAACTGTACACACTAGAGTTTCGATGCTACACAGAAAGAATAGAAACAATCTAGCTAAAAATGTATGAATTGTATCAGAACACATGCTTATCTCGGGAGGGGGTAAATATTTCTATTTTTGTCTCCAAATTGCATCCTTTACTTGTTATTATTGTTAAATGCCCAAATAACAGAAAATAAAATAACAAATACCAAACCCAATGTTACATCCTGTACAGGACAGCTTATTAATAATGGCATTGGAAATACATTATGCTGGAAAAAGTACACAATGGTTCCTGTGCAAGAGTTGTATTTCTACAATGCTGAAAGGAATGTCCTGGTCCCTTCCTCATTGTTCAGGCATAATCAGTCCCTCTTGGGAAGGAGAGCATTCATTGAATCTCCCTGTGATTTGCAACTCAGTTGCAAAGAACTGATTTTAGGAAACTGGGAGACCAGAATTGAAATAGGATTCCAGGGATGTGATGCAAATAGCAAACCCCATTCTGATCTCAGATGTGCTGGTTAACATCTCAGTTTGCAACTTACATCAGTGGAGTTATTCCTAATTTGTGATGGATTGAGCCTTCAGAATAATATTGCAACATGCCTTTTTTAACAATGCAAGGCCAACTTTCACAAAATTCCAAACACAGTTGCCTACTATAATAATCAAAAGCTCAGCATCTTGCAGGGTCACACCGAAGTCCACTGTATGCCATTTTGTTGTGGGGAAGATTGTTTGGGATCAAAGAGTCTCCTGCTTTAGCTAATGAACAGATAGGAAGAAAAATGAATGATCACAAGTAATTGCAACTTGCAAAGTAAATTACATCATTAACTGCTCCAGAAATCAATAATCAGGCACAAAAGGAAATTCAGTTGAGGGGATGACAGAAGAAAAAATAAATCTCTTGGGCATCTTGCCACTCTGGGGATTTTAATTTTGAGTTTTCCACTCCCATCTATCCATTCTTATTGCCCATCCATCAACCTCCTGATGAATATAAAGGACTCCAGTATGAAATGCCAGAAGATTGCTGGGTTGGTAGAACAATGGAAAGGGAGTCTTTCAGGTTTGGAGGAAGAAGGGTAAATCACAGATGACAGTTTAGAAAAGCTTGTCTCTGCTCTTGCTTTTTCCCCCTAACATCTCTCTTTAATAGCATTGACAGTCTAATAACCATTTCAAAGGTAACCAAAATCGTTCTCATGGGCAAATCATCTGGAAATCTCCTCCTGATTGACTTTAACTACTGACATAATTTTTAATAGAAGTGCAACATGATATATGCCTTTGCTTATTGGTACAGTTTTAAGCAGGGACAAAGTGGTTGTTTAATCTTACTTCCATGTTAGAGGCATTTATCTTCCACCCCTTTGTGTTTACTATTTGCATCCTCATAAGAATGACACTGTAGCCTTCATGATTATCAATACTCCTTGATTTAACAGCATTTATGACTATATTTTGGGCTTTATTAATGAACACTGTGAGTTCTTCTGAGTGCCTCCTTGTGACAGGTTATCTATGGATTTTGACCAGAAGGGAGTTAAAAAGAGGAGAGGGGATCTAGCAGAAAGCCTACATGGAAAATGCTGCCATCGCTGTTGTGATTATATAGGTGGTGGCAGAAGAAAACACTACTTCATTAAAAGAGGGAAATGAGTTAAAATGCCCATACTACAGGAAGGGGAAAGTGGGATGTGGAGAGAAAAAAGATGTTTTCAGCAAGTACAGCTGACCTAGTGAGCTGGACCCTGCTGCAAGCAGATACTATCTTGGTCTGTAGGGACACTGGATGCCCAGGCTCCTGTGAGAAAAGCTGGTGGAAGTTCTGTGCAACAACCCTCAGGCTGGAAAACGAGTTCCTGAAATGCAGTGCACTTATGGGCAAACTGAGTCTATGTGTGCAGGAAGCATTTACTGGTTGGTGCAAGCATTGCTCAATCACCCCTCCACAGCAGCATGGCTCTTAGACACTCTGCAGGAACTGTCCAGATCCCAGCTCCCTGTGCAAAGCAAAGCGTGGACCTGCCACTTGGAAAGGGAGACAGGTAAGAAAGATATCAGTGGGTGCAGCTTTACCCAGAGACCATGAATCTGGCACAGCTCTGGCAGTTCTGTACCATCACCAGGGCAAGAGCAATGAACTGCTCAGGCCACACTGTGGCTGCAGAGGCACTTGCATCAGAACCAAAAATAGTCCCAAGGCTGACTATACATGTGCTTTCCCAAGCAGCACTGCAGTCTTGTATTCACCACCTTAGATCATGACTCTGGAGGGATGGAAAAGAGAGAAGACACAGACCAGCAGGCTTGAAGGTGAATGGGAAAGAAGGAACCTGAAAGAACAATTTTTTT
Source organism: Thryothorus ludovicianus (assembly GCA_013397245.1). Lineage (NCBI taxonomy): Eukaryota > Metazoa > Chordata > Aves > Passeriformes > Certhiidae > Thryothorus > Thryothorus ludovicianus. The sequence continues at coordinate 1,487,065 of VZTB01000696.1, forward strand.
TTGCTTGCAACTGGAGTTTTATTTTGAATAAACAGGAGCACTCGTAATTATGATCATCTTTTACGGTTAATTACTGCTATTTATGTTGGTAATTATCAAGTGTCATATATGATTATTTTATATCCTTAAACTTTGTCAGCTGAATGTGCAATCTTTAGCTCCCTATGTGTTTAAGACTTTTTTTTACATACACAGTTATGTTTTTATATCTGCAGTAATTCACCAGTCAAAACATGACATGCATGATTTTGGTTCCAATCTTTCCACTTTAATTCTGCTCTCACCACTTCCCTCCCCCCAGTAACCAGTCATATTTGACTGATCTTTTCAGATTAAAAATGAAAAAGGAAGAAATATGTCAAATTTATTTGCAAATTCTCCTTGTTGAGCCCTGTCACTTCAGCGACAGCCCTCCTCAAATTCCCTCCTCATTTGGATTTGAAAAGTGGATGTAACCCTTTCAACACTGGACGCATTTTCTTTGGATCATTTTCCTGCCTTTGCATTCAGAGACTGATCTTTAAAGGGTCTTGCTAATTGCAATAAAATTCACAAATTAATTAATTAATTAATTTAAAAATTAACCTACAGTATTTCCAATCACACATAAAGATGGCTTAAATCCCTTAGTAGCAGAGAATAGCCTGGGAAAAGACATCCTGTGTTCCAAAGGACAGATAAAAACATCCAGAAATCAGAAAAACTGTGTTTTTCTTTTACACACAAAAGCTGATTTTCTTTCCATGAGCACAAAAAGCCCATTTTTTATTAAGGAGTACAAGTGGGCATCTTGTAGCTCTATAAACACATTTGGTCTTCAGTCATCCTGACCAAAACAGGTTTTGTGAGAGTTTAGTTAAAGTCACCTGTACAAGCTCCTACCAAAACTGGTGCAGGACATGATCCTCTCCAGGACCTGCTACCTGACACAAAGGGCAGTGCTGATTTCACCAAACTAAGGAAACACACATGGAATAGGATACCAAGGATGGTTTGGGATAGCAACATGTCACTGCCGTGTCTGTCACCAAGGTACCTTTGAGCCACTTATACTGAGATGAATATTTTTCCCTCTTTACATTTTACAGCATTGAACCTGATTTTGTGTTGGAATGAGTGCATGTTTTTCCTTGACCATATCTCTGGTATCCAGGCTGAAATGCTAACCTTTATGTACATAATTAATCCAGTGTTTATAACAGTGCAGTGCAGCACAGCCTCTATTTTTGAGCAGAGTGAATTCAAAACACTTCTTTAAAATAATAATAATAAGAGATTGAAAATATCAGTCAGAGCAAACCAGATGCAGATAGGAGTGAGCAGAAGCAGTATGGATCTTGGCAAAGCACTGGCACACTCATTTGCTAGGCATATGCCTTTTTCCATGTTACTCCTGCTTAGCGTAGTTGGTAAAGGTTTGCCCCTTTCCACAGAGTATTTTTCCTGGGCTAACTTTGAATTTAGCAGCCCAGGAGTGAGGAGCCATTTTGTGCTTGGTGCCTGAAGAACATCTTGCCCTGTGTGCCAGTGGACGAATTTTTAAATAGTTTTCTTCAGTTTTCCCCTCTGTCAGTGCTGAGGCAGCAGCACACGTGTACAATGGACATGCATGTTATGCTGTGTGCCTTTAATCTCTGTATGAATATTAACTCATTAGTCAGTAAGGGCTGTGACGAGGTTGTTGCAATGGCAGAAGCTGCAGGGGCTGCAGCTTGAACACCAGCTGCGAGTCTGAATGCACAAGGGCCCAGAGAATGGGAAAGGAAGCAAACAAGCTGAAAGGCTGGAGCAAGCCAGCAAGAGGGCTTCAAAAATACAAATAAATTTAGCACATTAAGACTGGCAGCAGCTCATGGAGGTCTAATGGTTATACTAAAAATGGACTGTCAATCTGGGCTGTCAGCCTCTAGAATGGAGAGATTGTAACCTAAGTGCTATCCAAGCCTTAATTACAGCAAATCAATGTTTTGACACCATTTCAGGACAACAAAGGTTCCACGGTAAAAAAAAGTTTTCTACTCTTCCTTTGAATTTGCACCAGGCTGTTGAGATCTCTGGTGCGTAACCTCTGAACACTTTGGTTTCCCATTCTTAGTTTTCCAAGAGAATATGATTTTTCCTTTGGAAGTAAGGTTAATCTGGTAACTAAATCCAAGGTCCTGGGTCATGTTCCAAGCTAACATACAAGCTCTGCTGACAACCTAGTATTTGCCCTGATCTCTCTATTCTGGTTACTCTGGTTGTGATTTTTGTGGCTGTCTTCTCTGGGAGAAGGTCTGCAACAGTTCAGAGTGAATGAGCATCCCAGGCAGTGTGAGTGAGGACAAAACTATTGAGAAAAACGTGGTTAGTAGGGTAGGACCTCACTTTAAGAATCAGGCTTATCATAGCTGGAGTAAGGAACTGAGGGTGTGCTTGATGCCAGTAAGTCACCCAGCATCACAGTGGCTTCACAGACCATGACAGGTGTGTGTTTATTTGAGGATGAGAGCTGTTCTTTGCCTAACATGTAACAGCCATTGCAATGAAGAGGTCACAAAAACCAGCTGGCTTAGGGATGACTAAATACAACACCTCAAGGGCCCAGCTACAGGCTGAGACAGAGCAGTCACTTCTGGCACATCTTTTCAGTATTTCTTGCCCAGAAGAAAAAGCAGTGCTGAAAGCCCTTTCCCGTGGGGTGAAGAGAGCAATGAGATATGAACATAATCCTCCAAGAGTGTTTGACTGCCTTCCTGGGTCTTGAGGGGAAGCCCTTAGCTAGGGGAACTGGGTAGCTTGTGTCAGTGCCAGATAAAGAATTTTTTAAGACAGAGCACTAGAGAAAAGAAAAGAAAAAAACTTTTTTAAAAGGGGAGGGAGGAATATTTACAAGTGCATGAATGGAAGCTTTGTCGACAGTTTTCTGGGGAGATAAGGAGCTGGAGTGGCCCATCTCTGCACGGCATGGACACACTCGATGCCTTTGAGTCTCTCAGGAAAGAGCAAAAGGAGCTGCTGACATTTTTGCTTAAAAGGAAGAATCAATGAATCTTTGTTTCCCACTGCCTGCTTGTTTGACCTTATTGTGTTGTGGAATAGAAAAGAAATAAAAGAGAACGGTGAGAGGAGAGCAGATTCGTGCTAATAAAATCCAAGACAAGATCACAGCCCTCTGATCATCACTGGAGATGCCATTATTTGGTTGTTGTCCTATTTGCCGCTGTTGCTCATTTCTGATTCTTGCCTTGCTGTAATAAGTCACACTCCTTCCAGCCATCATCCCTGTATTGACAGGCAAATGTCACCCAGGTTTGATTGACGTCCATTGCTCCTGAATACAGAAGTATGATTTAGGAATCAATTCTGTTTGTTTACTTAAACAGCTCTTTGTGTGCACCTTGTCTATCTGTAAGCAGGACAAGTTCTTTAATATTTTCTCTGCAACAATGCCACTAATACTGCACATTCACCTTCTCTCTCAGTCACAGAGGTGCCTACCAGACCTTGGGAGAGGAGAAGCCTTTCATGCACAACAACAAAAAAGAAAAACAAAAACAAACAACAACAACAAAAAATCCAAAAACACCTCCAAGATTTAATAAAATGCTTTGCTGCCCCTGAGTTAAGCCAAAGAGATCTTCGCAGGTTTTGGGGATCTGTCAATTTGCATATACCCGGGACTTTGCTGTGGCTTCTAAACAAAAGAAACACTTTCCCCCCGTGTCAGTTTGCAAGCAGAGCAGCGGCTGGCTTTAACACCGGGAAACACTGTAGCCGGTGATGAGTATGTCAATTTTAATTCACAGGAAAAACAATTTCGTTCTCTGTCTTTATGGTTCCATTTGGGATGAGGAGGAAGAGGGAGATCCAAAATTGCCAGATACGTTAATCTCTTTATTATTGTGGGAGGTATATTTTCAAATAACTTTTACTTGGGCAATTGGTAAAACATCTCCGCATTTAAAGCGGTATTTCCCAGAAAACACAAACATGGCAAAGTGGCCTCAGGGAAGCGTTAAGCAGGAGGTGTATTGACCTTTTAATTCTCGATCGGTGACCTGAAGGGTACCCAGAGGCTGCTAAGCACATCTCTTCCTTTCGGTCTGCTTCAGAAAGAGCTGTCATCACAAGATGCAGCTAGTGAGTGAGGCTCACGATTTCGCTGTTCATCCGTTTGCGGGAGGGGTGGGGGAGGGAGAAAAGAAAAAAAAATATATATTTCCCACACTGCCAGAGTAATGCCAAACTCTCTGTGAGTGGGAAGAGCAGAGCAGATGCTGGAATGAGATGCCAAAGCAGCTCCCCTTTCCCCTGCGCTTTTGGGTGCCTATAAATTGCTCCAGCGCGCTCGTCAGCCTCCTCCTCTCCTGGCAGGTGGCACCCGGGCAGGATCCCGCTCTCCCTTCGGCTCCGGCTCCGGCTCCGGCTTCGGCGCAGCGGTGCGGGCACTGGGCGGCGGGCACCGGGGCGGCCGGGAGGCGCGTCCCCGCTGAGGACTGTCGGCTCTGCGAAAAGAGAGAGAGGGAGGGAGAGAGAGAGCGAGGAGGCGAGCGGGGCGATCGCGAGAGGAAAGGCAAGTTCCAGGGAAAGTTGACTCGGACTGGCACCGCCTGCAAAAAAAAAAAAGTCGATCGCCAGCGGGAGCATAAAAGTGCGGGCGGCCGGGGCGCGGCGGCAGCTCTCCCTCTCCCTCTCCCGCCCCGCTCCGCTCCCTCGCCCGCCCGGCGGCTGCAGCGGCCGCAGCGGAGCGCCGCGACCCGCGGGAGCCCCCGCAACACCGGCGGCCCTTGGGAGGGCGGCCGAGCCCCAGGGGAGCCGAGCTCGCGCGGGCTCGGCGTTTTTTCGGCTCTGAGGCGGAACCCCGCCAACCATCAAGATTTTGTCCAAAAGCAGACAAGAGGATCGCCCTGC
>VZTB01000696.1:1492707-1519939 GCA_013397245.1 Thryothorus ludovicianus
GGGTGCCCGAAGGCTGCCGAGGGCCCGGGTGCTCCGCGCCGAGCCGAGGCCGCCCGGGCTGCTGGGTGAATGCGGACTCGACGCGCTCTCTTCTCCCAGAGCCGCGCCGCCGGTGCCTCTCCCAGCCCGCTGTCCGAGCAGAGCAGCTCTGCCGGGACGGGAGCGGGGGGCGGGCGGACAAGCAGCGCTGCCCCCGCAGGAGCAAGCAGAGCTCGGCGCTCCTTCGGGGAGGGGAAATTCTCCGGCAAGAAAGGGGAGCCAAGGGCGGTGGGTGAGCCCAGGAGAAGGTGGTGCTGTGTGGAGAAAGGGTGAGGTGGGTGGGAGGAACGCATCCACGGCACGGGACGGGGCTCTCACGCCGCGGAGCGCCGGGTTTGACACGCTCAGCCCCGGAGGGGAGCGAGGCTTCTTCTCCCTGTCAGGAGAGCCGGTAACAGAGCGAGCCCGGCGCCCGCAGACCCGAGCCCTTGGCGCCGGCTGACGGACCGTGCCGGGAGGGACACTGGGCGGCCGGAGAGCCCGGGCACGACCCGGGTCTGTCGGCATCCCCTGGGCAGGACGAAGACATCGGAAATAATTAAAGGCCTTGCGATGCTGCCGTCTAAAATACAGAGGAATCATCCCTTTTAATTAGGGTAAACGCAGCTACTGCGCTCGCAGGGGCTGTGCATGTTACACTGCCCCCGGGGAGCCTTCCTTCGCAATTTTGCGCCTTTTCCGTGCGTAGTTAACAGACACGGTTAGGCTGGCACTAATTCCTACGGCGCTTAGAGGCACCGCGATCCCTCAAGGCTCTGGGAGCCCAGGGGCAGTGCGAGGTGCCCAATCGTTCCCGTGTCCCCGGAGCTCCCCCGGCCCCCCGTGAGGCTGCAGGAAGGGACCCGCCGCGCACCGGCGGCTCAACAGGTCCTGAGCGCCCGAGCCGTCCCGGGCAGCCCGGAGCCAGCGCTGTCCGCCCTCCGGCGGGGCGGGCTGGGGGCCGGATCGGCTCCCCGCCGTGTCCCTGGCACTGAACAGCGGCCCCCGTGTCCCCCGTGTCCCTGGCACTGAGCCGTGTCCCCGCCGCTCGTTTGCGGTCTCCTCCCGGCCGAGCACGGCCCTTTGTGCTCGGCGCACACGGGAGCGGCGGCGGCCAGTAAATTAATCTGATATGCCACTTAACCTTTTGTTTATGGCTCCTCGGAAGGACTGTAAAAATAGAATAATGAGGACATCAGCGGCAATTAATTAAATTAGAAAATGTCTACCATAAATACTGTCTCAGCAGATAAACCAGGACTAGTAAAACAAAGTACATCCTAATATATTCACTTTGATATCTTCCTACAAAAGCAATATTGTTCACTGCGGGAATACAATTTTACTTACAATTAAAGAACTGATCTATTTTTACTCCTATTTATAATGTAGAGCGTTTATTTTCCTGAATCCTGAAAAATAGATATGTAGCAGTAGTTTTAAAGAATCATCCAATTACAAATATTTAATTGAACCCGAGGTCTAACTGTTTCCAAACATAGGTACTTCCACTGCCAGACATGAGACAAATTAAACTCAGTTATTCAAAGAAGAAAGAAAAAACCCACCCAAAGAGGGGTTCCATGTGTAAATTTGGATGTACTATATAAGATATTTAGGTAAATATATGGATATAAATGGTTTAAAATCGACCTGCAATTTAAATGCCTCAACGATTGATTATGATTTTTACTTGAAACACTAAATGCTGATGTGACAGCCTTTATGTATATTTGTAAGGAAGCTCAGAAATTTTGGAAGTAAGTAGTTAAATGGAGCAACAAAGGCAACATTACAAATCCAGTGTTCTCTAATAATGCAAAACCCCAAAACATTGAAAATTGTATGACTTGCAGAAAAAAACCCACATTCCTAAGCAATATATATGTGGAACCTCATGGTCCCCAGTGTTACCACACTGTCTGCTTTAATGGTTATCAAGCTTGAACAGGGAAGTGCTTAGACATGCGTGTGCAGGCAAGGGTGTAGCTTCATAACAGAACTTACATGGAACTTGTGAAATGTATTGTCTCATAATGCTTTAACTTTGAGATACATTTACCCTCTTGCAGCAGTACAGTCACTGAGAATTCATTTGAGACTGTTCTCCTAGGCTTTAAAAAGAAATTGCTCTGGCTAACCAAGCAAGAAGGTAAACCCACAAAGAATAGAATGCAGGACCTTTGCTGCTACACACAGGGCAGTAAGATCTACATTTTGGTTTACAGACTTTCAATACCCAGAATCTTCTTCTTCTTTTTTTTTTTTTCAACCAGTATGTATTATGTAGAATCTTAAAAAATGAAATATCCATTGCTGTTGTAGCCAGTGTCCACATGCTGACTCCCTAAGGATAGTCACTGATGTAATTTGAATTCTCCCTAACCATCCAGAAGATTTTATACAAACCCACGAAGTAGCATTTCATTAGGAAGTAAATGGGAATTTGAAAAGTCCTTTAAACAAATTTTTTCTCACCATTATGCAAGATATTAGCTGTCTGTGAAAGTTTTCCTAGCTTGTCTGTAGCCTTTTCACTCCTGCCCATCTGCCCTTTCCATTTCCACTGCCAGCAACCATCTCAGTCTGTTATTTTCTCTGGAAGGTATTTTCAGGGTTAATGGCTCAGAGCCTTAAACTCTGCCCTGCTAGCCACTACTCCAAATGAAACATCCAGTACTTAGAATAATTATTGCTTAAAAAAATAGCAAAATAGATCACCTATGTAAACAATACCAGGCAAGAAGTCCTGAAATAGTCAGGGTTTATCATCATGGCATGTATCAGTTTAAATTTGCAGCCTGTCACAGCTCTGCAAGCCTTTGCAGCCTTGCTCACTGTTCTTACAGGATGCATAAAGAATTTCCACCTACTGTGATTTTTAAGCTTCATAATGCCATAAGATCCTGCATGGTAAAAGAACTCCCTCCTTTTTAACATTTCAATATTAATGTGAAATCATATCACATGAAAATTTAATCTGGAAATTTATCATGTAAACTTTGAAAGGAATCCATGGAAAATTGTGACTTATAGCCTATTTTTTCAGTTCAGAGCAGAAAAAATCCCACATATAGTACGCCAAGTCATGCATTATTACTTAGTTCAGATTTGCAATGCCACTAAATCATTTACTGCTCTGTAACTACGCTAGAACAAAGACAAGCAACAAGCAGATGACGTGTTACACTGAAATAAATCACATACAACCATGTTTAAATATTTTACCAAACAGAGTCAAATTATATATAAATGATTTGGAGACTTACAATGGCACAGGCTGTTCATGGCTGGAAACAAACATACATCTTGAAATTACAGATTACTTTCAGTTTGTAAGAAATGTCAAATTTAATCAGTAGTGGAATACCAAGGGAGAAATGGGAAAAAAAGTATGTTTAAAGGAAAGTTGCAAATGAAAAGCCCTCAATGATTTGTAAATTCCAAAAACCTCTTACAGCAAATAGTGACTTGTCTGTGATTTTTCAAAAGCAAATTTCTTAAACATAGTGCAATTAAATGTTTGCTTAATGAAATGCGGTAATAGCCATTTTCCCAAACCCAGACTGCTCCTGTGCATGTGTGTGTGTGTGTGGGGGGCCTATACTTCTTGTTTTCTTTTTTTTGCAGCATGATCCTATTGCTTAGTATGACAATAAACTGCTTCTGGAAAAAGTCCATCTTGGGAGCTCGCTGTGGGCCTCCCTGTGGATCCTCAGCATTGTCAATCACTTGTCCCACTGATACAAAAGTCACACCAATGTAAAACTGGCGCACGATCAGATCCAGTTCTCCCAACTCCAGCTATTCTTACACATACTTTTAAAAAAGTTCCATACATCTACAGAGGATCAGGCAGTTGTGTATTCATCAGATGACTGAGAAAGGAGAATATTATTGCTTTATTTTCAGAAGTAGAGGAGAAAATAAGCAATAGCTTATTAGGAATAAACTACAATATATGCTGCCAGATGTTTAAAGTGCAACTCATGCATGTTGAATAAAACTTTGAACATATGCTTTAATTTCACCAGGCAGGAAAGATTGCCTGAGTTTTCTTAACCAGTCATTCTGTATTTTATGTAGGTTCGAGCTAGTGCGATTGCTCAGGATGCTGATCAGAACTACGACTATGCCAGTAACAGCGTGGTTCTCCACTTGGAGCCAGGAGATGAAGTTTACATTAAATTAGATGGAGGAAAAGCACATGGAGGAAACAACAACAAATACAGCACATTTTCTGGATTTATTATTTATGCTGACTGATAATGAGTAAAGAGACCCACCAAACCAGTCGAGAAACGAAGCCTGCTCTTCTAAGCGATGGATTTGAGTGGCAAAAGTCAATGAAACAAGCACCCCAGCAGAGAGTGACCCCAGAACACCTCAGCAGCGGGGGGAAAACGTTGAATGCTACCTGATTCACATCTGTACAACACAGAGAAACCTTACGTTAAAAAACCACAAACCAAGTTAAACAGATGTGTGATCCACTTCCGCCAAAGCAAATACTTCCTCATTGTTAGTGTCCATGTGAATGAAGTTCCACATAGATCAAATTTTTATAGGGAGGAAAAGCCCACCTAAGGATGCTGAGTTATTTCTTCAGTGTATATGATACTTTGATGTGTTATGATCTTGCTGCTTTATCCATACTTCAGCTTTGGTTCTTGTGACTTACCTGCTAACAATGATGCTTGGAGTCCACTCATAGTGTGGTGAGGAATGATTTTACAATAAAAGGAAGAGGTAATCAAAATATACTTTCTCTCTGCAAAGAAATTGTTTGCCTTGTACTTTTCTTACCCTTCCACTTAAAACTAGAAACTAATCAGCTTCAAGCCTTAACTCAATGATCCTGCTTTTTAGGTTTACATTAGAATTTTACCATAAAACCAATTCAGTGGAGTTATTTAAAATTTTTCTTTCCCTTAGCTGTCCTCTAAAAGAAAAAGAAAGATAGAAGAAACACTATTTTCCCCTGAAAAATATAACAGTTGACAAACTATTCTATTGGGCCATATCCCTGATTCCACCAAAGCAAATGGCAAAACTCTCATTGCTATTACTGGAAAAGAAATTTGGCTTTTAATTTGTATAAATTTGTAAATATATATTTAGACAATTATTACAGGCCCATTCTTGATGGTTAGTTGTGTAAATATTTAGAAAGCCTGGCATCCACACCATCAGACTAAGGCAGAGTGTTTTCTTTGCAGCAATTAGTCTTCATTAGTCTTTTAGCACTTAGTCTGTACCTGGGATCTATTTTTAATAAAGTAGTTATGGATTAAGATACCGCAGATGTTCCACTAGAATTTCATAGGAATATAATGGGTCAAAACCTTAATTGTCTTAGGTGTCTGGTCTCACTGAAGTTAGTGGGATTTTTCCAACAAAGGAAGAGTGGGAGATCTGACACAAGAGAAAACACTGTCACACAGACCTTTTCCATGGAAGCTAGTACCAGTTTGTGGTAAGGTGTGCCTATGAGATGGACACAGAGAAGCATATTACCAAAAATGATAACACATATGCAAAGAAAGAAGCAGATATTTACATGCAAAAAAAAAAAAAAAGTGTGTATTAAAACCTATTTTTCTCATTCATATAGATATAGATATATAAAGTCTCAAAGAAGCTTAATCCATATAGAGGATTAATGGCTTGGAGAATTAAACTAAACATAGATACATAGTTATAAAAATGCTTTAAAATCAGTCATAGCAGTAATGTCCACAGAATCTTTTTATTCAGAAAAATGGATTTATTGTTTGTTTTGGTTTTGGGAGGTTAAAACTTGCAGACTTCATTCTAAATTTAAATTTCAGCAAGGTTATTAAACTTCCTTAGCACTGTTTGTTATGTTATTTATTTTTAACCTTTTGGCAAAATCAAGGTAACATTTCTATAAATCATTAAAGAGTACCAGAGGCTACCCCTAGCATTGCTATTTCATATACTCTGTCACAAGCAACCTTGTCTAATGCAATAAGGGTACAAACTCAGATTTATCTGCACTAAAATTTCCAAAGTATCTGCCACTCTGACAAAAAAGCTGTCCCGTGCTGGCTACTCAGCAAAAGCCTGACAGAGATTTTACGTATCTCTCTAAAAATCTCGTTTGAATGAATGAACCTTTTCCTAAACAGAACGTGTTACTCCTTCTGTTTTGAGTCGTCCAATTGCAAACAAATGCTGAGTGAACCCAGGCTGCCTGAGAGGATCTCCAGGCAAACTCATCCAGGGTTTACAAGGGGACATTGTGCTGCCAGCTGCTCGTGTACTCTCCCACAGACAGTTAATGCTTTTACCTTACAACAAACAGAGTGCCAGCCTGTGTCTGTACTTCGTGGTGGTTACTCCTGTTCAATTTCTTCAATTTTAATAACAGGTGTGTACCTGCCTTGTCTGTTGGCCCCACTGTTGCTGTTGCTGGCCAGTGCTCTCCCATGGCAGTGTAGCTAGAGATTCCCTGTGTAGTGTCCAACAGTCCTGCACCTAGAGCTGAGATCACCCGCAGCCAGCAGCGTGCATTTACCGCGGTGCTCGTTCGTAGAGCTCAGTACCACCAGACATGGTCAAATCTGAAGGAGCTTCCAAAATCAGGCTACCGCTGCTATTGGATAAGACCATTTTTTGGATAAATCACCTGCCCTGGTTAAAGTTAGACAAGAGGAAAGAACTTTATGTGAAAACCACATAGAAGGCAAAAATTTCTTCATTTTTCATCATATCTTGATATACTGATTTGTAAAGACTTATATCACAACCTTTGTTATAACTATTACAACTCATTAAAACTGTATTATGTAATATATTTTGAGTGCTGGTGTTGCATCCTTACAAAAAGAAGCTGGTCTGTGTCAAGTTTTACATGATTGCTGTGAGACTCCAAGTTCATGATAAAAAAATAATGCAATTAGAAAAAGATCTGTAATAATACCGCACATAGTTTAAGAGGTGATCAAAATCCTTTATTCAAAAATATATTTTTCCATGTGTTTTTTACATTTTAAATTACAATTAAGTAAATTGTTAAACTAGAAAGAAACATTACATTTTTAGATTTATTCGAGATTTCTCTTGCCTTCTCTTGTCTGTGGAAGCTAATTAAAACTTCCAGATCTTTCATTAAGTATTACTTAAAGAATATGAGGATAATGAGAAGATTGACAGTATTACAAGGATTAAAATGAGCCCCTGGAGACAGAAAATTTAACTGAAAACCCTAATTTCCTTCCAAGTCCTGGTCACACATTTTCAATGGTTTGGAGGTAACATTCAGCAACAGTATTAGTTTATGCTTTTGAAACAATTATTTTAAGATTTCAATTGAAAAAATTCTGTAGGTAGGCTCATATTCAGTACATCATTCATAAGGAAACTTTCAGAAGGGAGAAAATGTAGAGACAACACAAAATTTTGATGTTCTAATTAAAAAGAAAAGTTATAATCAGTTTATTTGCATCTATTTAAAAATTTTCAGTTTTTCAGAATTTTTTTTAATGACTGCTCTACTGAAATCTGAATTTTATCAAGCTTCCTTATAAATCAGGTACATTTATTCATGATTCTTACTTAAAAGTCAACCACCGCTTTGGATTTGCTAGAAGTATTTTATCAATTTTATCTTGGGATATGCCTCTAATTAGCATTTTAGGAACTATATTTTTAAAGATATGTGAATATCCATGACCTCCATATTTCATCAACCTGTTCTTGGTGTGCACATCATGAGCCATCAGAATTCTGTCTTCATAGCCTTCATCAATCAGCATACGAATCCTGCAAAAGTTAGAAGCACCCCTGTCAGTGAAAGTTCTCACTGCAACAGCACAGAACCCACCAGGGTTTCCATTTCTTACATTACTGTACTGCTGGACTGTCTAATAACAGAAAATACTTAGGTGCTCAGAGGATATACTCCTTACATTTACCTGAAAATAAAATGCATTTTTTATTGCATGAAAAATACCCCACCTCTGAAAACACTATACACACCAAAATGGAGAAGCAAAACCCTTTCCTTTTGGCACATGACTTTGCATTTCCAGACCCATTAAGTCCACAGAGGAATTCAAAAACTTCAGCATCACCACGCACGGGACGCAGGTTTTATATAAATGAGTAAATAATAATTTCCTACATAAATTCTTTCTCAGCAGGTTACTTCTTGCTGCTGTCACAAAGCTGGTCCAATTATGTTTGCAAATGACCAGAGTCTGTGTGTGACAGTCTTTAAAGGAGCCTGGCTCAATTACATGAATACTTTCATATCTTAGTTCGAATCCCATTTAGCAAAGCAGGTTAATAAGAACCTGAAGTTGCCAGTATCATATTCCACAGAGAAAGTTATCATCAAAAAACATTTCAAAGATGTTCATTAAAGAAGATAAATAAGACTGGCATGGTACAGCAATAGCACATGCCAGGAAATTAGAGGCATTAATTAATATGGCAGTGCAGCTAAACAACCTTGGCAAAATGACAAGTCAGCCTGGAATAGAAGCAATCCTTCTGGTCACACTCTTGTAGCAGGACTGCTACAAGTCTTTCTGCTCCATGTTTCATTGAGGTAGTCTTGCTCCCTTGATCAGCTCGTTTTTTAGCATTTATATTATGTGGATGTCCTGTATTGCATGACTGCTAAGTAATCTTCTGTTTAGTTTGGCAGAGGATTGCAGTGCTGCAGTAGCAGGGACTGACAGATCAGCCCTGGAAAGTGCTCATTCCTCATGAAGGCCTCCAATTCCATCACTTGCCAGCACTGTGAAATTATAATCCTTACCTTTCTGACAACGCTTTGATCAGCAAGAAAACAAAATCCAGCCTTACAAGTAGCCACACTGTATCTGAAAGCCCATACTGACAGTTTTTATTACAAGTACTTACAAGGAGATACATGTAGCAGGATCTAATCAGCATGAGCAGTAGAAAGAAGGCAAATAGGACAGAATTTGGTAAAATGTTACTGTTTTTCAAAAACCCACCATATATTGTGCCATACAGTGCATAACACTACCTAAACCATAGTCTGACAACATCACTAGAATCTCCTCCAACCTGAAGTACAGAAAGACCACAAGCCAAACAGAAAGTAAGAGTAATGGCACTGGAGGGACTAAGTTTTTGCTGACCAAACATATTATTAGAATCATCCTCTTTAATAATGGACTAATTTAATGGGCTGGGGAGGCATATGATCCTTCCCATTCTGTAACCATTGCTCCTTTTTACTCATTCCTCTATATTTAGTTAGTACCTGCTTCTGACTCCAAACTGCTCCAGAACAGAAGTCAGTGTTTTGCTTGCATTGGCAGTAGACTGCAGCCAAACTGCTGAAGTACACAGGCACCAAAACTGTGTCAAGTAGGTACTTCATGACTACAGAAGTTTGTATTTTGAACAGAAAAGATGTGAACAAGCATTTTCCATCCAGTATTTTCCTTTAGAGGTCTATTTGATTTCTACTTCTCTGGTGCTGTTTGACAAAACAAAACCCTAAGGAGATTGCCCCAGCCACCCTTATTCCACTGTGGGTACATCAATGTAACTCAAACACACATACACTGTGCAATGAGAAGACAAATCTTTCATACTTTCTTTCTATGAACATCCTGCTGCAAGAAATACTCAGATGCTAGAGACAATGGTGAATGAGCAAGTGTCATGGATGGAATGAAAACTCTGGCATGGTTGAACATGCACTTGTTATCCAAGGCTTAGTCCAACAGCCTCTCTATATATTCCCCAGTGCTTCTGTAGATGTTGGCTCTCCACGGCACAGGAGAGGGCAGGAGGCACAGCAGAGAAAGCTCATTCTAAATGCGAAAACTGTGGATTCCTTGCAAGAATTTAAAATACTGAGTGCAAGACTGAGAGCACTGTTAAGAGAAAAACAATTTCTAGTGTGAAAAGCAGTAGCAAACGTTTGGGAGGGTGGAAGAATAACCACAGCACCTTCTTAGGAGAGAACAGTTTGAAAATAGATTAGTTTCAAGATTAATCTGACAATGAGGGGGAGGGAAGCTATGTCTGAGATGTAAGGAAAGCTAGAAGTTACTTCATTAGTGATCAGCAATCATAAAATCTTTCTCATCAAGGAGAGTGAAAGAACTGTTTGTGACTCTGGAAGATAAAAAGACACAGGCAGGGTGGCAACCCACCCCTCAGACACCTGCCACTTCACTGCTCACAAACACTGTGGACAAACAGCATGGCAGCACCACACCTCCAGATGGAGTGGAAGGAGTGAGGGGTCCATTCCCAGCTGATCCTACCTTCTCTCAGACAGTTTCTGTACAGAATGTATCTCCTTGGCAAAACTTAGTGTTAGCACAGCACAACAGATTTGCTGTGCAGCTGAGCTGAGACTGCAGGTGCTGACGAGAAGCAGGGAAGAGGTATCCTGCCAGTGGGGCCAATATTTTCACATTGTGAGTGAGTGTGAGGAGAATGGGAGCTCTGAGCAGACAGGAATCACATCCTTCAAAACAGAGAAAGGGCAAAAGGACAGGAGGAGGAAAGGTAATAAAGTGCTTGGAAGGAAAAAGGCAGTTTTTCAGGATGGAAGCACAAATCCATCTAAAACAAACAATGAGATCTGCTGGATTAGCAAACCAGTGAGGAGATACAACAGGCTCAGACGATGTTTAGCAGCAGCACTAAGTTTCCAATACCATGTTTCAAACAGAAGTACTTAATCCTAACATAAATGCAGTATTTTCAGCCCTTTCCTTTTTACAGACTGTATAAATTTGACCAGATCAGCATGGAATTAGGACAGAGAGTGAAGTTAAAAGCTTTTGATCTTCTTCTCGAGTAACTTCCTACAACACTGTGATTCTGCATCTTCCTCAGACAAAAGAAATGATACATGCTGCCCTAATGGTGTGACAGCAGCAGGGGAAAATGGCTTTATTTCAGTATGACAGAAGACAAATTTGAACAACCAGCAGAATCCCTCTGTGATGGTCTTAAAACAAGAACCAATAATATTTTTTTCATCAATGGCCATGCTATAGCTCAAACTGCATGGGAGCAGATACCTTGCAATCCTTTCATTGTCGTTCGGCATGTCAATATCCGGATGGAACTGGTAATGAAGGAATTCTGTACCAAACAGGTCATACTCTAAGTAGCATCCAAGTTTAGCAAATTCAAGAAGTTTCTTTTTATCAAATATGGTCCTGCAGAACATACATAACACAGAGTCAGCACTGCAACAGGAATAAAACACCTTATGGTATGAGGACAGGTATTTAGTGACCTCCTACTTGCAAAGAAAAAATCCAAACAATCTAAGATTTAATTCACTCATTGGAAAAACAGGACTCATGTTTGACACATGCAACTTAAGATGATACACAGCATTGCCCTTCTTATATTCATTTGGGATTTCATGCATTAAAAAACCAAAACAAAACTAACTCTTTCCCCATGAAATAATGAAAACCTCTACCATAATCTTTAAAGGGAAACAGGAAAGTTACTTACTTTTGATATCATTAACCCTCTCAACTGACAACCTAACAAGGAAGGACATTTAAGGAGGAGATTAATTCATAGTGATACTAAGAAAGCCAAACAAACAAACAATGGATTACTTACACAAGACAGATTTACTTTCCCAAAAGAGAAGGAGACAGCTTCATCCAGGGCTTGTTTCATCCATCACACACTGGTAATATACAACTTTGTCTATTCTGTACAGTGTACAGTGATGTTTCTAGATTGCCATTAGAACAGCAATATATCATTGTTTGCACTGGGATCTGGCCAGAACGCCTTCAGGAAAGGCTCTCACCAAAATATGTAAAGGCACTGTGAGTATCTGGGACATGGGCTTTGCAGCAGATTTGAAAAGTGAAAGAACAAAGCGTTTAACACCTCTCACTCATTTGGAAAAGAACACCAACAGAAATAAGAGTTCTCTGGAATATTTTGGGTTTTCTTTGAACCGTTTTTACCAACTGTATAAGCTGTCCAAAGAAAACAAAAAAACAGTCAAATGATACAATTTTATCTTTATAGCTGCTACACAATTTTTTTTTTTTAAGAAGAAACCAAATTTACACAAGAGCAGCACAAACAAAAGGGCAGTAGTTTGTTGAGGGATTTTTTTATTATTGCAGATATTGACGTCACAAAGGAGTTTTACCTTATACAATTACATCACAGTCTGTTGCTATGGAAATGACTGATGTCACAATTTCAATATTATGACTTAACAACAGATCAAGTAGGAGGAACAGATGGGTTGAGAGAGAGAAAATCCATGTTCAAACAAGCCTGCCATCAGCAGGAGTGTAAGACTTGCCAACTGTAATTAATAAAAATGTTATTTTAAAATAAATGTTACAGTTTACAGAGACTGAACATTTATCACCAAATGAGTTTTCAAAGTGCAGAGCAAAAGAACAGATTATTTTAGATCCAGTCCTGCTTGGTTCACAGGGAGACAATCACCAAGAGTATTCAATCCTGTGCGGGTGGCAAAAACACCCAAGAATTTATTTCAAAACCACAGCCAGAACAGTTTCTTTTGAAAACTATTGTTAGTGTCATGTTTTTGGGTGTTCTATCCCAACAAAGAGCCAGAGAACTCAGTTTCCTCAGCCACTGGGTCCCACTGTGAGCCACAAGGATGTAGCAACAGCAGCAGTTCCCAGCTCAAATTGCTGATCTCTGAGCTGGAATTGGGTGTTTGGGCAACACTGTCCCTGAACAGCCCTGAGCTCGTGGAAAAGGAGGTGGGACATGGTGAAGCACCCTGTAATTTGAACCTCAGCCATAAATACTATGGGGACAGACACCAAACTGCTATGATGCCCCAAATTCACAACAGATCCTGTGATTCTTCTAACAAAAATTCGAAGTTTAAAACCTTAACCCCTAACAAATGGCTGAAGCCAAGGCTCAATAGATTTTGCTTCCAGCCTTTTAGTACACCTTAGTTCCATTATGGATACCTGCTACCTTTTGTTCTAAGGTGCTAAATTGCAAGACATGGCAGTTAGTTTTAGTTTTATCATTTAATTGTAAATCCACTGGAAAACTACCATTCTGTCTATGTGAAATGCAGACATGAAATATGGAGCTATGCACAAATTTATCTCACATTTAAGGGACTGGGATGCTCCCACGTGGATTTTTCTTACTGGAGGAGACTTAAAATGTTAAATGCACATTGCAAAGCCAAACTTCACAGTAGTTTATGTTATAGCAAGTGCCAATCTGAAAGTGTGAAAGTAATGATAGGAAGAGATAAAAGGAAATGTCATACTGTGCATCAATGGCTGTTACTGAAATCACACCTCTGTTTTCCTACTTATATTGCCTAATTTCTATCAATTAATTACTTAATTCAACAATTTACACAGGGTATAAGAGGCAAAAAGCCATAATTGTAGGTTTATGTTGTATTAGAGTGGCTATGTAAGTACTAATACCCACAGCTTGCTCAGTCCTCTTTCATAAAAAGATTTAAGTAATCAGTTTTTCCTCAAAAAGAGGTGAAAAATACAGCTATAGATACAATGGAACACAGGTAAATACAGAAAGGAAGTAATTTATAAATATTCAAATATAATTTCATGGCATGAATTCTACGCTCCTAAAATTGTCAAGTAAAACAAGGAGCTCTGTGTGAATAACAAACACCTGTAGCTTGATCTGCAAGCTCTTAGAGCCTGTAACCATGAGAAATTGGGAGCACAGTGCTCTTTGCCTGTATTACATTCACACTGAGGGCAAACAATCCAATTGCTGAGAATCATATGACCACAAATAGTCTCCATTATTCAGCAACTGGCCAAACTAATCAATGCCTGGACATACTCCAGCTCACCATGAGCAACACAAGGTCATACAAAACTGATTTGGTAACAGAAGCTGCATTTCTAAGCTGGAGACAGAAAAGCATCCCAATTTCTTTCCATGCCTCAAGTGGAGCTCCTGATTTTTGTTCTCGAGGAAACTAAAAGTTAACTACCTGGTCTATGCTATGAACTATCCAAAACCTAACTATGTTATTTTTAGGCAGTATTTCCTCTATCTAGCAGTAGAATATTAAAAATCTGCTTTTTGTTTTGATTCAGACTCCAGTCAAAGCAAGGAAATCTCCATTAGCTTCAGTGAGATTTTGGCAAGGCCATAAAGACTGCTCCAGTTTTCAAATGCACTGGAAGCCCAGCAACTTCCAACCTGATCTAGTGAGAGCTGCTAGTGTCCAATGCTTTGTAAATATAGGGATTTGTGTAGGGATACAAATTTATGGATTTCCCATTTTTTAGATGTGTCTATGACTATTCCTAATCCCTCTGCCAGGCTTTCAAAGACAGCATTTAAAATACCCAAATCTCTTATCAATGTGAATCTAAAAGCTGATCCTGACTGAAGTGTTAGAGGCAGATTAAGCTCTATACAAGCACTTACTTTTAAGTCAGTAAACTTGGGAATAACACTCTAGGCCAACTTTTCCCAGAGTAGTTCTGCAAAATGCCAGTGAGTTGTGGCAACACTGCAGGGGGCAGAGCAGAACAGTCTCCTTACCTGTCGAGGTGAGACATGACTGTCTTTGAAACATCGGCGCCAGCTTCCTGCAGAATGCGGATAATCTGGAAAGGGGAGTGGCTGTTCCTGCCAGGATGGATGATAACAGGGCACCCAAGCTGTGCCTGAGCCTGTGCTGTTGCCTGAAGCACTCTGTGTTCACTCGGAGTCAAAGGCCACGAGCAGCCTATTTCTCCCACCACACCACACTTGATATCAGTCCCATCTGCTCCTTTCAGTACCTCCTCAACGATAATCTCTGTCAGCTAGAGAACAGCAAAATGAGATTTTTGGTTATTATTGCTATTTGTGTTAAATAGCATCAAATTTGGCCTACAGACACTGGGCTAGTTATACTCCCAAGGTCTTTCTGAACTTAATTAACAGCTGTGTATGTGAAAACACTGCAGTTAAAATCTGGTTTCTGTCAACTAATGTTATGCTAGCCATTCACTAAGACCAAAATAAACACAGAAGCAAATCAATTTAACAGTATCCAGTCACACATTTGTCCAGGTTTGCCAAGAAAGCTGGTCTACATGTAATTTGAACTCTGATTAAGGCAGACACTAAGTTTTCTTTAAAAAAAAAAAAAAAAGATTAGTTTATTCCAAAATCTTTGTCTTGCACTCCTGAATTGGCTTGGGACACAATTCAATGTAATTTTTGCAAAACAGGAGATTAGAGAATAAGGAAAGCTTGTCATTGAGATAGGGAAGGGAGAAACTCTGACAAGCATCCTGAAGAGACAAGTTTAAGGCAAAATCTGCTTATAGGAATGCCAATGTAAAACAACAGGAGCTCTACTGACTTCAGAACTACAAAACAAAGCTCATTTGACAAATTTACAGATCAAAATTAGCCTGCTTTAGAGCATGCATAGACAAAACTCTCAGAATCTCTTAATAAAACTAGTTTTTTTATAAAAGCTTTAGTTTTTCTTTCCCAGAATAGGCCATATATCTTAAGCATACATTCAGAATTGAGAGCACAAAATGGCACTGATGACAGCCTACTTTCTAAGTGCTGAGTACAGGAAACCTGTGGGTCTCCATCAGTCCACCAAACACAGAAGGGAAACCTTTGCCTTGAGAAATCTATTTGTGTCTATGCTATTTGTATCTATGTGTATTTCAAGCAATAGAACATTTAGGAAAAGCAGTCCTCTTGTGTACAGTTTGGGCCAGCTTGGGTCCAGTTTTGTTAGCAGCACTGCTCAAGTTTTGACCATTGAGTTTTAAAATTAATTTGACTCATTTGTAAACTGTGACAGTTTTTTTAAAAAAATTGTCAGTTCTATTCATACACATTCACAGCCTCCTACCTTGGAGAGTTCCATTCCCTCTTCTCCTCATCACCACAGTTTTTTAATAGAAGATGAATATTTATTATTACAGGAATATCTGGGGACCTCAGTTATTAAAACATTGTCTCAGTCACCGTACAAACAGGCTGATGTAGACTATCCCCAGAAAATCCTGGACAAATTATAGAGAAGACTATAACACACAGCCTGAGCAGATCAGTGATTTACAATTGTCCTATAAATACTGCAATTATTTATGCTTTTTACAAGAATGCTGGGTAAACTAATTGGGAAACAATTAGTCAGAAAAGTGACAAAAGAGGTAGCGAGGACAAACTCCTTCCTTAAAAACTAGCAAAAAACTCAAGATAGTTGGTGGTGTACCAAATGTCCACACATGAAGTACTGGTTTCCTTTTACTGTGGCATTATAACAAATCCCTCAGAGAAAACGGAGCTTAAGAACTGGAAATTCTGACAGATAACCCAAGCACATGAAAGTAGTGCTGCTCCAGCTATTACACACAAGCAGTAATGCTGTTCCCATTTTCTACACTGAGCACCTCCGCATTTCATCAATTTTACTGGAACTTCTCTCCAACTTTGGCTTACCCAGGGATAATTCACAGGACTGAGGCAATGGTTAAAACTTACCTGCTCCACTGTCATGGCCTGTGTTTGAGAAGAATGAGTGGAATCCACATAAAACCCAGCACCAGCAATAATATGAACTCCAGTTTCTTCAGCAAGTTTCTTCAAAGTATTCATATCCCGGCCAATTCCTGTAGTTGTGTTTTCCACAATCGTTCCACCACCTGCTGCTTTAAAATGCAGCAGCTCCTCCCTCACAGCATCTGTTTCCTGATACAAAAGAAGGTTTTCTTTATGGCTGTAGGGGTTTTGCTTAATCCAAAACAAGTTCTTCATCTCAATGGGCCCATTAGACAAAGGCTCTTGGCCTGGAGAAGGTGGACAAAAGCAGCTGCTGTAGTTCATAGCCAAGTGTTCATGAGTCAATGTGTAGCCAAGACAGTCTGGCTCCACAGGGCCCAAGACAGTCTGCACTTTTCCGCTCAAGGAAGGCATTTTTCTTTAACAACGGGAAAAACAATCAGATCCTAAAGGAGTCTGAGAAGGAAGAAGAAAGGAAACAAAAACATTTCAGAAAGAGCAGCATTTTCTCAGGCAATTTCTGAAAACCCTCCTCCCACTTGCACATGTACCTACACTCTGTGTGTGTTCACTGGGATGTTTCCAAAAGCTGCTTGCAGCAAGGTGGTCAATATGAAAAACAAGGCATTTATTTTAGCCAACTGTGCCTGTATCAGTACTCCAGCAACATAAACACATCACATTCCAGTACATGGAAATTGTCATCATTTATTGTGCTACAGTCAGTATCACATTAAGATAAATGTTTCCTATTTAATAAAACCATTGTATGTTCATTTAGGATTCTTTGCTCTTCAGCAGCTGTCAAATTTTGTCAGCTTCAGCCACCAGATGAACACACTTGGCACCAAGGCTGAATATTCCTTACTGCTATGTTCAGTATATTTATCTCTGGCCTCCAAGATTCAGTGTCCTCCTCATGTGCCTGTGTTTGTGCACCTTGTCTGTCCCTCTCTATGCGGAATGCAGAGGTGGGGGGTGACAATCTGCTCCTCTGGCTTCAGCAGGGTCTCCTACCAGCTGCATTCTGGAGGTCTGAGACAGCCCAGGAGCATCCCTCTAAGGCAGACAACAGCAGCCACAGATACAGCATGGCCCACAAACAGCACTGGAGAAGCCAAAGTGCTCCAGTGGGCAAATACTTTACCAGTTAAGAACAGACCTTAATCTAACAATTTATATGTGGCTCAGCATCTTGGACACTTTCTAATTAATCTTTAACATCAATGAAACAACGTTACTTCTCAAAACTGCAAACAAGCAGTGACAAAGACAAGCACTGAGGCTACAGCCTGCAGTTGCCTCATGCCAAAGGCCCTTTGCCAGTTTGGCCTAACTCACTGCAGGTCAGAATTAACTGCAGCTCTCCCCATTGGGATTTTGGGTTTTTTTTTCCTTTTGGGAGTGAGGGTAGTCCTGACTAACCAGTTCATGTTAGATCTTCCAGATGCTAGTCACAAAGGCTTGAGGACATATAGTTAAAATCCCTAGTCAACCAAAATCATCAGTTATGAAACAAAATACATGTTTAATCATGTCCAGAGGAAAGGGCTAACTAGAGCATGCATTATTGATTAAAGAGAGAGGTCTTTCCCATTTCTGCCTCCCTTTTAGTGAATAATGTCATAAACACGGGTTTGTTACTGGTAAAGCCCTCAGAGGACATTTTCCTTTTAACTGCTAAAGTTAATCTGCCAGGATGACAGAAAAACTGAAATCTGAAGGGCACTGAACTCTACATATCAAAGGGCACAGGAACATCAAGATCTCTTTGGGGATACTTTGATCTCATGAGAAGCAGTCACTGTCAGAGCACCAAAGCACAGAAGTGACCCAGCCTGGAAAAGGCAGCTATTGCCTGCCCAGTGAAGTCTACTGTGCTGGTGCCCATCGAAATATGAAGAGCTGGCCATGCATAAAAAGAGAAATGACTGACTGTTTACTTGCCTTGTGTAAAAGCAGACTTAGGAAGAACTGTTCTTTTAGGATTTTTGCCCCTGAACTAGCATGTTAACTTGCTTGAGAAGGTAGAAGAGTAATTACTCTCCTAGAACAGACTGCTGGCTGATTAATAGGATGATTTATTTTTCTTCCAAACAAATTAAGAAGTGCATGATTTCAGAAAATATTATTCTTGAGCAAATAATTAAAAGCAAAATACCTGTCTTAGTCAGAAACTGCTCCTAGCTGCAATTCAATTAAGCAGTCATTAATTCATCCCTGAAGAAGGCTGGTGCTCTATACAGAGCAACCCACTATTTTGGAGAAAGTTCAGTGATCTGAGTCATTCTTATATGCACAGAAAAGCAACTGACATCATTCTAAATATTACCTTTGCTTTATTTTTTGCCTCTTTTTTTTTTTTTTTCAAATGTTAAATCTACACTCTGGCATTCAGTAAAACCCTGACAGCACAGAGTGATAACTATCCTCTACATTGGATTCACACTTCTCTTTTCTTATGTTCACTGACTATTTTTCAATGCATTATTAGGTTAGCAAACTGAATCATTATACAATTAAATATACAAGTATTTAATTTCTTTTGATAAAGCTTGACACAAATCAACTACCAGTTCCTATATCAGGTTTCTCTTGTAGCAGACACCAACCTGTTGATTTTTAAACTCTAGATTTCAGGTTACAGCTCACATACAGAATTTACACAAACTTTTGAAAAAGGCCAAGGATTTTTATAAATATAAGAAGCATCACTAAAAATGTAAACTGATACAAAGAGCATTTAAAGTAAGCCTAATTTTATCTTAGTGAAAAATGTATTAATATTAATGCCTGTTCCTGCTTACTAACACAGTTTTAGAAACCCACCGCTCTTAACAAAAGAACTATAAAAAATAAAGATGGTGAACAACCTGTGACTGGAATTATTTTTTAAACCACTGTCCTGATATCTTCTCTACTGTCATTCACATAAAGAGCCTGCCCTGATTATGCTATGATACATTATTCCTAATAAGATTCAGTTGACGGAATCAGAATTATGCATTTTTAAAATAGATTTTAGGTGCAAATAGCTTTTAAATTGAATAAGGATTTCTACTTAATTTAAGCACATAAATGTTACCATAGGAATCACTGTTTGCACGATTTATTTACTACTTGCATGCTGTGTTTTACACAGAACTTTCTTTCAAAAAAGTTTCTTCTTTCATACACCAAGGACTGCATTCATATCACCTCATTTAGCCATTTAAATGATGTATGTCTACTACAGAACAGTCATCTAGACCATTCTCATAGTGGAGATGGAAGGACACATCTATAGACAATTCATCCAGTTTATTTTGAATGTCTGTAATAGGACAGGACAAGTGACTTTCTGTAATGTTATCCTCCGTCCACAGACTAAGGAGCCCAGAAACAATCCAGGACAACACAAACGTATTTCAGATGGCTCTGCATAGGATATGTGAATTATATTTCCTTAATCCAGTCTGAGGGGATGGGAAAATGTGCTGATTCCTACAACAGAAGAAAAATAAGTAGGTTCATATCTGGCAATAGAAGCTATTTTGGTTTTGAAAATCGCTAATTTATGTGGTGGTATTGCCAAGGAGCTCCTGCACAGACCAAGGCTTCTCAGCTCTGGGTGCTGTATAAAGAGAGAAATAAATGATATTTCCTGAAAATTACAAATTCAGATCAAAACCCGAGAAAATTGCTTTAAGATATAACTAAAACTTGTATTATTTCACAAAAGCCATGAAACACTAACTTATCATTTTTGTAATAAATTCTGGACAAATCTTTATAACCACCAACTGTATGGTGCATAAAATACAACTCTCACTATTAGCAAATTATCAAATCCTGGTGAAGTAACTATTTTTTTTTTTTAGAGGTATTGTAAAGACAAAAAAGACTTGCTACTAAAAAGGTCATGGTGCTGCATTCCTGACTCTGGTAGAAACTCCACTGAATTCAGATGTTTTGCCTGAATACTGATGACAAGATTTATGTTTCCGCTTTTCTCATCTGAAACGTGTGCTTCAGTCATTGTGTCATTTTAATGGCCTTGTAATGGGAAGTCCCCCAAGGTTTGGATTAGTTGCTTCCTACAGTAATCTCATATTGCTGAAACATTATAATCACATAAACACAGTTTCCATATGCTAATTCTGCATTTGTTTTGATTCGGTAAGCACATTTTAATGGCATTAGCACAGATTCTCTGTAGACCAGTGTGAGAATCATTTCATTGTAGTTACATTACAATGGGAGATTAGAGCAACATTAAATCCAGATTGCTGTGACATAAAATTTACTAAAAAAAAGCAAAAAGAATGGCTCAATGGGTATTAACTGTATCCAGAAGAAGTTAAACACAGCTGCCATTTAGAAACAAGGGCTGCCCTGGCTGCATCAAGAGCATTTTAAGGGGGTCTTTCCTTTATAATCACATAGCCCTGGAAAATGTGATATAGCACAGGCTCGCTATATATTTACAGATGGAAGAAATGTTCTGAGTATTCAATTCTAGTTTCAGCAACCCCTACAGAGCATGGAAAAGCCACTAATTAGAAATATGTGACACATCTGCAGGATATTACTATTACTTAGTCCATGCTGTTTTATCTCACCATTCCTCACATGTAAACATTTTGTGACAAAGGAAAAAGTCAGCATGATAAAGGAAGAGGAAAGGTAGATGGTAGGAAAACGTGTAGACTACGTCATGAAGAATTAAAAAATTCATTTAT
This sequence comes from Thryothorus ludovicianus, assembly GCA_013397245.1. Classification (NCBI taxonomy): domain Eukaryota; kingdom Metazoa; phylum Chordata; class Aves; order Passeriformes; family Certhiidae; genus Thryothorus; species Thryothorus ludovicianus. The sequence continues at coordinate 1,513,980 of VZTB01000696.1, forward strand.
TTTCCTCTTCCCTCATGTTTCTGCCAACCATGTAGAGGTTTACACACAGGAAGGAACTCAACACTGCCCACACAGTTCTTCCTCTTCTCCCCCAGACAAGCAAGCTTTCTAACCTCTCCAACGGATGGATGCCAGATCTACTACACCTTCTTCAAAAATATATTCACGAGTGCTAATTACAGTGCAAACATGCCTGAAACCCGGACATGGATTTCAGTAAGCATGGCTTTTTTTGCTCAGGCATGTTTCCAGCAAAGCACAGCTGCAGGAGCTGTGGAGCTGAGCTGGCCACAGCTGGGTGGCAGCAGGAGGACAGAACTTGCATTTGCTCCAGGACAGATGCAGACTCACCTGTCATTTAGCCCAGCAATTCCCTGTGCACCAGTCACAGCAAAGGTGTCCAAGATCTATGACACTGTACTCCTACACAGACACGCTCACACCATCACTGGTCTGTGTTACATGAGATAACAACACATCTTATATTGCTTTTGGGTTATTCTGCACAAGAAACAGAATTTGAAAATGAGTGGAAGTACTGAAAAAATTGAGGTTTCTGGGCAAACTCCTGTCTCTTCTGTAGAAATGGCAGGTATGCTGCTGGGAAGGTGACAGATTATTTTCATTAAAAGTCATAAATGTTCTTCCCCGTCTTCAGAATTGGCATTGGTGAGAAGAGGCATTGCTCTTTTTCCTCTCACAAAATGGAGCTATGAGAGAACCATGTTTCAAGCTAACTCAAGGCTTTGTGTCCTAATGAACAATGTCACAAGGGAGATTTTTCTTGCCTTGAACAAAGCTCTTATGATAGAGGAAGAGAACACTTACAGTGCCTCTCTCCCACAAAAACTCCTGCCTAACCCCAGCATATGCTGCAGCTCTTCCCTCTGTGGGGCACCTGCACTTTCCCACTTTTGGGTGGCCCTATCTTCATGCATCATGCATGCAAACCTCACCATTTTGGATGTGTAAGCCCTTGACTGGGTAGAAACTGGCCAACAGACTCAAAGCCTAGAGAACTCTTGGGAGGATTATTTAAAAAGCATCATCTGCTCTACCTTGCCATACTTTTTCATGAAACACACTATTCTGGAAATACTCAGAAAAGTGGGTTAATGTTGTGAGCCTTCAGTACCCTACCTCTGGTTCCCAAACCATTCAAAAACATACTTCCTTAAGAAGCCTAGCTAAAAGACATGCTAAGTATTGCTTTTCACTAAATTTTCTATGTATAGTTTGAGCAACCAAAAAACCTTTACACTACAGAAGTGAGAAGTAATACTAAAAGTAAGACTTTAGATAAGGTTACAGTATGTGCTATGAAAAAGAATTAGGAGAGTTAGCCAAGCCTTATATAATCCAACTATGATAAAGAGAAGTCTCACCAAAATATGCAGGTACACACACTCTACAGCAGCTAAAGTGGTTGAGTGGCACTGTCAATGTTCTACAATCTAAAAGCAAAGTCACTTAAATTGTAAGAGAAATGTAAACACATATGGGAATATTGACCCCTGCCTTCAGAAGCTCCGAAAAGCACACTCAGGTCAGGAGCTGGGTAAGCGAGAAGCAAAGCTTTTCAATGTTCACCCGAAAGGAAAGAGAAAATTCTTACAGCACCTTCCCTCTGTGGCTCAGCTCGTGGCAGACAGACCTTCCAGCTTTGCCAGGTTGGCCTGTTCTGGCTCCAGGCAGGCTTTAAGCCAGGCATATCTAAATCAGATTGCTCCCTGACAGCTGAACTGCCACACCAGGACGAGCGCAGTGTCTCGCACCAGTCTCGCAGGGGGGACAAACCTTGGGGACCAAAGCAAGCACGTGTGATTTGCCCCAAGAAGCAGAGTCCAAGTCACTTCGTATACAGAACTTTGCACAATTTTTTTCCAATTTGGTTAAAGTTTAGCTGTTGTGACCAGAATAGTCAGACTTCTATTTTACCTTATTTCTGTGCAGATAACAGTCTCAAAATCTAGGCTTCTCTGAGCAAAGTCACATTGAAGTTTCTCTTCCTCAGAGAGATCTGAGACCAGCATACCCCTAAGTGTTTTTTCATTAACATCTCTTTAGAAGAACTTCAGGGGATTTTACATTTTGGGCAGCTTCCAAAATTACTCCTGATAAAAGGTCAGATAAAAATTCTCCTCCAGGGTCAAACATTACATTAATTATATTTTACATGCACACATAGTGTTTTTAGGCCAAAAATCAGAACTGAGGTCACATTATGCTATATGCAAATATGGGCTAAGTCCTGCATGTTGATACATACATTCACATTCTTAAGACTTAATGGACTCACATTTGCTTCTCGAGGGTTCTGGAGTACAAGCACATACTCTCTTTCTTGCTAGGACAACAAGATGTAGGAAAAAAGTCTCCTTCTCAGGAATGCATATCCAGCCTTCATTCCCTCTAAATTTCAAATTTCAAATCTAATTCTAAATTTCAAATCTAATTCCCCTCCTTGCTATTATTCTCTTTGACTTTCATTGGTTTTCTCTCTGTTTAAGGTCATATACACGTATTTTCACATTAACTTAAACATTTCTGTAAGCATGCTGGGTGAAGCACTACCACTCACTTGTATAGTCCTACGGAGCCAAATCACTCTAAGATCTTTATGTGCAAAAATGCACCACACACATCTAAGCATTGCTACCTCTGGATCAAGATTGAACATTACTATCTAGAAAAATCCAGATGAATGAACCCCAGCTTTGCCATAGAACACACCAGCCACTGATCCAGTGAGAGCTGTAAAGCCCTGCATGGTGGAAAAGAGCATAGGGACTGGGTTTAGTGTCTCATTCAATATCACAGCTTGCAGCAACTGAAACAAGCAGGGGCTTCCAGAAAACCACCTTCTTTACTAGGGAGTGGTAAGCTTAGATGTGCAGAACTAAATTCAAGTCCCACTGCTACAAACAACTGTATCACAAAATCTGAAGTCCTAATGGGAAAAAATACCGTGAGAAAAGCCTTTGGACTGTGACTGCTCTCTGTGACTGTGTCAGGAAATGGAAACTGTAGGCCCTTCTCAAGGTCCACTTCTGCTCTGAAGAAACAAGCCCACACAAGAAAAGTTAACGTGAGTCGAGGGAAAGCTCAAAACTGATGGGTGTAGCTCAAGGAGTATCTTTTACCTCAGAGACTACCTTTACAGACTGCATGCTTTGGCAGTAGTCAATGACCTCTTGCTTATACAACTCATGTTGTTTTTAAATTCTTACCTCCACCTGGGTACAACAGTGGAATGCTAGGAACAACCAATACACACAAGCTGGCAAAATTGTCAGGTCTCCTACAAATCCTTCTATTGCTTTTCTACATATTGCTGAATCTTTGGTCTTAACCAGAACTGGACACAGAACCCTGCCACTGTTTTGCCTTCTTGTATCACAGAATTTCTGAAAGAAGGTACAAACTCAGTATTTTTGTCCTGGAAACTACTAACTGTTTTTCAAAAAATCCTGGCTATTGAGTCTAAAGTGAACAACAAAGAACAAAGTCCTGCAATAAAGCTTACAGAACACCAGAGTTCAAACATTAAAACCAGTTGAAGATTTCCAGACCCATCTGAAAATGACTAATCTGCCAAAAGGTACATAAATCACAGCAAAAAAAGAGGTACATTCCTTTCACTTGACCACTTATCCTCACTGTAGTGGATAGGGCAAAGACAATTGTGGGATAAAACAATTTTACATTTTGAGGAAAGAGGTGAGATCCCAAAGAGCAGAAAAAGGGAGTAGTTCAGCAGGTAACATACCATTCTTTGTTCCTACTTCCTCCACAGAAGTTACTTCAAGAAAAACCCCGTGGCTTTGGCTACACAAAAGTAGAGTTTCAGAACAGCTTCGAGAAGAGCGATTCTACACTTCTGAGATCCAAGTAAAAAATTGTGATTTTCTCAAAGCTGTCATCTAAGAGATGATGGTGGTGGTCTTTCTTCTTACTTCCTTTTTAACTGAGTAGTTAAGTACTTGTGCAACATACCTCAGCTATTGTTAAGATAAAATGCTTCTCTTGGATTATTACCAACATACATATTACTGTCAGACCAAAGACATGGTCACTGCTTAGAAAATTCTGAGGAAGCTTTGAAATTTGATCACAGAAAAATAACACCAAAGCAGAAAACCTACCCTACCAATTTTGAGAAGATGTAATTTCTTCTCAGAACTAGAGAGATGGGATACTCCCTTTCCCTTCCAATATAGCCAGCAATCCAATTTTCCAGAAATGCAGAAAATGTAAAATAGTTCAAAACTGTTCTGAATCAAACCAGAGACTTGAACCTTAAGTTTCCACAGTCTAGACAGATCTCTAATTCCCTCACACCAGACAGGTGGCCAGTTTGATGCAAGCAGAAGCCTCACTGCCTTCATGTGAAGTCTTAAGAAGTCTTGGTTTCATCTGACTGAAAAATGAATTTGTTCAGTATTTCAAGTCCTGAAAGATGGGAAAAACATTTTAGGTCTACATCAAGTGAGATAAAGAAAAAAATTCACAGAATGTTCAGAGGCAGAGTCCTTTAATAAACACAGAACTCACTGGTGCCATATGCTTCACTATATACTGATTTTTATGTGTGAGAAGCAAGCTGATGGTTCCCTAACCACAGAGGGAAGCTGTGACACTTGTTCCTGCTCTGCACCATGCACTAATTTAATAAGTTAGCACTGGTCACCTACATGAAATATAATTAAGCATCTGAATGCCATTGTTGCCACCTTTGATTACAATTATGAAAATGAATGCGATGATGGTGACAGGATGGCAAATATTATGTCTGTTAACTTCCAAAACATGAGAGGCATTCATAATAATAAATGACACTTATGTAGTCTTTAATAAAACAATCTCAAAATACCTGACAAAACGATACAAAACTACTTACTATAAGCATTGCTTCACCCATCACTGAAACACAGCCCCCAGCAGAAAGAAGGCAACAGCCTTTAAACACTACAGAACACACTATGACAGAGGATGTTGAATAATGTATCCAGTGTAAAGCAGAAGAGAATTCTAGACAAGTAAAACAAAATTTCCCAAAAGTAAGTGACCTCCAGCTAAAAATTTGTTTCATTCAAGAACTGTCACAAGCCTCTAGCATACAGAACACACCACTCTTAACTACAGACACCTGAAAAAAAAAAGAATTACGCTTACAGGTATCTTAGAGATCATCTATACATTCAAGTACTTGCTAGGCTCCTCAGAGCTCCTCACCAACAAGACCTGCACGCTTCAACTTGGGACCAAACTAACCACAACACAAGATCTGCTGCAGAGGGGTTGCCAAAACCCAAGGCCACGGCCCAGCAGCGGCTCTGCTGAAGCACACTTGGCAGAGGGAGCTGAAGCTCCCTCGCTCAGATCCAGCCTCCCTCGCCCCGCTCCCCGAGCCGGTGCCAGGGCAGCAGGGAAGCTGCCGCGAGTGTCCGGGAACGGGCAGCGAGCCTCAGGCCAGCACGGTGGAGGAATCCCAGCAGGGCACTCAGGAGCTGCGCTGCTGAGCCTCGGAAAGCTTCAGCAACTCTGGAAGCGTCTTGCAGAGGGCTGCTGGCGCTTCCAGATGGAGAGGCAGCTGAACGCAGGCTCTGAAGGTCCCACTTTTGGATTGAGGCATTTGTTCCTTCACAGAGACACCCTCGGGAGCTGTCGGGAGAGGAGTACTAGAGAGGACGTAGTTCCAATATTTAACTTGTTATGGATGTACAAATATTAAATACCAGCACTAATAATAGCAGCGTAGCTGCACTCTCACAGTGAAGCCGCCTGAGCTCGGGTTTTACTCGGTTGCTAACTATCATCTGGCGCTGTGAAACGCTTTCGCAGAGAGGCGCTGCTCGTCCCGCCGCACTCCAGACGCGCCGCGGGAGCCCTGCCTGGCCCAGCGCCGCCGTCCCGGCCACCTCCGCCCCTCGCCCCGCAGCCGGGGCTGCAGCGGCCGG